>CM033688.1:52301455-52694339 GCA_019514585.1 Dendrobium officinale
TGTAAAGGGAAACATCCAATATCCTGGCTTGTAAATAATCTTTTCCAATATTCCTATTTGTTCCAATAATTTCTCAATCGAGGTAATTTATCATAATAGTTATTAACTACAAATATGGTCACTATATGCATTAAATTAAGATCAAGAGATATAAAAAACATCTAAATCTGATTCAAAGCATAAGATTCTACATTAGTACAAACATTAGATTCACATAGTTAATCCAAAAACTATGGAACTAGCTAAACTTGGAATGCAAAGAAAAAAAAATCAAATTTTATTACTTGCATTAAAGAGAAAATATAGGAGTAAATATTTTTTTCAAATCTCACCCAAATAGTACAAATGCATTCTTAATACTCATTTTCTCCTCCAAATATCTAATTTGTTATAAAGAGATATGCTAATAATTCCCCAAATATATATCCTACTCTCCCCTGACCTTCCATAGACTTTAGCCTAAAGGGGCACCACAATCTAGACTGAATTAGATAAAAATTATAATAAAAAATCTCTACTAAAATGAATTATAAACAAATTATAATATGTATAAAAATATATCAAGCTTCACAACACTCGATTTGTGGCAACATAACATATTGAATGAATTAGCCTCTTCGATGCTACCAGATGGCTGTTCCACTTTAGCATTGGATGGATTCAACACGTCAATGCTCCAATATGTGCATCAATTGGTTGATTCAGCTGGATCCATCTTTTTCAATTGCTCCACCATGGCGTCCAGAAGTTGAGTGCTACAATGCTGAATTTGCAATCTAGCACTATGACCGTTTATGAGTTTAATGGCTCTAAGCACTCAAATTCCAGAGACTCGAATGTTATAGTGCGTTTCGATTTAAATTGTTGCAAACTTGTAAAACACTATGGTGTTGAACTTAACTCCTGCTAGAGCACTGAATTAAATATCATGTTTCCCCAGTATTCCAATGTAGTGATTTCCCGAATCTAGTGTTTGTTGTGGATGCTGTGGCGCTAGCTGTTGGAGCACTATGATGTTGGTTCAATACTTATGAAATTTTTCTCCTTTTTTTGAGAAATTCCTACACATAATCAACAACTACAAATGATATTTAACTAATATTTAAGATAGTAACGTACTATAAAATTTATAATTAACAATTATTTTGACCTAAAATTTTGACAAATTCAAAATTATAAATACGATAGAGTTCTTTAATTATATTTTTCATTGAATGATGTATTTATATATGAGAGTTAGCTAGCCACTGATTACACCCCAATTTCCCATGCATAGTTTTTCTTAGGAAAATCCTACAAGGTCTAATGTCTAGGCAACTTAGAAATTTTTTTGAGAAATTTTCCTAACTGTCCAAATACATTCAAAGTTATAATGGGACGCTCGTGTGGTATATATGGACCTATAGATTTTAAATTCATAAGTGTTTGAATTTTTTTAATCCATATATTTAGAAAACCTAAAATTAGCCTAAGTAGAAACCCTAAAATAATATTGGAATTTCAAAATAAAGAATTAGTTGTATAAAAAAAAGAAAATTGGTAACTCAATTAGATTTTTTGATTGACATTTAATAGTGAATAAAAGAAAAATATAAGTTCTCCCCTAGACTCAATTTAAAGTACATGTTATGATAACTTGAACATTAATGAATAAATTAAATAATTAAAATCAACTATGAGTCAACAAAATACTGGCCAAACATTCATGTATTTTATCTTAGATCATATATGGACCTATGATAAAAATTTCATGAAGGTTTAAGGTCATTACTACTTCAAATAACAACTTTAAAAATTCATAAAATATTATTTAAAAATCAGAAAAATACAAACTCGCTTAAGCTACACTTCTAATAAAACTAGAGAACATCATAAAAATAAAAATCAATAAAAATTCAAATTCAAATGTCAAAGTCATACCAAGAAAAAATAGATTAAATATAAATGAAATGCCAAAGTTAACAAATCATGTTAATTTTTGCTTTTGCTACAAAGAACTCCAAACTTTCATGATCTTGTCATTGACTCATTGACCAAGTTTCTTGATATTTAGAATTCATTTGTTAGGATAATTACCAAACCATAATTTTTTAAAAAAGTAAATGGGCCCCTTATGGGTTTCAATTTTTTTTTAATAATTCAAAAAAAAAAATAAAATATAGAATAAAATGTATTAAAATCTTAACTAAAGATAAATAAGGAAATTTAAATCAAGAAAAAAAATTTAAATTAATAAATGAAAGCTAATTGAAAATTAAATCTAAACATATGCAAACATAAGGACTTTTATAGTACGTTTGAACTATTAAGAGCCCCTTCCAACCAAATCAAAACCCTTAAAATTTATAGAAATTGCTTTGGAAATTTTCTTAAACATCAGTAATAAACTTTTAAAACCTAAAAATAGAATATTTAAATCCTTCTTTTCAAAGATATTCAAATAATTCTTAACTACTTAAATATTTTAAAATAATTTCATGCATTTATTTTATCTTTTAGGGGAAAAAAATGAATTAAATTTTTGTATGCTTAGGAATTATGATTATTGAAACCATTGCACTTTGAGTTCATTAGTCAATAATTCTTCAAACTTAAAAAAGAAAAATCCCAAACCCTAATAAAAATTATAATAAGAAAATGTAAACACATTAAAACCAAAATTTAATTAAAGATCCAAGAACCTTAAAAGATTATGATTGAATTGCCAAATTACACACACACACACACATTATATATATATATATATAACACATATATAATATATATATATATATATATAAGAGAGAGAATTTTAGTAGAGGGTTTTTTGGGACCAGGGGACCAACTTTGCATCAAAGCTGTTCCACTGAAACACATTAAATAAAAAAAAATAAGTTTTTCCTAAAAAAAGATCCATTGAAGCTCACTCGATGATAAGAATAAAATTACTTAGTACCAAATTACATCTATTTATGATTATGATATTTCTAATCCTTATATTTTTGTGCAAGAAAAAGGTTAAAAATTATAAAAATTGAACTAGCATTATAGTACCACAATGTCAGTATTGTAAAATCGTAATGCTTATCGCACCACCTAGCTCAACACTGTAAAAGTGAGGTCTATGAAATAACTAGAGAGCTTAGCACTGAGCTTTATTTATGGAGTGCTGCAAAACCTCAAACCTAGAACAATAACCAAATCGCACAGAGCTATAAAGGGAGATGGTTTAATATCGATGAATTGATGTAATGCTTGATTAACTTATGCACTTATCTAGCAGCACTAACATGCCATTAATCTAGCATCCATGGTGCTAGTTCAAGTATTTTGCAATGTTTATAAATATGAGCCATAGTGTTCATGCTAAGTATTGCAAAGGGTTGGCAACTTGGAGAGACATGTTTTGTGTGTGTGTGTGTGTGAGTGAGCGTGAGAGAACACTTCTTCTAAGGAATTAAATCTTGTGTACCTCTGTTGAGTCTTGTAATCATTGTAGATCAAGAGAGGAGTGGAAGATGATATCTACTTCTGATTAAGGTCATTTTCTATCTTTTAATCTATCATTTGTATTTTGCTTTGTTAAGTGAAGTGGAAATATTTGTGATGTTTTAAATTTAAATCAATATGTGCTAAACTCTTTATATTGAATTATGATTATTTAAGAACCATGTATTACATATAATGGGTTTACTTTAGTAATTATTTAAACACTATTCTTAATTCCTCCAACTTTCATTTAGATATGTATAGTTATGCATAAACATAAAATCTAGTCTGATCATTAGCCTCAAAGAGTAAAGAATAATTAGAGGTCTTAAAAAATAAAATATTTTTATGCATAAAACATAATGTTGGTTAGGGTTATGGGATCTTAAGGGGATAGTAAATTTGTAGTTTTTAAAGGAATCCTAGTTGTTACTCAACATGCTCGATACGGATGAGTACTTATGATTTGTTTCACACTAATATTAGGAAGAAGCCACTCTTATGAAAGCATTTATTTTTAAATATCATATGTTTCAAATATTTTAAAATTAATGAATTTATTTTTTAAAATTATAGTTTTTATACTTTCAATTACCTAACCTATTATAGGTTAGGTTAGGTTATGGGAGAGAGAACGTCTGGTTTTTTATGATGAGAGAGAATTTTTTTTTTATTTCTGTTTTGTACTTTTTTAGCAATTTGGTGATTTTTGATGGGGGAGGGGCATCGGTAATTCATACGGCCGGTGGCCAAGATGATGGTCCTTTCTAGTGGGTCAGGTTTTTCAACTTGGTCGATCATTTTTTCAGATCAACTTCTCTTGCTTTTGGTGACTGCTCAAATGGGGCTTAGGGCTAAACATATCTGTTTAAAGATGTAAGGCTAAAGGGAAAAAACCATTAGTCATTCATGAAGGAAATTTTGTTCCATCTAAGAAATTGAATCCATATGATGGGAAATGTGAAAAATGTTTTGATTGATAGGAAGTTCAAGGTTCCTAAGGTCTGTGGTTTACCCCCAGGAGTCTTTTTGTGATAGAGTTTTTAATACATAAGCTTATCTATCCTCTGGAGCTTCAAATCCAAGATCAGGAAAGAAGAAATATAGTTTTAGTGAATGGGGGAGTTGGCTGAACCTAATGTTAGTTCAGCTTCTTTGGCTGTAATTCAACGTGTTTCCGAGGATGTGGGTAATTAATCAAGAAGCCCAGTTACTGAAGAGTCTCCTTCTAAGAAGAATTCTAAGGTGTTGTTTTCAAATATATTGTCAAACAACAATAATAATGTTCATCTTTGTGAGTCTGTAGATTTAGGCTTGGCTAATGCTGCAGTGAATGTTGATGCAATATCCAAATTTCCTTCTGAAAATGTCTTGTATAATGCATGGAGCAAAAAATCTAATATAAAGGTGACTGATTTTGACTTTGGTGACTATTCGATAGAAGATGGTTATACTAGGAAGCTTCATTTGCAGAATGAAATGGAAAATGTCAAGAAGTTATAGAATGCATTATTGGTGAAAGTCTTCATGGAGAATGTTCCTCTTAGTGTAGCATGGAGTTAAGAAAATAATGGTATCAATTTAAAAGGTTTAAATTAATAGTGCTTGGTTCAAGTTGGTCATTATGTACTTCAATAATGTACAGGCAATGGAGTCAGTTCTTTCAAATGGCCCTTGGTATGTGAGTGGACATATCATTGGTATTGATAAATGGTATCCATCATTTTCTCCTTCTTCTTTAAAGGGTCTATCGACTCTGGTGTGGATTAGGATGCCAAACCTTTCGTTACAATGTTGGGATGAAGTCAATGTCTGCAGGATTGCATCAAAGGTTAGTACTCCTCTCTTAATAGAGGGGAATATGCTCCAATGGGGTAGGAGGGAGTTTGTAAGGATTTATGTTCATATCAAGCAGGAAAATAAACTTCCACTAGGTGTTTGGGTGGAAGGTTGCTAAGGAAGATTTTGTAAAGAATTGAATATAAAAGAGTATCTAATTTGTGCTTTAAGTGTGCCAAAATCCTTCATCTTAAGAGTGGATGTTCAGAGCTTACTGGAGATGATGTTCATGTTGGATGTAAGCAAATCAAAAGTCATGGGGAAAGGAGATACTTACATTATGATGAATTTTGATGAAGCCGCTACTAAGAGTTCTTTGACTAGTAATAATGATTTGTGCAAGAAAGGATATGGTCCTTGAGTCCATGTGAATTATGGAAGAAAATGAATAAATAATCATGGTTCAAAAAAAGTTGAATTTTGTGAGGTAAATAATTGTTGTTTTTAAAACCACTGGATATGAGGAATCTAGTAGAGTTATTTCTCCAGCTGATGTACTATTGGGTTCTAAGGAATTAAATATTTCTATTATTGGCATTGATGATGGACAATCTCATTCAGTAATTGGTGGTGATAATTCATTTCAAATTGCCTTGGTAGAAGTGAATCTCCAAATGAAACTGCAAGCTGTGAAAGTTATGATTGAAAAATTTGATGTGGGTATGGATGCCAAGCCAAGCTCAGTCAATAATAACAAGTTTTGTGTTTTAAATGATATTGATGAAGAGGATGAAATTATCCCTGGAAATGAAGTTGTTGATTCAATTATTGGTTCTTCTGACCAAGTTATTGATGTTCCTGCTGCTGGAATTGTAGGAGGGAAAAAGAGTTATCTAATATTAAGGAGTGTGGATCTTATTTGGATAAGAAGAAACTTGTAAAAGAACTCAGAGGTTTGGGACCAATTAAATTGTCCCTCAAGAATAGGAGATTAGAGGTTGAGCAAAAAAATAGTTTGGGGTCCTCTTCCCTTCTTCATCAATGACTACATACATTGTATTTTGGAACTAAAAAAGAGCTAGAAAGAGGTAAGATTCTCTATATCTTAAAGACATTGTTAGAAAGCTTGGGATTTTTTTTTGTTAGCATGTTAGAAACAAAAATTTCTAATATTAATGGAAGGGAAGTTGATGTTTTGATAGGATCTGATTGGTGTTGAGATAGTTGCTTCTTTGTTTTGCATGTTTTTGATGATTCTAAATATTGTTACTTTGATTATTAATTCTCCTAACATATTTTAGAAGAATTGTTTTGCTCTTGTGTGTACTAACATTTCAGGAAAATCATACTCCGGATTGTTGAAGACTTCAAATCAATATCAGTTTAGAGTTTATTGTACTAATTCATAATAGGTTCGAATGTAAATTTGAATTGTTCATACGTATGAACATATGATCATACTATTTAATTTGTGTACGCTCTAAATTGAAAAATTCAATTTTCTGGATGGTTTTTTTATATCTTTTGTATAAAAGGTCCACTAAAACGGACATGAGAGAGTCTTGTATATGTGATTTTTCAAGGGTAAATTGAAGGAGAGAGTATGAGAGAGTGTTTGAGAGATTTCTTACAAGTGGAGTGTAAAGGATTCACAAGGTTACTCAAAGGTAAGGATCTCCCTGTAATTATGGCTATCACTCTTCCTCTTATCTTTCTAGATTGCTCGTGAGAAGATCTTCAGATAAGATCTGGTTCTCTGCTGACACTTGGAGGGTGTGAAAGGACGCGGGTTCTCTACCTTCACCAGAAGGTGAAAAAGGATGTCAGTTCTGTGCCGAGACTTGGAGGATGTGAAAGGAAGAAGGTTCTTTGCCGACACTTGGAGGGTGTGATAGGATGAAGGTACTCTACCTACACTTAGAGAGTGTGAACAGCCGACCATACTCTACCTACACTTAGAAGGTGTGAAAGGATGAAAACCTACACTTGGAGGATGTGAAAGGATGATGGTTCTCTGCCACACTGGGGATTAGTGGAATTGTGTTTTTTGTAAAGGCTTTTCCACCTTACTATGGGGGCAAAAGGAGAGACACTTTTGGTAACAGAGCAATACCTGAAGAAGGAGTCTTCAGTGAGTGGATGTAGGTCATGCTTGACCGAACCACTATAAATCTTTATGTTATTTAAATTATGCATTTTATTTACCACAAGCTATTTTTTCGTGGTTGAAAATTTCATTTTAAAAACTTCAATTAACATGCTTTGTGAATCAACCATTTTCATTTTTAAAATCTAAGAGAATTTTTAAAAGTACCAAATTCACCCCCCCCCCCCCCCCCCCCCCCCCCTCTTAGTTAGCCTTGGGATATTGCTTAGGTTTAACAACCTAATCAAGATTCAACAAGAATCAACAAGTGGAATCAAAGCCTTATTTCAAAATTATAAGTTTAGACTACTTTTTGATAAATGAGTATGGCTACTTTTAGAAACTCGAACACACCTAAAGGGTATTTTATCACTAGACCTCCTTTATTTGATAACATCCCTTTCAATTTTTGGAAAAGATACATGTCTACATTTTTACTGTCACTAGATTATCGTATGTGGATCTTAGTTCAAGAAGGGTATACAAAACCAGCTAGATTAGTTGATGGTATTAGAGTTGAAACACCCTTTGCTGAATGGACTATAGAACAATGTGAATTAGCATAGTTAAATGCAAAATGTTTAAACAGTTTCTTTTATGCACTTAAGTCAGAAGACTACATGCGGGTTTCCACTTGAAAAAGTGGAAATGACATATGAGATAGACTCTGTATTACTTATGAAGGGATAAATTAAGTAAAGCAATCTAGACTGAACATCTTGTTACATGATTATGAATTATTTTGCTTGAAACCAAATGAATTTATTTTTGAAATATATACAAGATTTACTCAAATTGTCACTTCTTTATATGTATTTGGTAGGGGAACTAATGAATACTGAAATGGTTAATAAGATTCTTCATTATTTGCCTACTGCATATGATGCTAAAATAACTGCAATTATAGAATCTAAAGATTTGAATGTTTACTCTATTGATAATCTTCTTGGTTCACTAATTTCTTACAAGCAAGGAGTGAGTCAAAGGAAGGTTGATGCATGTGAATAGCAAAAGGAGAAGAACATTGCACTGAAAGTGGAGGAGTCAGAGAGTGATCTATCGCTACCTAAGGATGAGGATGACATAGCTTTAATGACTAGACAATTCAGGAGCTTTCTTAGAAGGAAGCAGAGGAGATGCCAATAGTGGAACAAGGTAAGTTTAATAGGAATGTTAATATTTATAATGATGTGATTTTCTATGAGTGTAGGAAACCTTGACATATAAAGTCAGACTGCCCAAACCTAAAAACCACTCCTAACAAGAAGAAAGCAGAGGAGAAACCAAACATAAAGAAGGGCAAGAAGATATTCCAAAGAGCACTTTGGGCAGACTTAGCTTCGGATTTGTCAGAAAATTAAGAGGAGGAAGTCACCAACTTATGCTTAATGGCTGATAATCTTGATCAGTAAGATCAAGAAGAGGTATGTGACTTAACCTATATTGAACTATTAGAAGTATCTGAAAGGATTCATGATGTATATAGGAAGTTAAACAAAATACATGCTAGTCTGAATATAGAATTACAAGAACTATAGAAAGAACACAAAATCCTTAGGAAAGATCATGCATTGATAGATAACAACCACATGAGTTTACTTGATGAATTTGATAACTTGAATAAGAAGAATGAGAACTTAAAATCATTATATGCTCAATTAGAAAGAGAATTAAAGAATTTTAAGGATGAATCAAAAAATAAAGAACTTTATTTGAATTATAAAAATAATGTGTTAAAAGATTTAAATACATTTCTTAAATTGAAAGTAAAAGCTCTTGAGGAAAATAGGAAACCACCAACACTTAAAAATTTTACAAATCCTATTTTGTATCCAAAATTTTTAAAACCCAAGAAGAGACAAAGTAATTATAGAAGACTGAGAAATCCATTTCCTAGAGTTAAATGTTATTCTTGTGGCATGTTTGGACATATAGCACACACCTATACTTTAGATAGGAAAATTCATTTAGTGTGGAAACCTAAGATATATAAACCTAGATATATCATACATACATCTATTTTTAATTTACCAAAGGAGAACCCAAACTTGTTAGGGTTCCCAAATCTAACATTTGATAGTTTTTGTATGATCACTCTCACATAAGGCCTCGTGAGAGCATTTGATACCTGGACAACGGTTGCTCAAAGCATATGACTAGAGATACTAAGTAATTTATATAGCTGGAAGCCAGAAGTGGAGGCAGGATTACACTTGGAGGTAACACCACTAAGAAGGTGGTTGGATCAGGTATGATTGGTAACTTGCAAAAATTTTACATAGAAAATGTGCTACTTATAGAAGGCTTAAAACATAATCTTTTGAGTATTAGCTAGCTATGTGAAAAAGGATATAGTGTTAAATTTTTTTCTACTAGCTGCATATTAAGCCTAAATGGAAATGATATTTTGCATGGATTAAATGTAAATAATATTTATATGCTAGATTTAAATCGTATCAAATCTCCTATGGTTATGGCATAGGAGACTTTTTCATTCTAGCATGAAAACCCTTAAGAGGATTATCCAAAAGAACTTAGTGAGAGGTATACCAAAACTAGACTTTACTAAGGATCACCTTTGTAATGCATGTCCATTAGAAAAATATGTGAAGTCCTCTTTTCAGTCTAATAAGGATCTTATAACTAGTAAACCTTTGGAGATTTTACATATGGATCTTTATGGACCAGTTGGAAATGTAATTCTAGGAGGGAAGGTATACAAAATCGTGATTGTATATGATTTTACAATATTCACTTAGGTTAAATTCTTATATCATAAGAGTGAATCATTTGAGGAGTTTAGAGATTTTTTGACTTGGATTTAGAGGAAACTAGGATGTGAGATTTTAACAATCCAAAGTGATCACGACGGTGAATTTAAAAATGAAAATTTTGAGGATTTTTGTAAAGAGAGAGGAATTTATCATAATTTTTTTGCACCTAGAAACCCTCAGCAGAATGGGGTAGTAAAAAAAAAAGAACAGAACATTAATAGAAGCCACTCGAGCCATGTTGGCAGAATATTCACTTCCTAAATATTTTCGGGCTGAAGTGGTTAGCACTGCATATTATATTCTGAACAGGATGAATATTAGATCGAAATTAAATAAAACATCCTATGAGCTTCTTAAAGGGAGAACACCTAATTTGTCACATTTGCATGTTTTTAGATGTAAGGTGTTAATATATAATAATGGAAAATCTACCTTAGTAAAATTTGATCCAAAATCAAATGAAGGAATTTTTCTTAGATACTATAGTGTTGGAAAATCTTATAGAGTATTTAATAAAAGAACTTTGGTAATTGAGGAGACCACACATGTTGTATTTGATGAATCTGAAATTTTAGAAAATTCAAATGTGGAAGAGGATGAAAAACAAATTAACTCCCAAGGGATTAAGAAAGTTAATTTGGAAGAAAATTTGGAGTTAGAAAACTCGGTGCCTAGAGATTTGAGATTTTTTTAAAACCAACCAAAGGAATTTATTTTAGGTGAACCTACTGAGGGTATTTGGATTAAGTGTGGACTAAGTATAGAAGTGAATCATTTAGCCTTTATTTCAATAATACAACCCACAAATATAAATCAAGCACTTTTGGATGAATTTGAGATTTTGGCAATGCAAGAAGAATCCAATCAATTTATGAGAAATGATATTTAGGAATTAATTGCAAGGCCAAAGGATCAAAGTGTCGTCGGAACTAAGTGGGTATTCAAGAATAAAATGAACGAATCAGGAGTTGTTGTTAGAAATAAGGCTAGATTGATTGTTAAGAGATATAATTAGATTGAATCGATTGATTTGAAAAGACTTTTTCCCCTGTAGTGAGACTTGAAGCAATTAGAGTTTTGTTAGCTTTTGCTTATTTTAAAGGATTTAAATTATTTCAAATGGATGTTAAAAGTTTCTTTTTAAATGGGGTAATTCCAAAGGATGTTTATATTAAACAATCTCCAGATTTTAAAAACTCAAAATATATAAATCATGTTTTTAAATTGAAAAAGATATTGTATGGATTGAAACAGGCACCTATGACTTGGTATGAGAGGTTGAGCACCTTCATACTTGAGAAATCTTTTAAAAAAAGGAAGTGTATACACACACTCTCTTTTTTGAGAAATTGGGAGAGGATATACTTATTATACAAATTTATGTTGATGATATCATCTTTGGATCTACAAAAAAAAATCTTTATGATGATTTTTCTAAAATAATGAGTAGTGAAATTGAGATGAGTCTAATGGGAGATTTGAATTACTTTCTAGGTTTTAGCATTAAGTAAATTGAGGAAGGAACATTTCTTAGTCAGTCAAATTATGTTAAGGACATCCTCAAAAAGTATGAAATAGACATTGCTAAACTTGTTAGTACACATATGAGTTTCTCAGTTCAGTTGGATAAGGACCCAAAGGGAAAATCTGTTGATTAAAAGAAATTTAGGGGTATAATTGGATCTTTAGTTTAGTTGAGTGCTAGCAGACTTGATATTATGTTTAGTGTTTGTTTGTGTGCTAGATTTCAATCAGATTCAAAAGAATCACATCTGATAGTAGTAAAAAGGATTTTGAGATATCTCTTGGGAACTCAGAACTTAGGGATTTTGTATCCTAAGTTTAGCTCTTCATTTGAAATAAATAGATATTTAGATTCAAACTTTACAGGTTGTAGGGTTGATAGAAAGAGTACTTCTGGAACTTATCAATTCATAGGAAATTCCTTAGTTTCTTGGTCCAGTAGAAAACAAAATTCTATAAATCTATCTACTGCTGAAGCTGAATACATTACCTTAGGAAGTTATGTGGCACAAGTTCTTTGGTTGAAATAACAGTAGATTGATTTAGGATTTATAATAGGCACAATTCCAATTTATTATGATAACACTAGTGCCATTTTTATTTCGAAAAATATTACTCAACATTCTAGAACCAAACATATCGACATAAGGCATTATTTTATAAGGGATCATGTATCCGAAGGAAAAATTAAACTGAACCATATTTCAATTGAAAATCAACTTGTATATATTTTTATCAAACCCCTAGCCTTTGATACTTTTAGTACATTAAGAACAAGGCTTGGTGTGATTGATTTGAATGCTTAATTAAAAATCTTTTGCAAACTTGATATGTGTCTTTATGTGTTTTATGTTTTTGTATTTTATGTGCTTATTTGTATTAGTGATTTTAAGTTTTTATGTTTTTGTGTTGTGTATGATTTTGAAATATTTTCATATCGAATTTCCTGTTTCTGATCGATCGTGTGAATTTTTCTAAATATTCTATTCGTACTGTATGAAATTATTTTCATACCATACAAAATTTTGTAGCATGTCGATTATTTATTTTGAATTGATTGCGTAATGGTTTCATTTTCCAATACATATCGTACTGTACAATCTCTATATCATCCTGGACGATGTGTATTTATTCATATGTACACACCTAGACTATTATCAAGGAAGAATCAGTTATTATAACCGATCATACGTATGAATCATAATTTGTATGTATGAACCACGTGTCATTCAATGTAAGGGATGAATCTAGCCATCATTAAAATAATCTTAAATAACCAATCGTCCCAGACAAACACCTATTTTTCTGTATGATCGTATGGTCAAAAAGCCTGTACAAAAGGACGCCTTGTAACTTGCATGATTATAAAAAGTCATTTCATTTTAAACATATTCGTTAATACATATGAAATTTCTTTTTGTACATACGAACCCATGTATAATACTGTACTAACCTATTTTTGTATGTATAAAAGATTATTTTTCTTTAAATAGGAGGGCTTTCGAATTCATTTTCATTCACTTCAATAGCCTTCTCCAATCCTTCAAATCTTAATAATGCCCAGTTCTAGCAAGAGGGGTAGACACACTAAGGGTTCGTCTTCCAGGGGTGGTGACGACAACTTTCTCACCAAGGTTAATGAGGATTCTTTTCTGAGGTTTGCTTCTGCAAAAATTACACCCTCTAGAATTCTTCTTTAAGAGGATATTCACTTCCAAGTGATGCCTCTTTTCACTCCCACCCTTTAGAATTGGGAACCATTTTGACTTAAGGACTCAAGGAGTTAGAGCCCACACTTTGACTTGTACATCTGATTTTTACTGGACTAAAATAAATAAAGTTATTAGAGGAATTGAACAAGTATGTCATTTACCTAGGGTCTCTACTTTGAACCAAAATGCAAAGATCATCCAACATGTCCTTAGAACCTCCATAATTCCAAAAGCTAGTGAACGTACTAATATTACTCCTCTTTTATCCACTATCACTTATCTTATCATGACTGGACAACCAATTGATGAAGCCCAACTTATTATTGAATATATTCATGGCCTTTCTGAAATTGTCCATATCTCATATAAGAGGAAGAAAAATATTGCCTTAAGACACCTAGTGACATAGATCCTTGAGAAGAAGTACAATCTTGTTCATCCTGATCGTCAACTTGAAATGCATATCTACATCATTGATGCTTCATTTCGAGCATTTTTTTTGGGAGAGATGGTATAAGTGAGGATTCTGAAGGAGATGGGGGAGTACCTGCACCTGCACCTATGCCTGCTTATGGACCTGACTTTCAGGAGATGGTACAATGTTTTGACCGACTAGAGAGTCATTTTGATCAGCACTTTGATTAAATTCAGACTCATCTAAATCAGTAGGATGCACAATACCAGCAAAACATGGGTTGGATTCAAGGTTAGCTCGACTCAATGAACACCAACATGGCTATGAAAAATAGTTATTTTACTATCTACAACCATCCATCTCCTCCAGATCAGGGCTCCTTAAATTTATAGATGTACTTCTTGTATGTTGTCTTTGCTAGTTCTTAGTGATGTGATGTGATGATTTCTATAGTTTTTATACTTGAGTTTATTTAGTATTTTTCGTACTTGTCTTACTTTTATATTGATATCAGTTGTGCTTCATTATATCACCTTTTAAAATTGATATCAATAAAAAAAAAGTCTTTTTTTGTTAAGTTATTTTTATACTCTATTTGAAATGCTAGTTTGCCTATATGATAATCCTGACTTAATTGATCTAAAAAGTATTATAATTTGAAAAGTAATATAAAAAATTAATTTCATTAGGAAATCTAATTTTTCAAAAATATAAGTTAATTTATAACTCGATCAAATGAAGGGTATCAATCTCATGTTTTTTTAGGCAAACAAAATTTTAATATTATTATTACAATTTTGATGTCTTATTATTATTTTCTCTTTTTAATATAATTATCTTTATACTTAGAGAAGTTTTAGTGTTTAGATTATTTATTTTGAAAAGATCAATTAAAAATTGAGAATTGTATAAATATACAAAAATCAAAAGAATGCGCA
The DNA here is from genome assembly GCA_019514585.1 of Dendrobium officinale. Classification (NCBI taxonomy): domain Eukaryota; kingdom Viridiplantae; phylum Streptophyta; class Magnoliopsida; order Asparagales; family Orchidaceae; genus Dendrobium; species Dendrobium officinale. Next base: position 52,316,212 of record CM033688.1, read on the forward strand.
ATAGTTCGCAAATTGAAAAGAGACGCAAAATTAGCCCAAATATAAAAAAGATGCACAAAGTGTGCCACAAACATTTGAAAAGATGCACAATGTTGCCAAAAAAATATATTGATAAGTATTCTTTCCTCTATCTTTTAATCTTCAAATTCAAATCAATCTAATGTTTAATTATATTTTATATTGAAAATTGACTTTAATTAATCTTTATTTTGTCACTTTTGTAATAATTCTCCTTATCTAATTGTCTAGATTGTTCCATGACCTTGATATATTTATCTTGTCTATATTATATTTTAATTTAAATGTTATAAATCTTTATTTTTTTCTAATTAACATTATTCTTATTATTGTAATTATAATTCAATCTATTTCAAGATCAACTATCAAAGGTTTCTCATATGACCTTTTTCATTTCTTATGTTTTTTTTCTTCTTCCTTCTTTTTGTTATTATAAAAAAAAGGGAGAAATATTATTTATTCATTTGTTTGCATTTGTTTTTTAAGTATTAATAGAGTTTTTTTAATTTTCTATTTTTTATTTGAAGTGTTTTTTTGATTATTTGGAGTGTTTTGTGGTTTTTAGGAAAAATAAAAAAAATAATTGAAAAATAGATTTGTACTTAATAAAAATTCCCTTATATTCACATGCTTATTCATTTAGGGGGAGTTAAGAAAAAATTTAGGATTTTTAGTTTTATTCAAATAATAATTATTTTTGCATCATTAAAAAGGGAGAGATTATTGAGATAGTTACTTCTTTATTTTGCATGTTTGATATTCTTGCAACTTATATATTTATGATGATTCCAAATATTATTACTTTGAATATTATTTCTCCTAACATTTTTTGGAAGAATTATCTTTCTCTTATGTGTACTAATATTTAAGGAAAATCATACTCCGGATTGTTGAAGTCTTCAAATCAAGATTAGTTTAGAGTTTATTATAATTGAAGTATATATTTTCCATTTTATTGAGTCTGAGAGAGTGTGATTGTAATTAAGTAATTGAGCATACACACACCAGGGGAGAGTTTAAAATTCATATATTTTTAAAATTGATCATACAGGAAGACCAAACTGTTGCAAATCTATATTTTCATGGCTCGTGTTTTGATGATTGACAAACACTACATCTCTTGGACTACTTGTTGCTTCTAACTTTTCAGGAATCGAAGATCTGACGATCAAGAGGAAGCCAGTTCAAGTTTGCGTAGGTTTAGGGTTGAGTCAGTCTGTAATTTTATTTTTCACCTTTTGAGTCTACTTGTAATGGTCAAAGAGACTGATGCTAAGTAACCCTTCACACACACACTTGAGAGGCTTAGAATTTCTGTTTTTGCCCACATCGGCCCGGCCGATATTTATATCATTCGGGACGATCAGCTTAAAACAAAAAGTCTAAGTAAGGATTCTTAATTAAGGCAGCCGACATTAATATATCGGCCTGGACGATACGTGTATCGGCCAGGACGATAAGCTCAAAATAGAAAGAAGTAGCTGCCATAGACAATTAAGGTATACTGTATTTTTAAATTATCGGCCAGGACGATCCCCATATCGGCCTGGACGAAATTACCAAATTATGCCTTAATTGATCAGGAAATCAAGGGAGTAATTAAGGATGATTGATACGATCATATCATCCTGGACGATCGCAGGATCGACCAGGATGATACATTCAAAATCCTTGAGTTGCTTTAGGACGATAAATATCGGCCAGGTCATAAACAGGGTGATGCTCAGGACGATTTGCATCTGATTTGAACTAATCGGCCAGGATGATCGTATGATCGTTCGGGACGATCAAGCCAAATTTCAATCGTCCAGGACTGTTCCCAGGGCGATGTTCTGGCCGATCTTCTTTGATTTGTACTGATCGGCCAGGCCGATGTCCAGATCGGCCGGGACGATAAAGTCGGCTACTTACAATTAATGAGCTCCTTGAGAGCTCTTCTATTTAAGAGCTCTTGTCCAAACATTTTACAAGACTTTTGGCTGCTTCCTTGACCTGAGAAGACCTTGAGGAGAGAAAGAGAGAGAGGGAGAGAGAGAGGATCTTGTGAGGGGGATTCACAAGGGTTGCTTCAAGGATCGCTCTGCTTGTCTTTCGTCTGGAGTTTCTCATCCGTGGAAGGGTCGGTAGAGGTAAGGAGTTTGCTTTTGGTTGTGGTTCTCTGCCAGCTTCAGGAGAAAGCAAAAGGAGGTAGGTTCTCTGCCTTGCCGGGGTGGCAAAAAGGAGGTTCTTGTAAGGGCTTCTCCGCCTAGCCGTGGGGGCTAAAGGAGAGTCACGTTTTGTAGTGCAATACTTGGAGGGTGCCTCCAAGGAGTAGACGTAGGTCGAGTCGACCGAACCACTATAAATCTTGTGTTCCTATTTTTGCTTCCGCACTTTTTAAATTCCGCATTAATTTCTTGTGGTGTGATTTGGTTTGTGATTTTATTTCTTTTGTCTTAAAAGTTTTTTTTTTAAATACCAATTCACCCCCCCTCTTGGTTAGCTTGGGACTAAGTTCATAGGGCTTAACATCCCGAACGAACTTTCAAGTGGTATCAGAGCGGGATTCAAAAATTTAAGTTTGAAAACTTTTTGAATTTGATCCATGGCTAACATTGGGAATCGTAACACTACGGAAGGATATTCCATTACCCGACCTCCCCTGTTCGATAACCTACCTTTTGTTTTTTGGAAAACCCGCATGTCAACGTTTTTACAATCTACTGATTATCGCATGTGGATGCTTATTCAAGAAGGATATTCTCCTCCTTTTTGTGAAATTAATGGTATTAAAACTGAAGTTGCTTTTAATGAATGGACTTTCAATGAACGTGATTTGGCTCAATTAAATGCAAAGTGTTTGAACTGTTTTTTCTGTGCTTTGAAATCTGAGGATTACATGCGTGTTTCAACTTGCAAAACTGGTAAAGAGATTTGGGATAAATTATGCATCACCTATGAAGGTACCAATGAAGTTAAGCAATCCCGTTTAAACATTCTCTTACATGACTACAAACTTTTTCGTATGAAACCTCATGAATCGATTTTTGACATGTACACTAGGTTTACTCAGATTGTAACTTCATTGCATGCACTAGGAAAAGAGCTTTCAAATTATGAAAAAGTTAACAAGATTTTGAGGCTTGCCTTCATCTTATGATGCAAAAATTACTGCCATTACTGAATCCAAAGATTTGAACACCTATTCTATTGATAACTTACTTGGCTCACTCATTGCTTACGAGCAAGGGGTGAATCAAAGAAATCTTGATGCAGGTGAGAAGAAAAAGGAGAAAACAATCGCACTGAAGGCGCACAAATCAGATTCTGAATCTTTCTGGTCTGAAAGTGATGATGTTGCCTTCATCACAAGGCAATTCAAAAGCTTTCTAAGGAAGAAACAAAAGCATCATCAAAGTTGGAGGAAAGGTAAGGATCACAAATATGTTAAGGGATCTTCTGATGTTGTTTGTTTTGAATGCAGGAAACCTGGACATGTGAAAGCCGATTGCCCTACACTTCAAAATCATTCAAGCAAAGAAAAGGAAAAAGGTGAGGATAAAGCCAAGTCAAGGAAGGACAAGATGAAAAACCAAAGGAGGTTTTGGGCAGAATCTGGTACTGACTCCTCTGAGACTGAACCAGAGGAAGAAACTACAAACTTGTGTTTCATGGGAAAAGATCAAAGTGATCAAGAAGAGGTATGTGAACTTTCGTACGATCAACTTCTTGAAGTCTCAGAGAAAATTTATGCATCATATAGGAAATTAAAGAAAACTCATGCTAGCTTAAAACTAGAATTTTTAAATCTACAAAAAGAGCATGAAATTTTAATTAAAGACCATCAAACAATTGATTCAAATCACATGACTTTACTTGATGAATTTGATGAGTTAAATAAAAATCATGGTGAGTTAGTTGAAGAGCTTGATGCATTAAAAATAACACACACATCACTTGAATCAGATTTTAAGAAGTCTAAAGAGATAGAGAAAAATTTGAGGATTGAAAATGAAGTTTTAAAAAGCACAAATTTGAAGATTCAAAATGATTTAGAAGCATGTAATAAAAATAGGATGACATCTACTTTTGATCAATTGCCAAAATCTAGGAAGAGGCATTATAACTCAATCACTTAAGAAATTCCTTTCCTGGAGTGAGATGTTTTTCATGTGGCATGCTAGGACACATCTCACACACTTGCACGATTCACCATAGTACACATTGGGTGTGGAGACCTAAGGTGCATAATCCACAGCATACCACACACGCATTGCATTCTTTTCTTCATAAGAAGGAACCCAAACTTGCTTGGGTTCCTAAATCTAACATTTGATAATTTTGCAGGAGGGCTCTCACAAAAGACCTCGTGAGAGTATGTGGTACCTAAATAGTGGATGCTCTCGACATATGATTGGTGATGCTAGCCAGTTTGTTGTACTAGAGTCCAGGACTGGAGGCAAGGTTACTCTTGGAGACAACACCACCAGGAAGGTGGTAGGAGCAGGTATAATTGGCAATTCCAAGAACCTTATGATTGAAAATGTTTTGCTTGTAGATGGATTGAAGCACAACTTGCTCAGCATCAGTCAATTCTATGACAAAGGCTTCATCATGCAGTTCTTTACGGATTCATACATTATAAGTTTAAGTAACAACACTATTTTGCAGGGAAAGAGGATCAACAACGTCTACATGCTTGATTTAAATAACATTGAATGTGCTGCTTCTTTTTGCTTAAAAACTGTAATTGATGATTCTTGGTTGTGGCACAGGAGGCTTTGTCATGCAAGTATGAAAACCCTTAGGAAAGTAACCCAAAAAGATCTAGTTAGAGGTGTCCCCAAACTTAAGTTTATAAAAGACCACCTTTGTGATGCCTGTCAACTAGGAAAGCAAGTCCACTCCACTTTTCACCCCATCAAGGACATTAGCACCTCTAGACCTTTAGAAGTCCTTCACATGGATTTGTTTGGACCCATTAGCATGGCTAGTTTGGGAGGGAAAGTCTATGGCTTTGTGATTGTTGATGACTACTCGAGGTTCACTTGGACTAGATTTCTTTCACATAAAAATGAGTCTTTTGAGGAGTTTAAAACTTTTTCTACTTGGATTCAGAAGAAGCTAGGTTGTGAGATTTTGATCATCCATAGTGATCATGGGGGAGAATTTGAAAATGAAAGATTTGGAGATTTTTGTGAGGACAAGGGGATTAGTCACTCAGCCCCTAGAGCCCCTAAGAAGCTGAATGGGGTAGCTGAAAGGAAAAAGACCTTGGATGAAGCCGCTAGAGCCATGCTTACTGAGTATTCACTTCCAAATACTTTTGGGTGAAGCGGTTAACACAGCTTGTTATGTGTTGAATAGGGTGAATGTTAGAGCCAAATTAGAGAAGACACCATATGAGATCCTTAAGGGTAGGACACCCAATCTTTCCCACCTTCATGTCTTTGGTTGTAAGGTTTTCATTCACAACAATGGGTAACACTCACTTGGGAAAAATCCTAAGCCTGATGAAGTATTCTTGGATATTCTAGTGTTGGGAAGTCTTTTAGGGTGTTTAATAAGAGTTTGGAAGAGACAACCCATGTAATGAGTCTGAGCCTAAGAAACATGGAGTAGAAGATGATGATATTGGAGAGATTACTAGTGGAGTAGAGAATTTTGGGGAAGGGGTGTGAGCACCTAAGTAACACTACAGGAAAAATAGCCAAATTACGATTATTTCCGGCGGTTTGGGTAATAAAATTGCGATTTATAGTAAACCTTTAGCGGCGATCCTTACGCCGCCGGAAAAATCGCGTAGGAAATTTACCGGCGGCCTTTACCGGCGGTTTATCTAGGCGGTTTTTCCGGGTTGGAACCGCCGCTGATTACCGCAATTATCCACGGCGGCTTGCCGGCTGTCAAGCCGCCAGTAATACAGCCGACGGCTAACCGACGGCCAACGGCGGCTACATTGCCGACGGCTATCTCCCGGTAGACCGCCGGTTGAGTTACCGGCGGTTACCGACGGTTTGTAGCCGTCGGTTTGACCGACGGCGAGCACCGCCGGGCTTCCACTGTAAAGCCGCCGCTCGCCGTCGGTCAACCGCCGGTTTATTATCGGCGGTTTAATAAATTTACCGGCGGCTTGTGATAAGCCGTCCGGTATCGTAGTTTCCGGCGGCCGAACCGCCGGTTGGCCGCCGGAAACCTGTAGCACCTGAAAAAAAAAATTTACAGCCTCCCTTCTATTTGAGGGAGGTTCACCCTAATGTCTATACCTGCAGAAAAAAACAACATATTTTGGGCAACACGCCGCTATATTCATCAGAAAATGAAATTCTAAAATATAACACAAGCTCATCATAACCAATCGCGTAGTTAGCAAATCCACAAGTTAATATTAAGGTTACAATCACAAAGTTCAGAAAGTTCACAAATTCTAATTAATACAAACATCAAACATTAAAGATATGTAAGCCTAATCTGTATCCTCACTGTCTGCAGATGGCTGCTCCTCTTGGCCCTTCTTTCTCTGTTGTTCAGCTCTGTAAGATTGCAACTCTGCTTGCATTTCATTCTGAGCTTTTCTCATTTCTTCAATCTCTCTAGATTGAGCCCTTCTCATCTCTTCAATTTCTCTAGTAAGCGCTGCAACCCTCTCGCTTACAGATTCTTCAGCTTCACTTGGATCATGAAATGCATAAGTGGATGAACTGCCTTCAATAGAAAAAGCCTGTGAACCCATGCCATATACTCTTCCCCTCTGTCTTCCACCAACAACATCTGACCATGTATGATACTCAGAAATGTGGGCCGATCCTGAAGATGATCCCTCGCCAGTGGACTGCATACTTTCTCTAGCTCGTACGAAATCATCCTGTGAGTTACAATTAGTTTTATTAAAATAAATTTTTATTCTAAAAGTCTAAAAAAATTTACTTACATGAGCCTTCTTAGCTTTCTCATCAACCCACTGATGGTCAGCCTGATGTTGATGAGTTCTTGTTTGCAACTCCAACGGTGTTGGCTCCCGACCAAGAGACGCTTTCTAAAAATTTAAGGTTTAGTTATAATAACATCAATATATGTAATACACTAATTCAAAACACTTACGAGGCGACGCCGATGTTCTGTATGAGGTACAGATCCACCAGTATGAAGAGAGCTACCTAAACCACCTCAGTCAGAGGCTCTGTTCTGTTTATTTTGCTCCCTCATTTTGATAAACTCAGAGGTGGCCCACGCACTACTCAAATCAGCCACAACGCCCTCTCCAATCCAATTAGGACGCTGGCCGGACTTTCTAATGTCCGTGAACATATCTCTCAGATGGGTCGCTCCTCTCCTCTCAAAATTTGATCTGATCCTCGTGCTGTACTCAGGCAACCACCTAAATTCTTTCTGTAAAAATTTAGGGAATCTCAAAAAAATTAGTAAGGAGCTAACATCATATTAATTTTTGAAATCATACCTAAGTAAATTTACCTGAAATTCTCCAAACCACATATCTCTCACCGGCTTTGGGATCTTCTTCCAGGATAAGTAAGGAGCATCATATTTATTCTTTATTATATCCCGGATCATATGTATAGGTGGTCTAGAAGGATTGAAGCTGCAAGTAATTTTTTTTGTCAATAACATTTAATATATCAAACTAAAAACAACTTAATAATTTAAATTGAACTTACTTATCGCCCTCAGGCTCAATGTACTGACGTTTGTCTGTTGCTGCTGCTTGATCGCTAGGGCCAACCTCTGGTGGTCTTGATGGTCCACCCTACTCATGCTGTACTGGATAAGGGTAGTAATATGGGTAAGGGTAAGGATGGTGGGGACCAGTGGATGGACCAGCTGTCTGTGATGATGGTGTGGGGAAATATGGATAGAACGGAGAAGCATGTGTCTGATCTGGAGAGGGGAAGCGAGGACTCGTCGAGCTGGGAGGAGGGAAGTGGCAAGGGTAGTATGGAGGTGGAACAGGAGGTGGTTCTAAATGCTCCTGACCCTGCTCTGGTGAATGCTGCTGGCACCTGGCAGGTGGTGGTGGTGTAGGTAGATCTGGTGGAACTGAAGGCCCCTCACCTACCTCAGCCTGTATGGGTCTGCTAGCAGTAATCTTCTTCCGGCGGAACTTCGAGGCAAATGATTTGCGAGGGGGGTCGTCGCCTGAAGCCATCTATAATATTAAAAGAAAGCAATTAGTAAAACATTGAAAATCAGTTACTAAAACAGTTATTAAAGCAGTTAATTAAGCAGTTAATTAAGCAGATATTGAATTACAAGAAGCAGTTAATAAAGCAGCTAATGAATTACATAAATCAGGTAATAAAATACAAGCTGACAAATAAAAATTTCATTTCTTATAATTAAAAAAGTACTACATTTCTAAATTACAAAAACTAATCAGAATCATCAAGACTATTATCATCGCTCTCAAAAGTATCTTCACTTTCTTCCTCGTTCTCTTCTTCGCATGAACTAGTTGAACTATTCACATCTTCTAACTCCATTTCAATAGTTGAGGTTGTAGTTGTCATCTCCTCAATTTCAACAGGCCTACAACTTGACATCTCATCCTCTTGATGTGCAGTTGCTACAATGTATTGTTGATCAATTATTCCCCGTGCTTTCATTTTTATGACGGCTAGCCAATCTTGTTTTGTCTCTCTACGACCACTGGGATATTTGCTGAAAAATAAACTTGAATAGCTTGACTTGCTAACACAAATGGATCAAACTTCCTGTATCTTCTACTATGTTTAACATCTACTAAACCATACGCAGGATGAACCCTTGTGCCTCTATTCTGCACTGGATCGTACCATTGACAGTTAAATAAGCATACAAAGTTCTCATCTTCGCCTGGATATTCCAAGTCAAGGACCTCAATCAGAATACCATAATAATCACACTCATCTTCTTCATGAGTGTTCCCTCTAACACATACTCCACAATTCTCAGTGTTTCTTGCTTCACTCCACAATTTGGTATGAAAACTGAACCCATTCACTATATATATTGGCCAAGTTTTCACTTTTCGCATTGGACCCCATGCTAATGCTTGCAAGCCTTTATCGAAACATTTGTTATCAGGGTTTTGTACCTAAAAACATTTCCAAATATTAATATTTTTAATAATAAATAAGATTAAAATATATTTAAAAAAATGTGCTCACATATGATTTGAACCAAGTTGGAAATTCCTTTGCAACAGCTTGCTCAATGTCCCTTGATTCCGTCAAAGGCAAATTGCTTACGAAATACCTGGTGACAAATAAGACTTTAGTATTTTAAATAAACAATACTAATTAGTTATTTACATTATGTTAGAACTTACTCTAAGATTGGCTCAACTTCTTCACAATTCAGTAGTACATACAAATTCGCTGTACTTATCTCTAAATCGTTGAGATATCTTTCAACACATTTACCACTAGGCTTTCCTTGCCTTTTAAAAACTGATATTGTAGCATGTGATTGTTCTTCTACATCGAAATCCATGTTACGATCAATTCTTGTTCTTGTACTCCTTACATGTGGATCGAAATAGTAGGAGCAAAAGTGAGTTTTTTCTTGAGACAGATATGCTTCACATATCGATCCTTCTGGTCGTGCTTTATTCTTAACATATTTCTTCAACATGTTCAAATATCTATTAAACAATTACAATCATCGTGAAGTTAATATCTATAAAAAATATTGAAAACTTAATAAAAATCTTAACACATTTACCTTTCGAAAGGATACATCCAACTATATTGTACAGGTCCACCAACTCTAGCTTCGTAAGGTAGATGGACTGGAAGATGTTCCATAGAATCAAAAAAACCCGGGGGAAATATCTTCTCCAACTTGCATATAATGATTGGTATGTTTTCCTCGTACCTCCGTAAAGCATTTTCACTTAGTTTAGATGAACATAAATCTCTGAAGAAAATGCTAAGCTCAGTCAATGGATTTGATATGTAATCGGGTAACATACAGACTATGATTGGAAGAAGAACCTCCATAATTATGTGACAATCATGACTTTTGAGTCCAAATAACCTTGCAGATTTCAAGTCAACACATCAGCTAATATTTGATCCATAGCCATCAGGCATCTTTAAACCTTTGAACCACTGACATATCAATCTTTTTTGCTCTAATATGAACGAGTAAGGAGCTTTGGGCTTCATTAGTTTACCGTCAGTTGTTGTTACTAACTCCAGATTTTTTCGGCGACAAAGCTCTTTAATGTCCATCCTTGCTTTGACATTATCTTTAGTCTTGCCTTTAACATCCATAATTATATTAAAAATATTATCCAGAAAGTTCTTCTCAATGTGCATAACATCCAAGTTATGTCTAATCAAATTAGTTCTCCAATAAGGTAATGTCCATAAAATACTTTTTTTATCCAATTATGTTGAACACCATAACCTGGAAATTTAGACTCTGATAGCATTAGATAATCAATAATTGTAGGAATGTTAGAAATTCTCTGTAGTATATCATCACCACTTAATCTGGGTGGAGGAGGTGATCGCTCAATTCTGTTTTTAACGAAAGCTTCCTTATTTCCTCGGAACTGGTGATTAGCACTCAGAAACATACGATGACAATCAAACCAAGTATTTTTCCCTCCATGTTTTAATGTGAAAGCTTTACTGTTCTCCATGCAGTAAGGACATGCTAATTTCCCTGCTGTGCTCCAACCAGACAACATACCATAAGCTGGAAAATCACCGATAGTCCACAGCAATGCAGCTCAAAGGATAAAATTTTGTTTTGTTGATATGTCATATGTGAGCACTCCTTCATCCTATAATAATTTGATATCATCAATCAATGGTTGCAAAAAGATATCAATCTTTGCTCTTGGATTATGCGGTCCAGGTATAATCAGAGTTAAGAACATGAACGGAGTAATCATACACATTTCTGGTGAAAGGTTGTATGGTGTTAATATAACTGGCCAACAAGAGTAAGGTGTAGCTGTTTGACTATATGGAGTAAAACCTTCAGTACATAATCCCAATCTTATGTTGCGGGGTTCAGCAACAAATGAAGGATGCACTCGATCAAAATGTTTCCACGCTTCAGCATCTGATGGATGAGAAAGAACATCACTTTTTGTTATTTTCTCTTGTGCCATCTCATATGGCCTGCTGAACTCATTGATGCATAGAGTCGCTGCAGTCTTGGAATGATTGGTAAATAAAACAAACGGGAATATGGCACATCTTTTTTTGGACGACGTTGTTTTCCCGAGTTTTGCTTAAACCTAGGAGCATTGCAGGTGCGACAAATAACTTCTGCTGCATCATCCTTATAGTATAACATACATCCATTGATACAACACTCAATCTTTGTAGCAGTGAGACCAAGCTTGGATACTAATTTCTTTGTCCGGTACAAGTCTGAGGGAATTAAATTGCCAGCTTGATTAGTTTCCTTCATAAGACCAATAACATCATTAAAACACTCACGGGGAATATTATACTCAGTTTTAATACTTAGCATCCTCACTGCAATGGATAATTCTGAATTTGTACTGCAACCTTTCCAAATTGGCTTTTGAGCTGAATGTAATAACTCAAAGAATTTTTTTGTCTCTGCATTTGGTTGCTCTTCCACATTAGACCTTAAATTATGACCTGCTGCATCAAAAATAAGGTCTTCATAGGGTCTACTCATTTGATCTTCATCAAATGTTTCATAAGCTGTAGATGAAGCAGCATGAGCATCTCTATGTGGCTCGTACTCGCCATGTGATGTCCAAATCCAATAGTTTGGAAGAAATCCCCTACGATATAAATCAAGCTTCACATCATCTGGCTTGAGGAATGCTAGATTTTTATGTTTCGAACATGGACATCTAAACATTTTATCAAACTGAAAGGAAGGCAGTTGAGATGCAACTTGAATGAAGGTTTCAACTCCCTCTATAAATTCAACTGTCAATCCTTTTCTACCCGGCAACAATATGTTATACATCCAATATCTCTCTTCTTAGATAGTCATTTGGAAGTTGAAGCAAACGTCACCCTACATAGTTAGGAAAACATTTATTAGAATACACGTATGTGCAACGTGTTATAAGAACGCATCTCCTTGTCCTACACTTGGCTAAATATGCATAAGTCTCTATACTCAAACTCATTGTATAATTAGAACTTTGTTTTTGTCATTAATAACAGTTCCTATTGATATGGTAATTAAGATTTGTGTCATAAACATAACATGCATAACATGTATTAGTGTGTTGTGATTATTTCTTCCAAGTTAAAAGTTTGGACAACCACATGATGATTTAGGATTTAGCAACAACAACAAGAAGCCTTTATCCCACTATGTTGGGTCGGATATATGAATCCTTTTTCTTCATTGTGTCTTGTTAAAGGTTCAATTCTCATTTAAATCTAATAAAGGAAGGTCATTTATAATGTTTTTAACCAAGTCTTTTAAGGTCTACCTTTATCTTTCTTAACATAAGTCAAATCTAATACATCTACTCTCCTAAACCGGATCATCAGAAGGCCTCCATTTTTTGTGACAAACCATGTAAACTGACTCTCTCTAATCTTATCTTCCATTGGAGCTACTCTAATATTTTCATGTATATGCTCATTTCATATCCTGCCTCTAAAAGTAAAGCCACTCATCCATTTGAGCATCCTCATCTTTGCAATATTTTACTTAATATTAAGCTTCTCTTTTAGTAGTCAACATTTTGCACCATAAAGTGTTGCAAGTCTAAACATCATCTAATTGAATTTTCCCTTTAAATTTGAGCGAGATTTTTTTATCACACAACATATCTGAGTGTTTACAATTTAGCCTTTGGTTTTCAATATTTCCTATATTTCCTATAATATTGATGTGTGCAAGAAAGAAAAAAAATTATCACCTAAACATTACCCTAGTCTTGTTTGCTCTCGGAAGCTTATGTGATCAAGGTTGATGCTCTCACACCTCTCTTTTTTATGGTATTTTTGAGGAAATTTATCACCTAAATTTTGATTTCACACCAACTTATTTTCTTTGGCAATGTACATTTTTAAATGCATTCTGTTATATATGAATGATTTTTTTTGCCCAAAAAATGAGGGAATCTCTCTCGCTCTCTCTCTCTTAACTCTTAAGAAATATGCATTCGAATCCACACTTTCGTCTTCTTCTTCTTGTCTCCGATGACCTAATTGCTAGTAAGATAAATGAGCTTATAAAGCTTGAAGTACATTCCATTTGCTAATTTAGTTATAATATCCATTTCATTTATAAAGCTTGAAGTAAATTCGGCCGGAGAAGAGAGATCGACGGTTACCTTCGGTTAGGGAGTAGGTTTGTGGTCGGAGAAGAGCTATCGGCGGCCGGAGTTGATCTGTCGGCGGCCGGAGAAGACACGTCGGCGGCGGAGTCGATTCGGGGTTCAGGAGGGGTCGGAGGCAAGCTAGGGCAGAGCGACCGAGAGAGATAAGAGGGAAAAAGTGAAAATGAAATGTGAGGTGCGGGTGTTCATTTTAGGGCTTCTACCGGCGGTTTGTGCCGTCGGTAAAAATTTACTTCTCAACGACGGCCAACACCGTCGGTAAACCGCCGGTCCATATTGTTGTCCGGCGGTTTAGCGACGGTTATATAACCGCCGTTAGTACCGGCGGCACAATGAGGGATAGGCACCGGTAAGCCGTCGTTAAACGCCGGCGGCTACACTGCCGCCCAAATCGTCGGTAAAACCGGCGGCCTATAAACCGCCGATTAGGGCCGCCGGTAAGAGCTGTTTTTCCTGTAGTGTAATGAAGGAGTAGAAGGTGTCACCCAAGGAGTAGAGAACTTTGTTGAAAGGGGAGAAACTTCACACACTTTGCCTAGAGATTGTAGATACTCTACAAGTCACCCCAAGGATTTGATCTTAGGAGACCCTTCTAGTGGAGTTAAGACTAGACATGGACTTAGGAAGGAGGTGAACCACTCTGCCTTTATTTCTATGACTGAACCCACCACCATTAACCAAGCCCTCTCTGATGAGTTTTGGATTTTATCAATGCAAGAAGAGTTGAATTAATTTGTTAGGAATGATATTTGGGAACTTGTGGAAAGACCTAAAGGACAAAGTGTAGTTGGAATAAAGTGGGTCTTTAAGAACAAAGTGAATGATTCAGGAGTGGTGGTGAGGAATAAAGCAAGATTGGTGGCTAAGGGGTACAATCAAATAGAAGGGATAGACTTTGAGGAGACTTTTGCCCCTGTAGCTAGATTAGAAGCCATTAGAGTGCTATTACCCTTTGCCTGTTATAAAGGATTTAAGCTTTTTCAAATGGATGTCAAGAGTGCCTTTTTAAATGGGGAGATAAAAGAAGATGTGTTTGTAGAACAACCTCCAGGTTTTGAGAGCTCTCAATTTTCAAATCATGTGTTTAAATTGAAAAAGGCATTGTATGGTTTAAAGCAGGCACCAAGAGCTTGGTATGAGAGGCTTAGCACATTCTTACTAGAAAGGGAGTTTGTCAAGGGAAGTGTAGACACCACCCTTTTTCTTAGGAGAGTTGGATGATTTACTCATTGTTCAGATTTATGTGGATGACATACTCTTTGGATCTTCTAATAAAAATTTGTGTGATGATTTTTCTAAAATAATGAGTAGAGAGTTTGAGATGAGTTTGATGGGAGAATTGTCCTACTTTTTGGGGTTTAGCATAAAACAATTAGAGGATGGAACTTTTCTAAATCAAACAAAATACATAAAGGACATTTTGAAGAAATATGAGATGGACAAAGCCAAGCCAATTAACACTCCCATGACTTCTAGTGCTCCATTGGACAAGGACCTAAGTGGTAAGTCTGTTGATCAGAAGAAGTATAGAGGCATGATTGGATCCTTACTTTACTTGACTGCGAGCCGACCTGACATCATGTTTAGTGTTTGCCTTTGTGCTAGGTTTCAGGCTGACCCTAAGGAATCCCACATGACTGCTGTTAAAAGGATTTTTAGATATCTTTTGGGGACACAAGGATTAGGGATTTGGTACCCTAGACATAGCACTTCTTTTGAGATTATTGGTTTTTCTGACTCTGATTTTGCAGGATGCAAGGTGGATAGAAAGAGCACTTCTGGAACTTGTCAATTCATTGGACAATCTTTGGTCTCTTGGTCTAGTAGGAAGCAAAACTCTGTTGCTCTTTCCACTGTTGAAGCTGAATACATTCCTCTTGGAAGTTGTGTGGCCCAAGTCCTTTGGTTAAAATAACAGGTATTTGATTTAGGATTACATGTAAGTACCATCTAAATCTTTTGTGACAATACTAGTGCCATATGCATCTCTAAGAATCCTATCCAACATTCAAGGACTAAACACATTGACATTAGGCATCACTTCATTAGAGATCATGTGACTAAGGGAGACATTGAGTTACACCATGTGACAACTAAAAATCAACTAGCAGACATCTTCACTAAACCACTGGCCTTCGATACTTTCAGCTCTTTAAGGACCAGGTTGGGTGTGATTGACATAAATGCATGAAAACTTTTTATTTTCTTTTGTTTTTTTTTTCACTTTTATTTCCTTTTTGTTGTTTTAGCTTTTTTTTTTTGTGTTTTACTTTTCTTTTTCCTTCTCTTTACTTAGTTTTCATAACCATTGCTAATATGGTATTATATTCCTTGTCCTTGTCATTGGAAATTTGTAGTCAATATGTTTTTATCTACTCAATCTCTTAAATGGTAGGAATATTTTGTGATTGTGTCTCTTTCTCTAACCTATTTTAGTGGCATAGTTTTCTTCTCTAATCAAAAATCTATCTCAAGTTAAAGATTGGTTATGGAATTGCGATCTTGTCTTAAGCTTGCTTAAGCAAATCTATCTTATACTTATAATGTTTAAAGTCTTTTTATCACATCAAAATTTCTCGTTACTCTTGTCCTTGATTATTAATTCTGCTTGGGATAACTCTTCCTTTTGTTAGAGAGAGTGCTCCTATTCTCTAATATATGAGACGATATATTCACAACTTTGTTTTTAAAAGATTATAAAAGAGAATATAGCTTGTAAAAAGAACAAAATTTGGCCAATGATGCCAACAAAAGATGCGCAAAGACGCCAAAAATTGAACAAAAAAAAATGCGCAAAGCGCCACGATATTGACAAGAGGCATAAAATGAGCCCACTCCAAAGCAAGCTACTCTCTCTTTTTAAATCTTTTAGAACTTAGAAGTGTTGGTTATCAAAGACTTGACTTCGATTAACTTGCGATTGTGACAAATTTACTTTACCTCATTATTGTATGAAGATGGTTTTTTTTCTTAAGCCAAGTGATAGGTGGATTCCTTTTTCTCATATGCAATTAAATCTTTGAGTTAGGTCATTGATTTCAAAAGACGATTCTACCCTAAAAAATGTCTGAGCTAAGGGTAGCCATGATCGGATATTCTACTATTCTATACATTGATGAGCATATTAACACATTTACTCACAAATTTTTTTTGAATCAATCACATGGAATACTATATCATGTTCATGCCTTGGTTAAAAAAAAAAAGAAAAAAAAAAAAAGAGGAGGATCTCTTTTCCTTTTCTTTCTTGTACCCTTCTTTTTGATATGTCAAAAGGGGGAGAAGTGTATGAGATTCCTCTTTTCATCAATCCTGAAATTTTTTGCTATTTTTTTTTCGTAGTGTTTTTCCATCATCAAAAAGGGGGAGATTATTGCAAATCTATATTTTCATGGCTCGTGTTTTGATGATTGACAAACACTACTTCTCTTGGACTACTTGTTGCTTCTAACTTTTCAGGAATCGAAGATAGGACGATCAAGAGGAAGCCAGTTCAAGTTTGCGTAGGTTTAGGGTTGAGTCAGTCTGTAATTTTATTTTTCACCTTTTGAGTCTACTTGTAATGGTCAAAGAGACTGATGCTAAGTAACCCTTCACACACACACTTGAGATGCTTAGAATTTCTGTTTTTGCCCACATTGGCCCGGCCGATCAGCTTAAAACAGAAAGTCTAAGTAATGATTCTTAATTAAGGTAGCCGACATTAAC
The DNA here is from genome assembly GCA_019514585.1 of Dendrobium officinale. Classification (NCBI taxonomy): domain Eukaryota; kingdom Viridiplantae; phylum Streptophyta; class Magnoliopsida; order Asparagales; family Orchidaceae; genus Dendrobium; species Dendrobium officinale. The sequence continues at coordinate 52,333,220 of CM033688.1, forward strand.
ATATCGGCCTGGATGATACGTGTATCAGCCAGGACAATAAGCTCAAAATAGAAAGAAGTAACCGCCATAGACAATTAAGGTATACTGTATTTTTAAATTATCGGCCAGGATGATCCCCATATCGGCCTGGACGAAATTACCAAATTATGCCTTAATTGATCAGGAAATCAAGGGAGTAATTAAGGATGATTGATACGATCATATCGTCCTGGACGATCGCAGGATCGGCCAGGACGATACATTCAAAATCCTTGAGTTGCTTTAGGACGATAAATATCGGCCAGGTCATAAACAGGGCGATGCTCAGGACGATTTGCATCTGATTTGAACTAATCGGCCAGGACGATCGTATGATCGTCCGGGACGATCAAGCCAAATTTCAATCGTCCAGGACTATTCCCAGGGTGATGCTCTGGCCGATCTTCTTTGATTTGTACTGATCGGCCAGGCCGATGTCCAGATCGGCCGGGACGATAAAGTCGGCTACTTGCAATTAATGAGCTCCTTGAGAGCTCTTCTATTTAAGAGCTCTTGTCCAAACGTTTTACAAGACTTTTGGCTGCTTCCTTGACCTGAGAAGACCTTGAGGAGAGAAAGAGAGAGAGGGAGAGAGAGAAGATCTTGTGAGGGGGACCTTGTGAGGGGGATTCACAAGGGTTGCTTCAAGGATCGCTCTACTTGTCTTTCGTCTGGAGTTTCTCATCCGTGGAAGGGTCGGTAGAGGTAAGGAGTTTGCTTTTGGTTGTGGTTCTCTGCCAGCTTCAGGAGGAAGCAAAAGGAGGTAGGTTCTCTGCCTTGCCGGGGTGGCAAAAAGGAGGTTCTTGTAAGGGCTTCTCTGCCTAGTCGTGGGGGCTAAAGGAGAGTCACATTTTGTAGTGCAATACTTGGAGGGTGCCTCCAAGGAGTGGACGTAGGTCGAGTCGACCAAACCACTATAAATCTTGTTTTCCTATTTTTGCTTCCGCACTTTTTAAATTCCGCATTAATTTCATGTGGTGTGATTTGGTTTGTGATTTTATTTCTTTTGTCTTAAAAGTTTTTTTTTTAAATACCAATTCACCCCCCCCCCTCCCCCCCTCTTGGTTAGCTTGGGACTAAGTTCATAGAGCTTAACATCCCGAACGAACTTTAATAAACCTTTTTATAGGGACGAATGTCTTGGTTTCGTTCTCGCACGAAAAAACTTTTCTAAGTCATGATCGTACGGGGCAATCTCAATTTTTATATAAGGATGAACACCTCTATTTTGTTCTCAAAAGAAGATCGTACGTGCCTATCTTAATTTTTGAAGGAGGACGAATGCCTTTATTTTCTTCACGGATGAAGATCGTACGGGATGATCTTAATTTTTGTATAGGGATAAATGCCTCGATTTTGTTCTCGCACAAAATTATTTTTTTAACTCTAGATCATACGAGACGATTCCCTTTTCATACCAGGACAAACGTCTCATGTCTATTCTTGCTCATTTCATCTCAACGTTTCATACAGACGAAAATTGAATTTTATAATTATTTGTCCGGGATGAACTTAGTTCATCCCGGACAAACTGAGTTCGTACTGGAAGAACTTAGTTTATATCAGATGATGATCGAGTATGAAATGATTTTGTACCGATTCATAATAGGTTCGTATGCAACAGTATTTAAGCTATTTGTATGTACAAACATACGATCGTATTATACAATCGTGTACGCTCTAAATTGAATAATTCAGTTTTCTGGATGGTTTTTCATGTCTTTTGTAAAAAATGTCCATTAAAACTGATGTGAGAGAGTCTTGTCTACGTGATTTTTCAAGGGAAATTAAAGGAAAGAGTTTGAGAGAGTGTTTGAGAGATTTCTTATAAAGGGAGTATGAAGGGTTCACAAGGTTACTCAAAGGTAAGGATCTCTTTGTAATTATGGTTATCACTCTTCCTCTTATCTTTCTAGATTGCTCGTGAGAAGATCTTCAGATAAGATTCGATTCTCTGCCAACACTTAGAGGGTATGAAAGGATGCTGGTTCTCTATCTTCATCAAGAGGGTCAAAAAGGATGCTGGTTCTCTACCGTCACTTGGAGGGTGTGAAAGAATGACGGTTCTCTGCTGACACTTGGAGGGTGTGAAAGGATGTAGGTTATTTACCTATATTTGGAGAGTGTGAACAGTTGATGGTACTCTGTCTACACTTGGAGGGTGTGAAAGGATGAAGGTTCTCTGTCTATACTTGGAGGGTGTGAAAGGACGATGGTTCTCAGGTGCATCGTGGATTGGTGGAAGAGAGTTTTTTTGTAAAGGCTTCTTTGCTTTACTGTGGGGACAGAAGGAAAGACACTTTTGGTAATAGTGTAAAACCTGAAGAGGGAGTCTTCAGGGAGTGGATGTAGGTCATGCTTGACCAAATCATTATAAATCTTTGTGTTATTTAAATTCCAAATTTTATTTACTACAAGTTATTTTTTTGTGGTTGAAAAGTTTCATTTTAAAAACTTTAATTAACTTGCTTTGTGAATCAACCGGTTTCACTTTTAAAATCTAAGAGAATTTTTAAAAGTACTTTAGAAATCCACTGTCGGTTATCCTTGGGACATTAGCTTAGGTTTAACAACCTAATCAAGATTCAATAAGAATCAACAATTGGGATTTCTATCAAGTTCCTTCATATGGTTTATCTGAAGGAATTTTAGTGCTTTAGAAATCCACTGTTGCTTCTTTTTCCATTCTTGAATAATCTTTCCAATTTGTTGTGGGTGAATTTGATATGTTTTATAAAGCTGTTTGTATGGTTTCTTCTTTGTATGGAAGTAAAGACGCTTATAAGAGAAGGGATATATGGAGTAGACATGAAGTCTATAATTCCAAAAATGCCTATGATAGTGGGTGGAGATTTTAATTATCTTTTATCAAAAGAAGATAAAAGGGGTGGGAATAGATTTTCCTTTTCCCTAGGTCCTAAGGAGATGAATGCTTTTTTAGCGAATAATGATTTTCATGAGGTCGGGCATATAGGTCCTAAATTCACTTGGTGTAATAATAAGGTTGGAGAGGCTCATATCTTGGAAAGGTAAGACAGATGTTTCTTGAATGCTATTGCTTTCAATTCGTCTCATCGTATGGTGGTGAGGCATCTTGGTAGAGTATCCTCAGATCATTGCCCACTTGTTTTTAATTTCTTAGAGCAATTTCTGGTGATGAAAAGAATCATCAGATTTGAAAATGTTTGGGCTTCTATTCCAGCATCTTCAGGTATGGTTAGCAAAATTTGGAACAGAAAGGGTACTAGTTATCCTACAGCCATCTTAAATATCAAATGTAACAGATTCTTGAAAGTTCTTTTTTTTTTTTTGGAGTAGAGAAAAATTTATAAGCTTTATTTAAATGAAAGATTATCTTTTTAAAGAAATTGGTGAGTTGCAACTGAAAGAAGTAGAGTCAGGAAACCTCTCTGAAGTTCAACGCTGGAATCTCAAGGTGAAAGTGTCTGAGCTAAACTCCACTCTAGGCCGTCTGAATACCTGGCGGAAGCAACGTGCTAAATCTAAGTGGTTGAAGGAAGGAGACATGAATTCCAAATTTTTTTCAATCATTTGCTAGTGCTAGAAGGAACTCTAATTGGATCTTTAAGATGAAAGACAATAACGATAATCTAGTTGAAGATCAAAATCTAATTGAGGAAGTGTTTATCAGATTTTTTAAAAATAAATGGAAGGTAAATTTTGGTGTTTTGGAAGGTTGGTCAACTAATTTCATGTTTCTGGATGATGATGGCAGAGGCTTGCTGAATAGGGATGTTTCATTAGAATAGGTGGAAGAGATTGTTAAACATGCTGGTTCTAACATTGCCCCTGGTAAAGATAGTATTTTATATTCCTTTCTCAAATCTTATTATAATATAATTAAAGAAGATTTCTGGAATGCTATTGTTCAATTTTTTATTTCTGTAATATGAATTCAGAATGGAAATATATTTTGGTAGTTCTGATCCCAAAAGTGGAAAATCCTATGACTCCTTCCAATTATAAGCCTAACAGCCTTTGTAAGATGATTTATAAGGTGGTTGCTAAGGTTCTTATAAACAGAACGATCCCCATTATGAAAAAACTAATTTTAGTTGAGCAAGCTGCTTTTATCAAGGGAAGATCTTTGTTAGACCATATGCTTGTTACTTAGGATGTCTTCCACAAGTTTTGATTCTCAAAAAATTCTAAAGGCTTGGTATCTTGCAAAATAGATATGGAACAAGCTTATGATTCAATGTGCTGGGACACTCTGAGGAAATTTTTTGAATATTTTGGTTTCCCTAGTAAGTTCTCCAAACTTATTATGGAATGTGTGGAAAATCCTAGGTTCTCTTTGATGATTAATGGTGCTACTTCTGATTGGATAAATGCTAAAAGCGGGTTTCGTTAAGGTTGTCCTCTCTCGCCCTTCTTATTTATTCTTTGCTCACAGCTTCTATCCAATTCTCTTTTTCAGAAAAGAGGCTCTTTTTGAAATCATATTTGTTCGAATGGCCCTAGGATTTCTCACTTATTGTAATGACACCATCATTTTTTAAGCTAATAATAAATTCGTAAAGGATGTCAAAAATGTTTTGCTGAATTTTTGTGATTGGATAGGTCAAAAAGTTAATTTTGATAAGTCAGCCATTCTCTTTGGTAAATTTTTCAAGGGGAGGAGAAGGAAAATCATTTCTCGTATCATGGGTATAAAACATGTTAAGGAATTCAGATATCTTGGTGTTAAGATTACTCTAAGGAGACTTCTAAGGGCTGATTTCCAATTCATCATTGATAAAGCTTGGAGAATAATAAATATTTGGGGAAGTAAGTTCATTTCTTTGGCAGGGAAAATTTATGCTGGTGAAATCTGTTATGTTATCATACCCTGCTTTTCATTGTACACATTCTATGGTGCTTAAAGGAATTCTTGATGATCTTGACAAGATGTGTAGGAATTTTTTTTGGAACAAGCAAAGTGGAAGGCTAGGTCTCCATTATATTAGTTGGAATGTTTTGTGCAATCCTATCAAGTGGGGTGGTCGTGGTCTTCACTCTTGTGAAAATAAGTTTGGTCCCTTGATAGCGAAATTGGCATGAAAATTTATACAAGATAAAAGTTCGTTGTTACATAGAATTCTTACTCTAAAATATGGTGAGGCAGGGTTGATGATGCTATTAGACTAAAAGGTGGATCATCATCTTGGAAAATTATCACTTAAGGTGGAAAATTCTTGAATTCAGTTGTAAGGTGGGATATTTTAGTTGGCAAGTCAATAGATGTGTATAAGGAAGTGTTGATTAGGGACAAGTGCATTGATAATGGCCTACGTTTGTGGCTATACCGGAATCAGATGGCTTAACTGTAGATAAGCTCATGATGGATGGATTTTGGGATGTAGAGAAATTGTGTAAGTTTTTTGGATTGTAGCTTGTGGAGCACATATGTCATATTCAAATAAGACCATAATTAGTGGAGGATAGATTGAATTTGTTATTTCAAAAGTCAGGCAAAACAATTTCTGCTATGATTTCAAAGGTGTTTATGAAAAGTCAATCCTCAGTTATTTACTAGAATTGGGAGAAGAAGGCTAAGCATCTTCCTCGTGTTGAGGTCTTTTGGTGGCATGTTTTTAACAAGGCTATCACAACATTTCATTTTCAGTCTTATAGAAGATTGCAAAATAATTTCTCATGTCCTAGAGGTTGTAATGTGACTAAAGATATAGACCATGTAATTGTGAAATGTGTGAAGCTGAAGGAGGTTTTGTAAGTCTTAAATAGCTGGGCTTTTTTCTTTCCTAATTTCAAAAAATTGGATGATTGCTGTTAATGCTTGATTTGGTTGAGTTCAAGTAATGTTTTCATACTCAAATTATATTGCAATAATATTTATTCATGGAAATCTAGGAACAAATATGTTCATGAAGGTATTTGTAATAGTCCTTCCCTGATTGCAGCTCAATTGGTGAGCTTGGTTTCATTCTCTTCCTTGGCCTTTGGCTTCAACTCAGGCAATTGGGCTTCTAATCAATCATCTTGATTGTTAGTGAATTATTTGCACCATCCTCCACCTAAATGGATCAAATTAAATGTTGTTACAACTCCTTTACAATCATATCAAGCCAGTGTTGGTGGTGTACACCAGGATAGTAAGCTAAGATTTCTTTTGGCTTTTGGAAGAAAATGTGTTCACTGGGATATTGCTCGGATGGAATTTTTTTTCTATTCAAGTTTTTAAGGAATTTATCAAGGATTGGATGTTCATATACAAGGGAATTATCATCGAAGGTGATAGTCATAATATCAATGAATTCCTTGTAAACTCGACAAAGGAGGGTGGTCAGTGGATAAAGGAGCATGCATTTTTAAGGATTTTAATCATGTTATTTTTAATTGTGTAAATAGGGAATGTAATAAGTTAGTGGATTTATGTGCTAACTTTGCTTTGTTTGGAGATTTTTTATGGGACGATGTTAGTAGTAATAAGGTTCCTCCATTTACTAGTTTGTTAAAGGATGAACTTGAATCTTTTGCTTTGTAGTTTATAATATTTTTTCTCTATTTTTAATATCACTTTCTTTTATTCTTCTCAAAAAAAAATTACCTAACCTATTATAAATTGATTGGCTAGATAAATAGAGTAGTTTTACTAAGTAGTACTTAAGTGAGTTTTAGGAAAATTCATTCCTCATGGGAACAATACTCTTCTCATCACTTTATTACTTAACACGACTCGTATACTTACGTAAAGCAAGATTTACACCATAGAATTGAGTAAATTACAATTAAAAGGACAAAATATTGTGTGTAAAATGCATGTCAAGTTTTTGATATTGTTGATGGGAATTGAAACTAATTATCCTATTTTGTATTTTATATTGTTAAATAAATTGTTAATTTAATCTAGTTTTTATTTTTATTTTACATGCTTTATGTTGTCGCTGTGAATTGTCATTTTGTTTATTGTTAACTATTTAGTGTTTAAAAAAAATTGTGTTGCTTACTATTGCAAGAATAATAATAAACAGTTAGTATAAATCTTATTATACATTATAATTAAAAAGTCACTCAAAAAATTTGAAAAACCTAAAAAATCTGAAAAAAAAAATAATAATAATAAATGGCTAAATAGATTATAGAAAATGATCAACCTTCTCCGCTTAGGAAATATGTTAATCTTATGGTTGAAGGCATTAATCAAAGCTTTAATAAGCCATGCAAACTGGCTAATATTTTTGAACTAAAACCTATAAAAATGGTATAAAATTCGTAATTTGGGTGAACACCAATAGAAGATCCTAATATATATATTGAGAGTTTCCTTGAAATATGTGCAACTTTTAAATATAACGGTGTTAAACTTAGGTTATTTTCTTTTTCATTGAGAGATACCCCAAGTTTAATCCCTACCTAGAATGACTTAGCTCACAATTTTTTAGCTAAGTACTTTACCCATTAAAGATGGCTAACCTTATAAATAATTTTACCTTAGATGGCGAGTTCATTTATGATGTTTGTGCAATATTTAAAAAATTACTTAAGAAGTGTCCGCACCATACTTCACCAAATTAGCTCATTATTTAAAATTTATATAATGGTTTGATTAGTTATTTTAGATCCATTATAAATGTGGCTACTGTCAAATCATTGATGTCTAAACCATTCAATCAAGCTTACACTTTGATAAAATAAATGACCATAATAATTTTCAATGATTGTGGGAAAGATTTAACCCTAAGAAGATAGCTAGTGTGTTTGAATCAAATTCTCTACATTTTTTAAGTATACAATTAGCTATTAAATCTAATTAGTTAGATAATTTTGGAGTCAGTTCACCCAAAAATTCACCTTTACCTCTATAAGAGAATATTTTTGGATCCTCGAGTGGCCCAAATGCATTTGGAATAGAGTCCCTTATTACCATAAATAATATAATAAATAATACTTTCTAAAACACTTGTAATCCTGGTTGGAGAAATAATTCCAATTTCAATTGGAGTAATAATCAAAATAAAAATAATAATTGGAACTCTAACCAACCAAATCAAGTAGGAAATTGGAACAACCATCCTTAAAATTTTGCAAATTCAAGGCCTAATTATCCCACTAGATTTAACTCAAATAATCAACCCAAGGATATAAAGCCTTCATTTAAAAGATTAGTTTTGTAGATGGGTATGCAGTTGCAAAGTCAGGCTATTTCTATTAGAAATTTTGAAAATAAATTAAGGAAATTAACTAGATCTTTAAATAGTAGACCCCAAGGAATCCTATCTAGTAACATTAAATAAATCCAAAAGGAAAAGGTGATGAATAAAGTAAAGCTATTTAGATGAGAAGTAAAAAATAATTAGAAAAAGTAGTTAGGAAGGAGGCGAAACCAAGAGAAGAAATTCTTAAGGAACCCCTTTAGAAACCACTAAGTCAGAGGAACCATCTAAACCTTGTATGAAAAAAAAAACTATTTGGAAGGTAGTTAAGAGACCACCACCACCTTTTCCTCAGAGATTATTAAAATAAATTTGGATTGACAATTTTATTTATTTTTAGGAATATTTAAAAAGCTCATAATTAATATACACTTTATTGAAGCCCTAGAAAACAAATGCTTATAAATGCAAAATATATGAAAGATATTTTATGTAAAAAGTGAAAATTAGGAGATTTAAAACTATATCTTTTACTAAAGAGTGTAGTGCCATTAATAAAAAAAAATCTAGCAAAATCTTAAGGACCCAGTTAGTTTCACCATCCTGACGGTTATAGGAGATAAATTATATGGGAGAGCACTTTATGATTTAGGTGTTAGTATCAATCTTATGCCTTTTTTATCTTTAAAATATTAGACGTAGGAGATATTTAGCCTACCATTATTACCCTTCAACTAGTTGAACGTTCATTCTCCCATCCTAAAGGGGTAATATAGAATGTTTTAGTGAAGGTTGAAAAGTTCATTTTTCCTATAAATTTTATTATACTAGACATAGAAGAAGATAGAGAAATACCTATCAGGTAGGCCTTTCTTAGCTACTGGTAGGGCTATATTTGATGTTTAGAAAAGAAAGCTAATCATAAGAGTTAAGGATCAGGAAGTTCCCTTTAATATCTTAGAATTAATGAAGTTTACTAAGGATTAAGGTTAGGATTATTATAAAGTGGATTATATTGATTCTTCTGTAAGGAAGTTTTGGAGAAATTAATGGGTGATAGTTAGTTTGAAAAATCTTTAAGTGATGATGATTTGTGTTAGATTGAGGGAGATTTTGTTCATTTCATTAGGAGGTATAGGGAAAGATTTGAGGTCCTAAATACATCATCCAGAGGGAAACCTTTGAAATCCTCTATGGTTGAAGCTCCTAAGTTTGAATTGAAAGCATTACTTGCTCCCTTAAAATATACCTTTTTAGGAATAGAGTCAACATTACCTATTATAATCTATGTTGAGCATTAAAAGTCTATGAAAGTTAGCTAATTAAAGTCCTTAGTTTGTATGAGAAAACATTTTGATGGTATATTGCTGGCATTTGGGGGATTCATCTATCCATTTAATTATATAAGATTATATTAGAAGAAGCATTTCAACCTAAAGATGACCTACATAAGAGGTTGAATCCAACTATGAAAGAAGCGGTTAAGAAATAAATCTTAAAATGGATGGATGCCTATATTATTTATCCTATGTTTGATAGTGATTGGGTTAGTTCAATTCACTATGTTACTAAAATAGGAGGGTTACTTATCATTGCCAATGAAAAGAATAAACTTATTCTTACTAGGATTATAATCGGGTGGAGGATCTATATTGATTGTCATAAGCTTAATAAAACCACTAGGAAGGATAATTTCCCATTGTTCTTTATTTATAAAATGTTAGTTAAATGAGTTGGGCATCCTTTCAATTATTTCTTAAGAAGTTATTCTTAATACCATCATATTCCCATTGCCTTGGATTATTAGGATAAAAAAAAAATTTACAAGTCCTTACGAAACCTTTGTAGTTAAACATATGCCCTTTGGTTTGTGTAATCTCCTTGCAATATTTCAAGGATGTATGATATCAATTTTATCAAATTTAATAGAGCAAGGCATTGAGAATTTCAGGGATTTTTTTTTTTTGTCTTTGAAATGACATTTGATATCTGCTTAGATCATTTAAATCTAGTTTTAAAAATATATGAGGAAACAAAGCTTGTGCTAAATTTGGAGAAATCCATATTCATAGTAAAGGAAGGTATTATCCACAAACATAATTTCTTAGAGGAGTATGGAGGTCAACAAGATAAATATCCAAGTGATTAAGAATTTACCACCACCTATTTCTAATAAGGGAGTCCAGAGTTTTTTAGGCCATGCTAGATTTTACAAGTGTTTCATTAAATATTTTTTAAAAAATGCCTAAACTACTATGTCCTTTGTTTAAATAAGATATACATTTTTATTTTATCTTTGATTACTTTGTTGAATTTGATAAACTAAAAAAGTGCTTAGTTATTTTACATATCATCATTTCACCTTAATAGTCTCTTAATTTTGAATTGGAGCATTTTTAGGGCAAAGACATGAAAGAAATTTCATGCAATTTACTATACTAGAAAAACTCTAAATGATGTTAAATTAATTGCACAACCACTGAGAAAGAATTACTAGTAATAGCCTTTGCCTTTGAGATTAGTTTAAGTCTTATTTAATCAACATCAAAGTAACTATTTTTATTAATCACTCTGCTATTAAATACCTATAAACTTAGAAATATGCTAAACCCAGATTAATTAGGTGGATTTTATTGCCACAAAAATTTGATGTAGATTCTTAGAAAGAATCTTAAAACGTGGTTAATCATTTGTATAGATTGGAGAGGGAAGATTGATCACAATGATAATGATACTAATTTTTTTCCATAAAAATTGCTTACACTATGTTCTTGAATGTGCCTTTGTATGCTAACATTATTAATTACATTGTGAGTGGGGTAATTCATTGTAACATGTCTTACACACAAAGAGTAAATTCTTGTATGATATTATATTTTATTTATATAATGAGCCTTATTTATTTATAAAAAGTAAATATCAAATCATTAAGTTGTGTATCCCGAAAGATGTGATAGAACCTTTAATTAGTTAGTGTCATGATTCTAACTATGGAGGGCATTTTGAACGATTTAGAATAACTTCTATGATCTTTTAATTTGGATTTTATTGGCCTACCCTATTTAAGGATGTAAATGATTATGTTAAATATTATGATTAATGCTAGAGGATAGGAATTTTTTCTAAAAGAGATGAAATACCCCTTAATTATCTACTTGAAGTTAAAATTGTTTATGTTTGGGAATTAGACTTCATTGGTCCATTCGTTCAATCTTTTGGTAGACAATATATTTTGATAGCAGTTGATTATTTCTTAAAGTGGATGGAAGGAATAGCAAATCTTAAAATTGATGCTTACATAGTAATTATATATATATCTATATATATATATATATTCTAGATTTGGAGTGCCTAAAGTTAACATAAGTGATGGGGTTACCTTTTTCGTAACAAGAAAATATAAAAACTACCTAGATTTTTAAAGTTAATGATTAGAGACTAAAACCTTATTTAGGAGGAGATATTAATCATTTTAGGAGTTCTTTGAAAATGCTATGGCATACCAAGAGGGGGTGAATTGGCATTTAAAAAATTTTCTCTTACAAATAGAGTATTGTACAAAAGCTTAAGAAAATAAAATATTAAAAGCATGAACAAAAAAAAAAAGTTTTTAAACTATAGACATTTCTTTGAAATTTATGAAACTTAATGCAATAACTTAACCAAAGATTCAATTATCCCAATTTTCACAAAGGTATGTAATGTAAACCAAAATGCAAGAAAGTAGATGAAAGAAAAGAAAAGAAATACGAAATAGATTTTAAAAGTTAATGATTAGAGATTGAAACCTTATTTAGAAGGAGATATTAATCATTTTAGGATTTCTGTGAAAGTGCTATGGCCCACCAAGAGGGGGTGAATTAATTTTTTTAAAAAAATTATCTTACAAACAAAGTATTATACAAAAGCTTAAGAAAGTAAAATACTAAAATCATGAACAAAAAATTGCAAAAATTTATTTTTAAATTGTAGACCTTTTTTGTAATTTTTGAACTTAATATAATAAATTAACCAAAGATTCAATGATCACAATTTTCACAAAGGTATGTAGTGTTTAAACAAAAATACAAGAAAGTAAATGAAGGAAAAGAAAAGAAATACAAACTAGATTTTTATAGTATTCCAGTCAAAATTGACCAATATCCACTCCCCAAAGGTCCTTATTTTTAGGTATTCCACTATAACTCACTCGTTTTGCACTCAGCTAGGTGGACTGTCCCTTCTCCCTTACTAGGTGGAGATTGACCTTTATGAACTCTCTTATCCTCAAAATGTATCCCTTTTTCAATCTCCTCACACGATAGAGATGTCACTCCCTCCTACTTTTCACATGGTGGAGATGCCGCTCACTCCTTTTGCTCCTTATAATGGTGGAAAAGCTATATAATCCATCCTTCTGCCCCTCATAATGGTGGAAATATTGATTCCTTAGCCTCCTCAACTAGTAAAGTACTTTCTCTTAAGACTTCTTCCTAGAACTATTGTGTAAGTCCTCTATATAAATTTTCACTTAAATTAAATAATTGGCATAATTACCAATATACCCTTAACATATTATATTATAAAAATCTAAACCCACTTACTAAACTTCTCATTGCATTTCCATTTTACTTTCTTCAACAAGTGAAAGAGAAAAGGGAACTTGAGAAAAAAAGAGGGGAAGGAGAGAGAAACCTAGGGTTTGAGTGCTGTAGAGCTATTTTTATTGATTAATCTAAAAAAATTGCTCATATCAAGGTTGGCTATTCATGATTCATGTGTATATTTTATGTGAAAATGAGTATACTATTTTTTCTTATAAATGCTGCTAGTCATGATTCATATGTATATTTTATATGCATTATATTGATGTAATGAGCTAAAAATTGAGCATAATATCACTCGTTTACCATGTTATATATGCCGTGAAATGTGTGTATGCAAGAAAGGTAGGCTTATGAGTGCAAATGGGTTGATGGGCTTTCCTTTAAATATGGGTTAGTAGTGTAAACCCAATATGTGATGGGAGTTATAAGGAGAATGTGATATGATTATGAGTGCCAATGGGTTGGGGGTGACTACTCTCATATACTACACCACATAATTATTCTTACTTATTGGCATGATATAATATTGTGCCTAACTTAATATGACGGGTACAAGAAAAATATCACATGACATAATTAGCCAAAATTTTTATATAAATTAGTATATATGTATATAAGATTCTATTTTATATGATAAATGTAATTATTTTAATCTTCTGATATAACTTAGTGACACTTATAATAATTACACTGAATAGGATACTTATTAAGGAGTGGCCTAGAGATTTAGTTATTTAGCAAATATTTAGTTCTTATGATCAACTAGTTGATACATGCATATTGTTTTATTCTTTTGCATTGAATAAAGTTATAGATTTTGTGTAACTTGCTGGGCTATTTTCTCGTTCTTCATTATTTTTATATTTTGGGACGAAAAAGGCTCCAATGGAGTGAGGTCATGATTTTTTATTGCAGGTACTCTTTTTCAGTTATAGATTGATTATTGTGTTATCATGGAGCAAATGTATTTTATTAGAATTATTGGAAAGCCATGGTTTTTGTATGTGAATATTTTCGATGTAAATAGTTATGAAATATATATATATATATATATATATATATATATATATATATATATATATATATATATATATATATATATATATATATATATATATATATATATATATGTGTGTGTGTGTGTGTGTGTGTGTGTGTGTGTGTGTGTGTGTGTGTTGGATGATAGTTTTTGTTTTATTTATATATATTGATGGCTTAGTGGCTCTGTGTTATGAATTTGTTAAAATGATTCTTCCAAATAGATCTTGGTCAAATTCTCTATCTTGAATCTACCTAATATAACATGTATGAGTTATGTTAAGTTGGGTTGTGACAGAATTTATGGTATTAGAGCAATGGTTTTGGATGAATTAATTTAAGTACATATCCATAGGATTTATTATGAGATGGGTAGAAATCTACCTAGTTTTAGGTTGAGCTTTTCTTTCATCCATACTTTCATATGCATTATATTGAGTTATTGGGTATAATTATTTACATGTGAGAGTGTTGTGGTTGTGATTTCATAGATTCCCAAGAACAAGAATGACTAAAGGGAAAAATTCCAATCAAGAATTACTAGTATAAAGTACGACAGCTCCTATGTTGTTAGACTCCATGATGCACTTTACCAGTTTAGTAACTTAATTAATGGGTGATGTATGGAGTTGGCAGCCTGGTAGTAAAGGGGATGAGGGAGAAAAACATTTATATATGTTTTAAACATTTAGGCCACCTCTTTTCAAAGGTATAGTAGATCATAGCTAATAGAGGATTAGTTGCTAAGGATAGAAAAGATTTTTGGTGGGATGTAGTGCCAAAAAAATTGAAAAGTTTTTTTTTTTTATTTGAGAGAGAAGTAGAGAACCAGTGGTTAGATCAAAAAAGGGAAAAAAATTTTTAAGTGTAGGTTAAATTATTTGATCACTTGGGAGGATTTTATGAGTACTTCAAAGAGTGGTTTGTTAAACCCACAGCTAGACAGTAGATTCAAGAAGCTTTTATGAGATTGATGCGAGGGAGTAGGTCTATTATGCAGGATGAGGTTGAGTTAATTGCTTTAGCCAGGTATGCCGCATAGTTGGTTAGTACTATCGAGTAAAGATGTTATCATTTTCTTAGAGGCCTTAAAGATGATTCGAGACATCCCTTAATTCCTCTATGGATTACAAACTTCACATAGTTCATGGAGATGACAAGATTAGTGGAAAATGAACTGTCAGTATTTCAATATCGATGGGACATGAGTAGAAAAAAGTTTGGAATAGAAATCTCTAAAGATGGATTCAATGGAAAAAGAGTAGGTTTGCTCAAGGTGATTTTAAAAAGGGTCAGATGGCATCTATGGGCAGTGCACCAGAGTGTAGAAGTTGCGGAAGGAGACATTTAAGGTAGTTTTACTTAATTACTAGGTAGTATTTTAGATGTGGTCATTCTAGACATAAGATGGTGAACTTCCCTCAAAAGGGATATAAAAGAATTTTAGAGTTGAGATTAGAGCACTCAAGATAGGCACATAAACAAAGAACTACACCATCTAGATCATATAATGAAGGTTCTACAAATAGAGGTAGAGGAAGAGCTATAGTGGCTAAGCCAAGTGTAAGTCAAATTGCACCTACTACTTGAATTATGTCAGCTCCAATTCAAACAAGAGTTTATAATCTAACTCAGCAAAAAGAAAGTGAAGCATTTGATATAGTAATAGGTACAACTCTTATTTTTAAACAACCTTATATATATATATATATATATATATATATATATATATATATATATATATATATATCAATATATATATATATATATATATATATATATATATATATATATATTGCATATATATATAGTATATATATATATATAATATATATATATATATATATATTTATATATTATGGTGTCAATCATTCATTTATTGCTGAGAAACCCTTTGCTTTATTGGATTTTTCTCATGTTATATTACAAAGTAGTTTAACCATTATATTATCTATGGGAGATTATATGATAGCTAGTCTTGCATATTTGTAAAGTATTGAGATTTTTCTTAGAAGGTTAGAGTTTAAATTGATTGTATTTCACTTGACTAAATTTGATGTGGTATTGAGAATGAAGTGGATGATTAAATATGGAGCGCCTTCTAGCAGGGTTCGACATGCCCGATCAGGTCGTGACATCCTAATCAACTTTATAGCCAACTTTATTTAAATTAGTTTTTTAAACATGATCAAATGATATTAAAAAATGATCAAATAATCTTTAAATAATAATCGAGTATTCTTGAAATCAAATTTGAATAATCTTTATTGAAGAGTCTTCTAACTATAATTAAAAATTCTTTGAATCATATGTGATGGAGTTCAAATAAGTTATCATTAGTCAAAAATAGATGTATTTTAATTTGAAGAAAACTTTCAAAAATATTAAAAGAGATAAATATTAAATGTATTTCTTTAATTTTTATTATTAAGAGGATATACATATATTTTTATCATAAAAAGTTGACCACCATACATATTGTTATATATATTTAAGAATATTTATTATTTAGGGTAAGAAAAAGATGCATTCATTGTTGGAGGAGAGAGAAGCTCTGGGAAAAAGAGGTGATTATAGGGTTTTGAGGTTTGTGAGGGAAAATTCTTCGAGGTTTTGCCCTTAATTCACCTTCAAAAGTTTGATTTGCTTCATTTTTCTTCTTTGTTTTGATGGGTTTCTGATGCTGGAAACATGGATTATTGACATACCGGTTGGATCTGCAAAAAGATCTTGCGAAAGATTTTCCACCATTGCCTTCGGGTAAATCTGTAGATTACTCATTCGGGGTCTCACTGAATAGTAAGAAAGCCTGGAATGGTTTGTTGACATCTAGTCAATCTTCTTCTAAACCTTATTCTTTTTCTTTTGTTCAATCTTTGGATAATCTTGCACATTTTTTTGAAGATGTTGTTGCTACAAAATCAGAAAAATGGGGATTAACTTTAGTCGGATATTCTTTGGGTAAACAACCATATTTTGAAGCTTTACGCGCTGTAATGCTTAAAACGTGGAAGTTGAAAGGGAACCTTACTCTTCTTGCTTTAAGTGAGGATTTTTTTCTTCTTAAGTTTTCTTGTTATGAAGATTTTGATATGGTGTGGTCTGGAGGACCATGGTTCTTTTTTGGGAAACCTTTTATTTTACAGTTATGGTTGCCTTTATTTCGTCCTAAGTGTGATGAGTTTTACTCCAATCGGATCGGATTTGGATTAAAATTGTGAATTTACCATTATTTTATTGGATGCTTGAGGGTATTTTAAAGGTTGCTAGTCTTGTGGGTGTTCTTCTTTCTATTGATGTTTTAACAACATAACAAAGAAGGCTTACTTATGCTAGAGTTTATGTTATTATTAATAAAGATTCTCCCCTTCCAGATGAAGTGAACATTTCTATTGCTGGCCACATTAGTTCTTTAAATATTGTGTATGACTGGAAGCCATCTTCGTGTTCTGAATGTGGTTCGTTAGTACATTTTTTTTCTCTTTGTTCGTCTAAACTGAAAGATTCTATTGAGGAGAATCATGTGCAAGAAAAAGTAAAACCCAAGGTTGGTATGGATATAGAGTGTAGTAAGACTAGATGGGTGAAGTCTACTCGTTCTATTCCTAAAACTCAAGCTCATAATGTTATTGAGCAAATTGATAATACTTCTGCTTAGAATACCGCTAATTTGAAGGCTGGGTCGGATGATTTGATAATAGCTAATTCGAGTATTATTTCTAAGGTTCCAAAAGAAATGAGGGAAGGAAATTTAATTTTTGATAAGCAAGATAAGATTTCTTTTATGGTGAATTTTATTTTGAATAAATTAGAAATTAATTCTTCTAGTTTGAAAGAGGTTTTGCCTAATCTTAATTCACCTTCAAAAGATTTTTCTTTAGAATTACAAGAACACTCTATTTCTATGATGGATAATAGTTTGCCTCTTGCTAACTGTGCTTCTAAAGACACTATTACTACAAATAAGTTTCAAGTTTTTGATGGGTTGGAGGATAATCTGGCTGATGCTGGAAACAGTAATGTTGAAATTGCTTTGGTTACCAACTGCTTTGGTTATCAATTTCTTTATTTTGAAACTAGATTTATTTTTTGAATGTGATTTTTCCTTTCAGATTATTTCTAAGTTTGAGCATAATATCAATTTCTTTATGCTTAGACCTAACTTAATTCAAACATTCAAATTTATTTAGAATTCGAATTGGAATAATGATGCTAAAAGTCTTTACTTTCTTTATACTTATTGTAATCTTTATTTTATTTGGAAAGAAAGAAATTGCAAAAAAAAATGGAGAATAAATTCAGCTTTCATGATTCCATCTATAATCGGATCAAGTTTACGGTTGAAGCTAAACTTGTTAATTGAGCTTCTTTGTCCAAAATTCATCACATAAAATTAACTAGTTGTGGTGGTTTGAGTGTTTTTTTGGACTATGATGTTTGGGCATTTTCATATTTTTTTTGGATGGCTAGTTTAGCAACCAATTTTTGCTAGAAGGTTAATCTAGTAACCATTTTTTTTTTTGAAGGAAAATGCTTCAATTAGCATTGAAGAAAGAAAAAAAGGAGCTATTACAAAGAAACTAAGCTCAAACTATAAATTCCTCCTTTAATATAGACATAAATAAAGGAGGAATCTTATTGAGACTAACATCCTCCCAAATAAAATGAGATAAGATACCATAGTTAGCACATAAATCCGCTAACTTATTACAATTTCTATCCACACAATTGAAAATGACATTATTGAATTCCTCAAAAATATGAATGTTTGCATACCTTGTTTTGCCATTCTTCTTGACTTCCTTCAAGAGCTTGATGATATTGATATTATCTCCCTCTATGATGATTCCTTTGTATTTAAACATCCAATTCTTTAGCATTTACTTTATAGATTGAATTGCCAATAGCTCCAAAGCCGAAATGTCCCAATGAGTATATTGTTTTCCAAATGCTAGAAGGAATCTAACCTTTATGGTCTCGAAACACTCCTCCAATACCGGCTTTGTATGAAGGTAGCAAAGAAGCATCAACATTGACTTTGAGCCAATCGGGTGGAGGGGGATGCCAATGATGATTAGACAACCTAATAGGTTGGTTAACATCCCATATACCTGAGAAATTATGATTCTCAAGGTTAACGAATGAAGCAAAACCGATTGCTTTTGAAGCAATACTCAGATTGTTATCCTCCTTCCCATTATGAATGTAGCTATTCCTTGATTTCCAAGTGAAATAAACCACTGAGAAATAGAGATTAATCATGAAAGGAGATTGAGAAGATAAATGAACACAGCAGCCTTGTAAAGAATGGAATTCGTCAAAACCAAATCCCCATTCCTTAATATAGTTCAGAACTTCCTGCAGTTTGATACAATTCGCTACAATGTGATCTAAATCTTCTTTTGCATTGCAGCTTCTTGGGCAATTGTTTTCCCTGATTAACTTCCTGTGTTCAAGAAAGTCACAAGTGGGAATGGCATTGTTGAATATTCTCCACCAAAGGGATTCTAAATCTAGTAACCATTGAGGTGGCCAGTTTATTAAAAAATATGATTATTTTCCCTTTTGCTGAGTCCGAAGTCTTCTGGCCCCTTATTTTGAGGTTATTTCTTCCTATATTTTCGGTTGGGAGGCTATTGATTGCAAGAGTTTCTGTGTTCCTGCTTACTCGATTTGGTGTTTCAGATTCTGGAATGTTGGTTATATGGACTGTTTTGGATGGTGTTGTAGTTCTCTTGATTTTTTAGGGCTTGTTTTAGAAGGATCTTCTACAATTCTGATTCTGGGAAGTTTTGGGATTGAATGGCTGGAGTCGATTTTGCTTTTCTTTTCTCCTCTGATACGGTTGGTTGTTTTTTATGTGCAGGAGGATTGGAGTTGTTTTGGTCGGATGGAAGACCTGCTTGCTGTTTAAGGATTTTGCTGTTCTTTGGAGATAGCTTGGTTCTTTTGGAGAGCCTCCTTAAGTTTTTTGGAGTTCATGTTTTGGAGTTATTCATCTGCTTTTAGTTCGGTTGGCACATTTTTTTTTTAATAGTTTATCTGAGATCACTTGTTGTTGCTGATCATAGGTTGTTATTTGTTGGGGTTTTTTCTTCTTGTGGTTTTTTTTTTTTCTTTTGTTCTTATAGAACTTTGTTATTTGGTGTCTCCTGCTTCTAGGAGATTTTAGGTTTAGTTTGCTATTTTCTTTATTTTCTTCTTTTCATCATTATAGCATTTCTCTTTGTGAAATAAAATTGGGCATGTATGCCCCTATTTTTCTAAAAAAAAAAAAAAAAAAAAAAATTTTGGCGGCTATGAGGCGGCCACCAGTGCCATTCACTGCTTCTTTCATGCGTTGAGATATAGTTCCGACAAGGTGCACACTTGCTTCATGCTTCATCGATAGAGAAGAGCGAAAGACTGACTTTAAATAAAAAAAGCACAGACAATGCTCATTAAAGCGGTAGCACAGGCCTCGGCGGTGGCTGGTTGGCCTATACATCTCACCAATCTTGGTTCAGGGATTTGCCTGCCGCTGCAAGCCACAAAATGCTCTTTCAGTCGAATCCTTCCGGCTCCGTTAAACTTCCAATCACGCCGTTTGAGGCTACTGTTCGTGCCCAGAGCCGCGGATTCTACGCCACCGGTGTCTGCCTCCCCTTCTTCCTCAGGAAAAACCATCGTTTCAGAGGAAGGCTTTACTTTATCCAAGGTTTTACCTATCCTTACAACCGTGACCTTTTATCCATAACCTCATAAATTGCTTCTGTTTATTCAAAAAGCTTGAGATTCTTCAGTTTTTACCTAAGGAGCTGCTTGATAGCAGCTTTATATAAAGATTTAAGTGATATTTAACTTTTTCCCTCCGTTTCACCCAGCAAATCTCGGATTTATCAAATCCCTCGGTTTGGCGAATTTAACGGAGTTAGGAGAGGAGAAGCTCTCACCTCTGGATTATATTTTTATTTGTTTCTTTTTTTATACTTGTATATATAAAATTTCAATTTCTATTGCAGAAATGCTTGAGTCTTCTTTTCTCCTTTGTATTTATATATGTTTTTCAAAACAATTTAGTCAGTCTGATTTAAAATATGAAATACCATCCCGTTTTGATTTGAAAAGCGAAGAAGGGTCATCATGTATGTCTTCTTTGTTAATAAAATGGCTAACTTTGTTCCAGGATATTGAATGACGGAGTATAATGCCTTTGTAGAATTCCAGTGCCCTACTTTGGATGGCAATGTTTTGACCTGTATTCAATTTCTCCAATGAGATATTGGATCAAGAATAAGTTTGAGTTGGTTAACCATGTTTGAAGTCCAAAAGGAATACTTTAAAATGTCCATAAGATTAATTATGGATTGCCAACGTGTCATCATAACTCTGCAAAATGGCTCCCAAGGAACCATTCCAAAAGGCACCATTTTTTATGAGCTG
The DNA here is from genome assembly GCA_019514585.1 of Dendrobium officinale. Classification (NCBI taxonomy): domain Eukaryota; kingdom Viridiplantae; phylum Streptophyta; class Magnoliopsida; order Asparagales; family Orchidaceae; genus Dendrobium; species Dendrobium officinale. Next base: position 52,354,401 of record CM033688.1, read on the forward strand.
CACCAACACACAAATCTACTTGCATGATCACACGGGTTGACATGCTACCCCACATTGCGACATGCCTCAAGGCCCACAAAAAAGAGGCAAAAAATAATTGAATTTCTTAAAGGGAATATTAATCTCACATTACCCATTTGCTGAAGAGGCCCCTACCTACTCCTATAAGATAGGAGGGAAGGGAGAGTGAAGAATGCTTTTGGTGGGAGGAAGGATATCTTGTGAGGGGGGTAAGGCATCACCAAAATCATGCTATTTGTGCCTCTTAGTGAGATCTCCACCAAAATTGGGATTGTCTGTCTTTTTTATTGCTCATTGGCACCTTAATGTATCGATAGCCAACTTATGGGGTATAAATTATGCTCACTTGCAGAGCTAATGCTAATAGCACCACCCAAGGAAGAGAGGCATAAAGTAGAGAAAACTAAGAGGAAGATTTTGTTAGGTATGCTTAAGGGTCGGTATGATCAAAATTATTGGATGCTGCACCAAGAGAAGAGGCCTAAGCTAGAGGACACCAAGAAGAATCTAATTAACACTAAGGATGATAAACTAGGGATAGACACCTCACCCGTCCCATGTTCTCATACCTTGAGTTAGATAAAAATGTTTCTAAATTCAAGGTTGATATATAATTCATTTTAAAGTTTCTCATCATTGGGCAATACATAGATATCATTACCTGTGATGTAGTTCTTTTAGATGTGTGTCATATAATCCCAAGGAATCTATATTTATGGGAAAGAGAGATTTATTGAGGGAGGAATAGAAGCATGTACTTTGCTAAAATAGGAAAAAGGTATGTAGTGCATATGTCTATTCTATAGGTGAAGGATTTGAAGGCAACATGGCAAGCCTAGACAATTGTGACTTTTTGCCACAACTTCAAGGCCCTCATATCCCTATTGAACAACATCAACCATCTAAAATCCAATTAAGTCAAAAGGAGGGTCAACTACTACATGGAGGGTTTGAATTGGTCAAAATAACTCCAACTAAATTATGAGAGAAAAATATGATTACATAAATTATGGAGGACTAAGATTCCTTTTCTTGAAATCACTCAAATAATCCTAACAAATCTCCTTTTGGTTGATCACTAAAGGAGGAGGCATATTTCAATTCAATTTTTTATGAATTTTGCTTAAATTTATCTCCAAGTTTTGTAATTTTTTGAATAAGTTGAATAATTCTATTTAATATATATATATATATATATATATATATATATATATATATATATATGGGGCCTAAGACAACCTAACTTACTCAATTACAGATATATTAAGTCTAAGCAAGAACATATAAGACTAGGGGGTGTGGTGGAGTATGAGGTTAATGACACAAGCATGGGTAGGGAAGCCAAGTTTCCATAAATTTCAGGTAAAGAAAAGGATAAGGCTGAACTTGAAGTAGGATAATTTTATGATATTTTGATCTACTCTATCTTTTTGATGTATATTTGTGTTATGAGATAAATGTTTTGACATGTATATTTATTATGATTATAATAAAATCTTTTTTTTTTTTTAAAGAAATATAATAAAATCTTTTGATGATATGTAAAAATATCCTAATTTGTTTTAGCATCTCTGTAATTTAATAATGAAAAATTTATTTTTAGAAATGCTTCTGCTCTAGTGAATTATGGATAAATTTATTTATTTTTTTAATTTAGATTTTTTGTATACAAAATGAATGGTGGATTTTATTTCTATTCTAGTCGTGTCTAAATGGGTCATCGTGGGGTGTTAAAAAAACTACTTAGTGTAGAAGCACTTAAATGGAAATATGAAAACTAGCAAAGATGGATTGTTCATAAAGGTGGACTTCAACTTATCCTGATTTTGCCGCTAGTTACCTTAACTCCATCTCAGGTTAGGTTATCCATAGCTTTCATTTCTTGCATTATTTTATAGGAATAAAACATCTGAGGTGGTTAATAAAATAAGAGTTTGAACTATCTCACCCTCATTACATTTTATTTTCTTATTTTTGCTCAATAATAATTGCAGTGTTATTATCATTCACTTTAGAACTATCTATGTAATCATATTGTTTGAATTCATTGCTTGATTATACTCATCCTACATTAATTTATAGTTATCTTACATTATATTTTGTATCAGAGAAAGCATGTTTGCTCAAGAACATAATTATGTATGTTAAATTGTGTTTCTTGTATTAGGTTATATTGTTAGGTTTATTTTTTATTAGCATTACTTTGCTATCCTATTTTCAAAATTAAGTGAAAACCTCCAAATCACCAATTCATTATGTCATTTACTTGTTCATATAGTTGTGTTTCAGTTTTATCGTAGTTGCATTTCATAAAAAAGGCTTGCATCAAAAGTCTGTATCTTCTACATTTTATAATAACTCTCAGTATATTGGTTAAAACTTTATCATTTTCGATCCAAATTCTATTTATGGATACTTAATTTATATTAGTTAGAAGGGTTCTATAACTTCGTAGAAGAGCATGTTTTAAAATTTATCCTTCTAGGCCTTTAAAAATATCATACCTCGAGAGTAAACAATAAAGCCTTTTATTAAAATAATATCTTGTAACTCGTAGTGGACATAGTTATCAATGCCAAACTCACTCTTATGTTACAACGAACCTATTATGAAATTTTAATGTAGATTTGAGGCGTTAGAGCATATGGTAGGTAGTACAATTCTAACTATATTAAAATCTGAACCAATTCTTAAATAATAACCTAAGGAATGCGATGACTACTCTATTGACCCCATTTATCTTTCTTCTCCTCCTCCGCCGCATCCCCCTGCTATACTGTTGACCTGTATGAAATTAAAAAAAAAAGTACATGCCCGCACGTCGTCGCCATTTCGTTCGCACGCCGACATCCCATCTCCCACGATCTACTCGCAACATCAAAAGGGCGAAAGGAGGGGTTCGGCTGCTAGGATCCTCGTAGAAGCTTTCTCACTCCCGCTCTCACTCTCTCCTTCTCCGGTCCTACGGTGCTGTGCGACTTCGTTCCTTCGACGACACTCGGATTGGAAGCTACACACTTTGATCGGAGGCCACAACCGGAGCTAGCTCGCTGTGAAGATAACTTTCTATCTTCCGTCGCTCCTTCGGCTTGCTCCCCGACGGCTTTCCCTCCTGCAGTCCTTCATCGCCGGTCGACTTCGCTCATCCGACGACTTTGCCTTCCAGTAAGATCGGAAGTTACTACATTTTGATCGGAACAACAACGGGAGCTCGCCGACAGTGAAGTTGGACCGGAAGTTACACCATTTTGATCGGAACAACAACGGGAGCTCGCCGACATTGAGGGTAACTTTCTACCCTTCGCGTGCTTCTTCGGCCTATCCTGGCGGAACCTGAGAGAGAGAGAGAGGGTTATTTTTATTATTATTATTATTATTATTATTATTATTATTTTATAATTATATTAATTAATTGTAATTAATTAATTTTTTTAATTAATTAGAATTATTATAATTAATTATATTTAATTCTATTTAAATTATTATAATTATAATTAATTTTAATTATAATTAATTTTAATTAATTGTAATATGATTAATTATTATTAATTAATTTTAATTAATTATAATTTATTAAAATTAATTAAAATTAATTAGTTATAATTAATTATAACTAATAATTTTAATTAAATTTAATTAATTAGTTTAATTAATTATAATTAATTAAATAAGTAATTAAAAAATAATTTATTAATTAATTTATAATTAATTAATATTAATTATAATTAATTCAAAAAAAAGAGAAGAAGAATCCTCCTTTTGCCTCGATCCACGAGCCATCGCCGGGCCCTAAGGTATAATTTCTAACTTAAACCCCGTTTTCGACGTTTGCAGCGGACCGGAGAACCACCTATACGCGCTCTTGTAGCACGGTAGGAGGGAGCCTGGTGAGAAGCGTACGACGAGGCGGGTAAGCCCTATACATGCTCTTGTAGCGTGGTGGGGACGGTCCTCGACCTCGACACCGACACCGCCGACACTGCTACGAAAGGTATGATGTTCCAAAATCCCATTCTCGACGTTTGCAGCGGACCGGGGAACCACCTATACGTGCTCTTGTAGCATGGTAGGAGGGAGCCCGGTGCGACGCATACGACGAGGTGGGAGAGCCCTATACACGCTCTTGTAGCGTGGTGGGGAGAGTCACTGCTGTTCTGGTACGTCACTGCTGTTCTGGTACGGATACTGCTGAAGGCCCCATACACGCTCTTGTAGCGTGGTGGGATGAAATTTTGTACGGCCGCGGTGTCCAAGGACACCTACCATACACGCTCTAGTAGCGTAGTGGGAAGGCCCAGCTCCCCTATTTTCCCCCAAGCGGGGAATATGCTGGGGTGCTGCCGAAATTTTCACTGAAATGTACATTATTGAAATGTACAAAGACTTGAACAATTTGGAGACCTTCTTGGGAAGCAATACAGAGGACCTGTACTCGAACAAAAATACACAGAAATTGAACTAAAAGTGCAGAGAACTTGTACGAAGAACAGAGGACTTGTGGACCTAAATCTGAACAAAATTCTAAATGATTTTTAAAGGTCAAAATCAAATGAAATAAAATCAAATTGGAATCAGACTCAAACCAATTTGAACCTACACTTGAATTCAAAGGACTGCAGGGGACTTGAACAAGACTAGAACATCATACAAAGACTTTGATTTGGACTGGATCCGAATCCGAATAAAGCAGTTGAACTCGCACTTGAACTCAGACTATACGACATCAAGTGGGGACTTGTAAACTTGATGAATTCAAGTCTGAATGAAACTGAATTTGGATCAAAATACATGTAAAGATCAAAGTTTGGATCACATATGGGAAACTCAAACTACAAGACCTTGAATACAACGAACTCCTACAATAGTTCCTACGAGGTCAAATGCACCACACTTTCAAGGACAACAAGGGAGATTCAAGCATGAGTTGAACTTTGAACTCGGGTCCGATGGAATACATAAAATTGGGACTTTGGGTGAATGAACCAATCAGAGTTTAAATGCACAGTTCTCTAAATTAACAAGTTACAAGCGGGAGATGAAATCCCGATGCACATGAAAGATGTGTGAATTCCTACATCAATCTCTACAAAAATGCCTGTTGATTGAAGAAGGCAATACTGTGATTTAATAGCAGAAGATTCGTCCCCACAAACAAATGCAAACGTCAAGACCCACTTGAGATTGGTGAAAGGTGGGTAGATGATTGTTCTTCTACAAAACACTTCCAGGAGGTCGTAGTGGATACAGCGGTCCTCTGCAAATGCATACTTGTGGATAACAACAGTGGATATGTCGTAAGTACAACGAACCACTGTGGGCACAAGTATAAGCATCACCTACGACAGCGTTGATCAAAGTGCTGTCAGTATACCGGGTACAAAGACAACCCGATGTACGAAAAAGGACACCCCCTGGCAGAAGGGAGGAAATATTTGAACAAATTAGAACCAAACTTTCTAGTGTTCCAAAGTATCTTTTTAGTTCTATACCCGAGGAGAAAATAGTTCTAGTATCCACAAATATCAAACAAATTTCAAAGTTCAGAAAGATCCTTCCCCTGGTGATTGAGAAAGGGGGAGTCAACATCAAAATCCAAACTGCCACCGGATCTGCAACACTTATGAAAGAAGACAGAAGGCGTGTATAAGCTTTTCAAAGAAATGCTGTGCATTCAAATGACAAATACATGCACAACTACAAATATTTCAAAATACTCCTACACGTGCACCGTAGTTTGTATACACATAGGTACACAAGGGGTAAATACAATCTCAACCCGCATGGGCCCTGGCGAGCGTGTTATTGGTACACACGTGACGCCTATGGATGCTACGCGGATTGACAAGTGAATTCAAGTTTGAATCCGATCATTCTATACGGATCAATAGAAGTCGACAAGATTCGAACTACCTAACAAAATACACAGTTGTAGTAACTGGTGGATTTGTTTAAATATATTCTTTTTAGGCCTTCAAGGCCTAAAATCAAGAAAATTCATGAACAAAAGGCACAAAGCCTATGAAACCCGATCCTCTGTCGACAGCCCGACAGAGTTGACAAGGTTCAATCAATGACCCCAAACACCCCGATGATGGCTGTGTTGAAAGCAGATCTCAACCGGAGGGGTCCATTCCAAATAATTTCCAATGCCGTTCCAAATGCCTATCAAAACCCAAAAATTCCACAAATACTCCAAAAATCCAAAAACAAATCCCAAATTCCAAGATATTTAAATTTGAAATAAGTCCATCAATCACTTAAAGCAAAATTCATCCACCCTCCGCAATAGTTTGTCGGAGTGGACAAATCAAAATTTACTTATGCTCACAAAGAGCCAAATGCCTAGTCGAAAATATCACTAGGATCCATTCTCAAATAATCTCTTGCCAGTAAGGGCGTGGTATGTGTCCTCTAACCGGCGGTTTGCCGCCAAATGGCACCGCTGGATAAACGGTTACGACCCGGGGCCCTCTGAACCGAGTGGTTTTGCTGCCAAATGGCACCACGATATACCGGTTATGGCCAGAGCCAATACGCTCCTTATTGGCATCAAATCCTTGAGATATGAATCAATAAGATACGATCGATAGGGCACAAAGCTCTCTGCGAGCTAAGGTGGATTCAAATTTGTCCCCTTAGACAAACATTCAACCCAGGTCTACAAGGTACCCTTGGACGAAGCAACCCATGGCTGCCGACAAGGATCCTTCTGTCAGGTTGGGTCGACTACCTCCTCTGACTAAGTAGACCAGGGACCACGATGGCCCGGGACGACGGAACCATGGGATCTTGATCGGGTCCATCATCCATTCCCCCACCATCCACTTTAAGTGCAAGATGGTGCAATTTCTATTTAAATATCAAATCTTCCGAACCAAATTCCCAATCCAAAAACTCAATTCTTCAATTCCCAATATCCAAATCCTTCAAATCCTAAACTTCCAATCCTCAATACCAATATCCAATGCTGCTACTATATGCCAGATAACACGTATTTCTATACGTATCTGATCGATGACTAGCCTTAATTGAAAGTTCTCTCTCGTGATCAGGAGGGGTAATTAACTATAGGGGCTTGCGCCTATAGGAAACCAAAACTCAGATCATAAAGTCCTCGCAAAATGAGGGCGAAATCTCTGGGTAGTGTCTTATCTACAAACCCATCTGCCTTCCAAAATTTACCTCGGAACTTATCAGTTAAAACTTCCCTCGCCGAATAATAAATAATAAGAAATCGCGTGGCGGGGAGGCCAGGGCCGAATTTTCGGAGCCCACATATACCTTACTATTATCATCCCATTCCATATCTTATGGAAGACTTTGAATACTACCATGATATAGATGAGATATTCTTTTGTCACCTTCATTGAGTGGAACATCAATGAAGAGATAATGGTTGTGTTACATGAGCTCATCATAAGCATTATCCTTAACATTAGGCAATATTATATATATATATATATATATATATATATATATATATGAATTAGCTCGTGGATGAGATGAGCATACTTCATCAAGGATCTATGATTGTTTTTTCTTATATGGCGCACATTAATAAAGTTAATGCTCTGATGTGGAGTTGTAACAAACACTATATATTAAAGATTTTTATTCAAATATTGAAGTTTTAATTCAAGTAATAGTAATACAAGTTTATCTTGAATCCAAAAGCCTCTCACTGTTTCTCTATATGTTCTTCTATTTCTCCAAACCTTGGTCAACCACCTCAGAGCCTCTCCAAGCTTGCAAAATTTGTCCAACCCTCTTTTTTTCAACCCTAAGTCTTCCACTACCCTCTATAGAAGACTCGTATTTCTCTCATTCTCTCACATTAACCTAGAATTTGAAGAAGAGGAAGAGGTTCTGAGAGATGAAGAAAGCAATGAGCACTAAGAGAAGAAGAGAAAGAAGAAGCCTAGACAAGAATGATTATTAAGGAAAAAGATTCAAAGATTTCTACATATGAAAGTTTTTATGGAAGATTGGTAAGGCTCATTCGAAACCTAGTTTTTCCTGACAATGATGAATAATCAAGTTTGAGTTTTTGATTATGAGGATTATCTATCTAAAATCCCAAGAATATATATATATATATATATATATATATCACTTATAATCATGACTGCCCTCTTACCTTATAACTATGTCTAACTTATACTGTATTTCGTAGATCCAATATCACTTGTAGTCTCGATATTGGGAACATAAATACCCTTCTACTTCTATGCTTATTCATACACTTTCTTATTGATTTTGGATTAGGCTACAAATGCTTCTATTTACTTTTTCTTTTTATAGGGGTGGGTGGGTGAGGGATTTAATTGTCAATGCTCAAAAATACTAGCAGCACAAGTGTTGACTCTTAAACACTCGCTACAGTGGGAGAAGCTAAGCTCCTCTCTGGTTAATGTTATCAGTGCTATTGCTCTCTCCCACTCAAATCAAAATGAATCCAAAGAGCTTTGTCTCCTTGATAGATGGAACGATTATTAGGAAATTATAACCTGTATGGATCATCATTATCATATCTCCACTATGCACAAAGAAAATGCCCTTAAATTTTTGCTAAATCCTCAGGTTTCTGCCTTCTTAATGTTGGGCATAGTCAAGATTTGGATTGGAGGAATCTACATTCATTATTTCTAAAACCCTTATAGAAGGGCCAAAAAACATAAAATTCAAAAGACTTGGAGGGCTTAGCCTTCATGATGCACATAATCACATCTACCCAAACCAAATTTACATACTTATTGTTACTTTTCAAAACATAAAATCCAAAGGCTTGATTAAAAACAAAAAACTTCAAAATTATAAATCCTAAGTGCTTTGCCTTTTGTTGATGCATGCAAATCATCTTTGAACATAACTAGGGGGATCACCACCATAATCAATGCTTCTCAAATAAGCATTGAGCATTCTGGAATGTGGCTTCCATTAATCAAGTGTGTGCTTCTTGATAATGGGCACAATAGAAGACAAATCTCCATTAGAGGGATTTTTCGCTTCTAACTCCAAATCTCCGCATATTAGTCCCCCATAAAACTTATATTGCATTGAGCCTTCATAGAGACCGATGGCTACTATTAATCAAAATTTCTATCTCGAAAGTGAGAGAAGTAAATTAATCATGGGGGATTGTGCCAATAAGAAGCTTCGAACTATGAATATCAAGTCCTCAAATGTGGGTGATGTATAATTATTATTTTATCTATTACTTGATTTTTCTCAGGAATTCATCTCTAGACCCATATTCTTAATTTTAGAGCCAGGTGAGCTTTCATAGGTCGCATAATATTAATGACTTTGAGGTTAATTTTTTCATGAATTTATCATTGTCGAATTCCTTTTTTTAACCTGCTTTCTTTTGTCTCTTCGTTAGTTCCCTCTTTTTTCTTCTTTTTTCCCCATAAACATTACATTGCTTTGAGCCTTCATAGAGCTTGATGGCTAGTTTTAATAAAAGGTTCTTTCTCAAATGACAAAGATATAATTAATCATGGCGGATTGTGCAAATGAGAAGCTTCAAACTATGAAAATGAAGCCCTCAAATGTGGGTGGCTTTCATAGGCCACATAATGTTAATGACTTTGAGGTTAATTGGTTTCATGAATTTATCATAATCAAATTCTATTTTTCATTACCTTTTTTCTTCGATCTCTTCATTAGTTCCCTCTTTTTGCCCCTTTATACCTGAATTTTTTCGAATTGCATTCTGTTAATACTTTTACACAATGCTCTGAGGAATTGATTATTGTGAAAGCTGAGAAGCAGATATTTAAAGAGAGTGTTGATTTTCATTTCTTAAATATAATGCTACAGTTTTGTTAATATTCTTTTTTTTTTTTGAAAGAGTGACACATGTGATAGGAAAGTACAGTAGCACACATTCACACACAATTAGATTTAATTTTTATAAGGATCCCATATATCAAGCATTTAGAAGTCTACATTTTCTTCATTTCCATCTTTTCTCACATATTTTGTATTTGTGTGTCTTTATGGAACTCCAATTCGAATGGAAATTTCTTTTTATTTTGCAGGTCTCGTTTGGTGTTGTTGGTTTGGCAATTGGTGGTTCCCTTCTCTCGTAAGTAGGTGCCTTTTATTATTATTATTCTTATTGTTTTCTGCTATTGTCTAGGCTCTGTGAATTTTCTGCTCAAATGTTTAATAACTTTCAGGTATGGTTTTGGGGCATATTTTACCATCCTACCAGGATCAGAGTGGTCTGCTTTAATGCTCACATATGGGTTTCCTCTTGCAGTTATTGGTATGGCTCTGCAGGTTAGTCATCATTCTAGCAGCTAAAAAGAATGTTTAGCCTAGAACCTATGTTATATTTATATTAATTTCCCAATTGTTGATCGTCCACTTCCACCAATCGTTTTTGGATGTTAGGCATAGCCTTTCATCATCTATTAGTTTCTTTATGTGTTCTAAAATTTAGCTTTTGCTTGAATGCTTTTTATCTTATGCTAGTGTCTTGAAGAACCATTTAATTGAGATGGCTTTGGAGTGTTGGCCTCTACTACCAGCCAAAATGAAATCATAAAAAATATAATATAGAAAATACCTACTACAGCCGCTCAAATCCTACGCAAATCCTGTAGAAACAATGACCCACACCTCTGCAACGGTGCCTACCTTGCATCCTGTCTTTGCGTGCTTTGTCCCAAGTTGGCTCCTGCTTTCATTAAAAGGAGGCCAAAATGAAGCCTTCGAGGTTGCTTCTTCCTCAGCCACCCACGCAAGCCCCTCTCACTGTCGAACTCCAGATTGCGTCACCCTTGCCCTGTTTGCAATCTTTATGTCCCAAAAGAGAGAGAGAGAGAGAGAGAGAGAGAGAGAGAGAGAGAGGGAGGGAGCATTTTGAAGCCATCTTCAAGGATGAAAGAACCATGATGCGTATAACAAGTCACATGTTAACACTAATGGCATGTTAGATATAGTGGCATTCCAATCAAAAGTATGAAGCTTTCAGTAAATGTTGAGAAATTTCATGCCAATCAAGAGGCAAATATCATCGAACATTAAAAACCAGTACACAAGCAAATGTAAGAAATTATCAATTGACATACATGGGGAAATTATTGATGAATGCAATCCATTCAGCAGTCAATGTTAATATATATATATATATATATATATATATATATATATATATATATATAATGTGTTGAATCTACCAACAAACAACAATAGTAGAGATACTGCATGGATGGTGGATCCCTTACGAACAACATAAGATTTGTATGGATATAGTGATTGTGCTCACAAGTCATGGTACTGAGTATATTGCAAGTACGATGAATTCTCCTATAAATATGGATGGAGAAATTAATGTCGAATGCAACTCAACCCCATTTTCAAGTTATATAGATAAATAAGTTAACTCGACTACAAGTGATGAAGATTGAAAGGCCACTTATGAATGACGAATAATCGATAGTATGCCCAATAAATTTTGAGAGAAGGGATAGTAAGAAGCATGTGATGATCATGATGATTTGTCCACAATCATTTGCAATGAACACAAGGGGACCACAAGCAAAGCAAGGGAGATGTAGGAGAAGTGGATCCTTTGTTATCAATGTAGACTAATGTGTAAATGAGCACATAACAGTCTACATTCAAATCACAAAACCCACATGGGCCTCAACGAGCATGTTATGGGTACACACGTGACGTCTATGGATGTTGCATGGGTCAGTAAATAAATCAAAGTTCGAGCCCGATCATTCTATGCGAGTTGATAGGAGTCGACATAACTCGAATCAATAAATAAATATGCAATCGTGAGGTTGACCCGGATATTTATTTTATACATTCATATTAGACCTTTAATCTCTATGATAAAAGAAGTCCTTCAACAAAAACATACACCCGACGAGCCCAATCCTTTGTTGACCAATAGACAAAGTCGACAAGGTTCAATTTATGAAATATAAGTGACCTCGAAGTCACCATAATGATGGCCGTGTTGAACAAGAAATCTCAACCGATGGAGTTAATTCCAAATGTCCAAAATTCCACCCAAATACTCACAAAAATTTAAAATTCTAGAAAATCCAAAAATTTTAAAATTCCAAAATATTTAAAACTGAAGTAATTCATCTAATTACTTAAACTAAAATCAATCCACCATCCGTAACAGTTTGCCGGGGTGGACAAATTGAAATTTACTTCAGCTCACATATAACTAATGCCTAGTAGAAAATATCACTATGATCCATTTTCAAGTAATCTCTTGCCAATAAGGATATGCTACGTGTCCTTTGACTGACAGTTTTGCTGCCAAATGGACACTGTAGGATAAACTGTTATGACCTGGGGCCATCTGAACAGAGTGATTTTGCCGCCAAATGGCACCACTAAATTCCTGTTATGGCCAGAGCCAATGCGTTCCTTAATGACATCAAATACTTGAGATATGAATCAATAAATATAATCGATAGGGGAAAAATCCCTCTGTTAGCTAAGGTGGATTTAAATTTATCCCCTTAGACAAACATTCACCCTAGGTCTACAAGGTACCCTTTGACTAAATAACCCATGGCTGCCGACAAGGATCATTTTGTCAGGTTGGGTCAATTACCTCCTCTGACTAAGTAGACCAGGGACCACGATGGCCCGGGACGACGGAACCATGGGATCTTGATCGGGTCCATCATCCATTACCCCACCATCTGCTTTAAGTGTAAAATGATGAAATTTCTAATTTTAAATATCAAACATTCAAATTACCAAACCCTTGCTGCTATTATATGCCAGATATCACGTATTCTATATATATCTGATTGACGACGAGCCTTAATCGAAAGTTCTCTCTCGTTATCGGGAGGGGTAATTAACTATAGGGGCTTGCGCCTATAGGAAACTAGAACTCAAATCATAAAGTCCTCACAAAATGAGGGTGAAATTTATGAGTAGTGTTTTATCTACAAACCCATCTATCTTCCCAAAATTTACCCCGAAACTTAATCCGTTAAAACTCCCCTGAAAAGCAGCAGGGGAGGCCGGGGCTGATTTTTCGGAGCCCACATGCTGATTTGACAAGATGCATTCAGATGTTTCTTCAATTGGATAATAGACATCATTTTGAATTACAAGGTGTTATGAGTTAGGTTTCCATCGATGTTTGATCAAGGGTTCACTTACTGAGGAAATAAAGGAGAGAACAAATTAATTGGCATGGATTTGAACCGGGACATCAAAGTTTGTGTTGTTTTGGATAATGTAGTTAGATTGAAATGATGTAATTTCATGAAATGCTAAATTTGGTTCAGTTATGACTGTTTCTAAAGGACTGCTCTTTTCCGCACGATATATTCTTTTTTGCCATGAAAGTATCATAAGGTGATTAAGTGCGTCCTAATCACTGAAGCTTCAATACGAGAGGATTCCAAGGAGGCCCATGTTTCTATTGAAGAACTCTTAATAAATCTTTTGCTAACTAATTATCTCTACCTAAGGGCCTTGATTTATTGATTTTGAATCTTCCTAATGGAAGGTTCTAGAGTTTTTTTTTTTTGAGTCGAGCCTTGACTTGATATTTGAACTTAAACTCTTTACACTTTTTGCTGTTTTTGTTAAACTAATTTGCTCTCTTTTATGCATCAACTTAGTGGGCGCCTCTATGTCAAAGGATACTTCTGATCTTTCTTTCCCTTTATTTTATTTTTGGATAGTTTTATAAATGATTTTTTCCTGTTTAAGAAATAAGTTCTTAACTTGCCTATTTCACTATTCTAGCAATTACTCTTAAGGTGTTCATATTAACTCAACAGTGTTTCATGTTAGTGCAGTATGCGGAGCTAAAGCCAGTGCCATGCATAACCTACTCTGATGCACAAAGTTTGAGGGAAAAATGTGCTACTCCCATTCTTAAACAGGTAATTTATGAGATTATTCGATATGTATGATGTTCTGGAGTACATTCTTGCAAATCCTTAGAAAACTTTTGTCAGATTGATCAACTATAACTTTTCTTATCAACAGCCTACTTGCATGTATAAGAAATCATATGGTAGACCTTTGTAACATGTTGGTGGCAAAAATGGAATAAGTAGCTGAAGGACCAGAACGTCACAGCTTAGTCCCGCCAAAATCAATCACTTAACAAATTTGAATATTGCACGTAGTTTTAGGAGAGCAGAGCTTAGCCCCGAGATAATCAAATGCATATTTAAAAAACCATTTTGCGCAATATTGTATCAACGATTTGCTAACTGTCTTCATGTGAGCTGGTGGAGATCCTCAATTGGGCCCCGATTACTTGGAACAGATAATAACTTATCTTATTTCAATTAGAACATAATGCATGAAATCAACTGATCCAAGGTGTGCAGATGCGTAATTTTGAAAGCTTCTATAAAAAATGGTTGACCACCTATTTTATTTCGACAAAGTGGCATTAAAGCAGCCTAGGTTTGAGCCCTTTGACCCCTGTCTAGTATGTCAGGAGTGTTTTCTAGTTAATGTGTGGTGTGGGTTTACAGAGCATCATGCATAAACAAATCCTTTGCATGCCATCCAAAGTTCAAGCATTGACCTCTAAAAATATTTCATGAGGTGTTATCCAATAAAGTAGAAGCAAGTCGTAGGCACGCTTGAGATCAACTGTGGGTCGGTATGCAACGCTATGAGTGTGCACTTATGTACTGCTGTACTCTTGGTCTTAAAAAAACATACAATAATTGAGAGTTGCAATTATTTCTTTTTGTTTTTTTTGTTGTTCATCACCAGTTAACCACAATGGATTCCCTCTCCTGATAAAATGGGATAGGAGCGGAATTAATAAGTTTCTTTTTGTAAGTGAGATATCCTTAGGATGATGAAGTGATACCAAAACATGTGATATTTTCCTTTGAGCGAGAATTCTATCTAAATGAATTTGTGGATTTTATGTTCACTTATGCCTCAAAGCTGTTGATTGATGGCTCACCAGAGTATAGGCATTTTGCTTATTTAAAGTGATAAGGACAATATTGGCAATTATGCACACTTTTCTTAACATGGAGAGGTTCTCTCATTTTTATCTTGCATTTTATTTGCAAGAGTTCTCAAACAAAATCATGCATTCCTTTCCTGGCATAGTGAGTTATTTTTGGGTTGTTTATTTTTGCCTAAATGGTATGTGCATTGCAGATCCTCGACTTATAGCATGTCGATATGTGCCACAATCTAGATCTGCATAAACTCACACATTAGATGGGCCATCACAAACTAGTCATACTCGACCATATTAGTTTGACAAGTTGAGCTTGACTAGGTCAATCTGTTCGATTAGTGGAGACAAGATGACAAGGTTTGAGGGTTGACAAGCTCAGCATCACGTCGAATTGTATTCAACTTTGGCAACAAAGTAGAGTGGAGCAATTGCTCACCAAGGTGAGTTGTTACGATCCTACTAAATAGAAAACCTTACCATTTGCGCGCCAGTTGATAGGCTTTAATCTGGCAACAAGTTTTTGATCGGTTGACAAACACAATAAATGAAATGAAAGAGATGTTGCAATCCATAACCCCTAGTTTGAGATTTTGATGATGACAAATAATGTCGTCTGAATTACTATTCATTGAATACCTTTGACTTATGCTATTGTCTGTGAGTACTAACATTTTAGAAAGATCACAAGTTACTCAGGGCAACAAGAAGACTCAAGACTGGGTAGAGTAGGAGTGTGAGTTTATAAAATTGTAATTTTTCATTTATTATTTTTCCTTTTTATGAGTCTGGCCACAAATTCCATATAAGACCGAGCAACCATGAACACACACTGGGGGAGAGGGTTTTTTAAAAGAAAATGTAGATCTTTTTTTCTCTGTTGATTGTACTGTACGAGTTTATATCGTACTGTACGATCTGATCTGGCTAAAACATATTTCTGTGAACGGGTCGTACTGTACGATTTATATCGTACTGTATGATGTGTTACTAATCCAAAACCTTAGCCGCCAGATTAGTTTGAGTAAGTTTATTAGCCGTTCGTACTGTACGAAGAGATTAGTACTGTACGATTTATTTTGAATACTTACTTAAATTAACCCATAATTAGTGGAATAAATCAAGGATTAATTTATGATTGGTAATCGTACTGTACGAACCAGTTCGTACTATACGATGAACCGAGGCTATTTTTGATCGTCCCGGTGTTCATCCTGGATGATCCCTTGATTTTGACTAATATTAGAACTCCTGTTTAGGATTTTTTATTGCAACAAGTTTTTTCGCAATTTACCCCCCCCCCCCTTGGCGCATTTAGTAATTTCAAGAGAATATTAACGTAATAGAAGTTCATTCAACAGTAGAGGAAAAGAAAGCATCTCCCAAAAATAGACTGATGACCACAAGAGTTCTATGTAAAGGTCAAATAATTATACCAATCTAAGATCCTATGGTCAGCACAAATATATAATAATAAATAAATTAGGACCGACCTACTAGGCTTGATTGACCTCTTATCTCCACTCACCTTGCCCAAATCTAGCCCATCACCTGAGGTGAAACATAAATATGGAATGAGATGAACTCAATGGATAGTATTCAACACATTAATATTAGAGTTGTGAAATCAGACTACAAAATGGCCAAGTTAGGCATCAAGCAGACAATGATCTCAGCCTTTATCATCAAGAAAATCTAATATACTATTGTGGGCTTCAAAAATTTGGCCCCGGCCTTTGCCCGCTTTTGCTTTCTTCTTCGGTGAGGGAATTTTAACGGATTAAGTTCTGGGGTAAATTTTGGAAGGCAGGTCTGTGTTTGTAGATAAGACACTACCCAGAGATTTCGCCCTCATTTTGTGAGGACTTTATGATCTGAGTTCTGGTTTCCTATAGGCGCAAGCCCCTATAGTTAATTACCCCTCCCAGTAACGAGAGAGAACTTTCGATTAAGGCTAGTCGTCAATCAGATATGTAGCATCCATAGATACGTAGTATCGGGCATATAGTAGCAACATGGACTTGGGTATTTTAATGGTTTGATATTTAAAATTAGAAATTTTCACCACTTTGCACTTAAAGCAGATGGTGGGGGAATGGATGATGGACCCGATCAAGATCTTATGGTTCCGTCGTCCTGGGCTATCGTGGTCCCTGGTCTACTTAGTCAGAGGAGGTAGTCGACCCAACCTGATAGAAGGATCCTTGTCGGCAGCCATGAGTTGCTTCGTCCAAGGATATCTTGTTGACCTGGGGTGAATGTTTATTTAAGGGGACAAATTTGAATCCACCTTAACTAACAGAGGGATTTATGCTTTATCGATCATATCCTATTGATTCATATCTCAAAGATTTGATGCCATTAAGGAACATATTGGCTCTGGCCATAACCGACATTTCGTGGTGTCATTTGGCAGAAAAAACACTTGGTTCAGAGGGCCCCGGGTCATTACCGTTTATCCTGCAGTGCCATTTGACGGCAAAATTGCCTGTTAGAGGACACGTGCAACGTCCGTATTAGCAGGAGATTGTTTAAGAATGGATCCTAGTGATATTTTCGACTATGCATTAGCTCTATGTGAGCTTAAGTAATTTTTATTTTGTCCACCCGACAAACTGTTGCAGAGGGTGGATGTATTTTGCTTTAAATGGTTCGATGGTTGATTTTCAATTTTAAATATTTGGATTTAGAATTTTTGGTATTTTGGATTTCATGAGTATTTGGGTGGCATTTTGGATTATTCGAAATTAACTCCTCCGGTTGAGATAGACATTCAACACTGCTATCATCGTGGTGTAGGAGATCATTTCCATTTGATTAAACCTTGTCGACCCTATCATGTCGCCGATAGGGGATCAGATTTCATAGGCTTTGTGTCTTTATTAGTGAATCCATATTTTTATAGGCCCTGGAGGTCTAATATGAATGTATTAAAACAAAATTATCGGTCTTCATAACCGTGTATTTGTTTGATGGTTCGAACCTTGTCGACTCCTATTGATCCGTATAGAAGAATCGTGTTCCAACTTGAATTCACTTATTGACCCGCGCAGCATCCCTAGACATCACGTGTGCACCAATAACACTCTCGTCAGGGCCATGCGGGTTCTTGATTATATACCCTCTTTTAGTGTACCTATGTGTATACATATTATAATGCATGTGCGGGGGTATTTGTAGATATAGTTGGGCTGGTAACTGCCATTTGAATCCAGTAGTTTATTTGAAAGCTCATATACGCCTTCTGTTTGCTTCCCAATTGTAATTAAAATTTTAAAGACTAGTTCAACCGGTTCAGCTGAACTAGCCCCCCTGTTTAACAGAAGCTCGTGGGAGGGAGATCATGATCCAGGCGGACCGCAAGCAAGGCGGCTCGCATGCGTAAAGCTTCCTAAGCAGCTTGAATTGTATCGTCGATTGGATTTTCGCGTATAAGGATGAAAGGTAACGACTCCTCTCACAGGATATTGTTAGTTCGCTCATTCCGGTAGAAGAAATCGCGAGAGAGAAAGTTCCTCTTGAAGAGGAACAGTTGATAGAAAGAAAGAAGAAGAAGGTTTGTTTTTTGTTTTTTTTGTAAATCCTTCCCTATTTCTTCATATAAACAACGAGGGTGTTTCATTAAGGGAAAAGGAAGAGATTTGAAAGTGGATAGAAAGAATTTGAGAAAGGAAGAAGAAGGATTTTGGGTTGGAATAATCCTCTTTTTGTAAGTGATTCTCTTATCATACATCTTATGTTAGATTTTGTAGAATAAAATTATTAAAAATTTTTTTATTGCAATTTTAGAAGAGAAAGCAAGAAATCAAAAATTGAAAAGAGTTTGACTCAGCAAGAAAGAAAGGTCCTTTGAGGTAAAAGATACAAGTTAAGAATTTTTTGTCTTATCTATTTTGGAGAAATTCTTAATGTTAAAATTGATTGGATTAGAAAGAATTTGACTAACCTTATGTGCGAGGTGAAGTATCGACACTCATAAGAGAATTTTCTGGGAGATCAGAATTGTAGTAAGAAAGATCGTCGCAGGAGTTGAAAGTTGGAAAGTATTGAAGCCAAAACTTTTAAGTGGGTAATTATTGTGTTTAGGCATTTAATTGTTGTACTTCTATTTATCGTTGAATTTCTAGTTAAATTTTTCTAAGTAATAATTTTACTTATCTTGTCATATTATCATGTGAAAGGATTTAATTGTATATTTGAGTATGGAATTTTACATTTAATGAATTTAAATGTTTGATATTTTGAATATAATATTATGAATATAAATGTGTATGTAAAGGAAATGGAAGTGAAGAAAGAATGAGAACAAGAATGACATTATATATATTATAAATAAAAAGCATAAATGAATGAATGATAAAAGGAAAAAAGATATGCATGCAAATTATAAGAGTCACCCCCGTATGGTACTGGCTAGGGAAGTTATGTACCGGTGCACGTTAAATTGAAATGAAAAAGGAAAGGGAAAAGAAAATAAAAATGATTGTACATTTGGTACATTTAGACAGTGGTCCTGTACTAATTAAATGGGAAAATGAATATATGTTAAAGTAAAGTATTTTATGTATGTAAATGAATATGTTATGAGATGTATAAACGACTGGATGAAATAAAATGTATAAAGAAATGAAATATATGCCATTTATTAAATGAATAGACTTACATCAGGAATTGGTTGTATAGTACTTTATACATGATAATGATTACCCACTGAGTTTACACTGTAAGCTCAATCCACTAAATTAATATTTCAGGTAAATTTTTAAAGAAAAAGAAATGGCTGAAAGAGAATAATACGTTTATAGAAGACGGCTCAACATTGAAAATAGGTAAATTATGACTGATGTGAATGCTCATTTTTGGCATAGATTGATTAGAGTTTTCTTGAGGTTAGTGGCTTTTTAATTGTTGAAAAGCTTTATATTAATGTGTTATTAAATGGAATGAAATGGTACTACTGTCAGACTTGTCGTTCCCGTCTCGTTAAATCGAGCATTCAGGCCGGGTCGTGACAAAAGTAGTATCAGAGCCCAATTAAGATATGAATCGTATTGGAAGAGCCATTAAGATAATTATTAATAACTTAAAGATTTAATGTAAAATGAATATTTTATGACAAACAGGAACCAAAATGATCTTGTATAAGAGGAGGAAGTGGATAGACCAGTGCCTAATGTTAATGTTAATCTTGATGCACTTGCACAAATGATGATAGCTATGACTCAGTTGATTCAAGACTCAAGGAATCAACCATCAGGAAGTAGCAGTGGCGGTGGAACACCAATGGATAAGTGTCTCAAATTGTTTCAAGGTGTGAGACCACCATTATTTAAGAGAGTTGAGGGACCAATAGAAGTTGAAAACTGGTTACTAAGAATTGAAAAGATTTTAGAATGAATGTACTGTCTAGAGGAGGAAAGTTTCTTTAGCGACCTTCATGCTTGATGAAGAAGCTGAAAGGTAGTGGAGAGGTTTATATCAAGACAAATTTGGAGGAATCCCTAACATGCAAATTAAGTGGAATGATTTTACTCAGGTATTCAGAGACTGGTTTGTACCTCCTTCTATAAGGAGGCAGATGAAGGACATGTTTATGAGATTAGTATAGAGAGATATATCAGTTATGCAGTATGAGGCTGAATTTATAACATTAGTCATATATGCTCCTCAATTAGTACATATTGTTGAGGAAAAATGCCACCGATTCTTATCTGGATTGAAGGATGCAATTAGACAGCCTCTTGTTCCATTTGAGATTGAAGATTATTCAATATTGGTGGAAAGGGTTAGGAGGATAGAAATGGACTTGCAAAACACTCACAGGAGACACGATTTTCAGAAAAGGAAAAGTGGTGAAGTTATGGGAGCTTCTCAAGATTCACATAGCAAACACCTTCCACATGCTGGGAAGTTTAATTGGAAGAAGACAAAGTTCAATAGCAGTTATAGTTCAAGTGTGTACAATTGGAGCAAGTGTGAAAGATAATATAAAGGAGAATATTTATCTGGTACAAATACTTGCTTCTGGTATCATCAACCAGGTCATATAGTGAAGAACTGTCCTACTTTGGGGCAAAGACCATCAGGAAAGTCAGGAATAAATACTAGATCTCAGAAGAATGTTAGAAGACCAAAAACGATAGAATCAGCTGCATCTACTCCAAGATCAAGTCAAGACTGACAAAATACTTTTCATAAAGTATATGCATTGACTCAAAAGGATGCTAAGGATTCACCTAATGTGATTACAGGTGATAATAATGAAAAATGATGTATGTTTATGTTTTTCTTATATAAATTTTATAGGTATAGTAACAATTCAAAGAAAGACTGTTCAGATTCGGTTTGATACAATAACTTCACACTCCATTTCAAAAGAATTTGTTAAATCAGTTGGGATGAATATTTACGAGACAATTGTAATTTTGAAAGTTTTAATGTCAAATGGATCTATTATGAATGTAAATGGTGTATGCCAAGTGACTTTCAAAATAAATGAAGGAGAATTTGAAGTAATAGTGAATGTTTTAAAATTGCAAGAATTTGACATGATATTGGGAATGGATTGATTATCAAAGCATTTTGTGATTATTGATTGCAATAGAAAAATTGTAAAATTTAATTTTCCTAGTGAAAGAGAATTGAAATTCTATGGAGAGAAATTTCTTCAATGATAATCATTTATATAAAAACATGCAAATTTGTATTCAAAGGATTTCAATGTTTTCTTGCTCAAGTAAAGGATACAAATAATGAAGTAAAAAGTTGAAAGATATACTTATAATCAAAGAATATTCAGAAGTATTTCTAGATGATTTGTCAGGATTACTACTAGAAAGGGAAATATATTTTACTATTGAGTTGATACCGGGTTCATAACTAGTGGCAAGGGCATCTTACAGAATGGCAGTCAAAGAATTACAGGAGTTGAAAAGATAATTGCGGGAATTATTAGATAAGGGGTTTATCAGGCCAAGTACCTCATATTGGGGAGCTCTAGTACTGTTTGTAGAGAATAAAGATGGAAGTATCAGAATGTGCATAGATTACATGGAATTGAATAAGCTTACTGTTAAGAATAAATATATGTTACCCAAAATTGATGATTTGTCTGACCAACTGGAAGGAGCTAGAATTTTCTCTAAAATAGACCTACATTCTGGATACAATCAGCTACGCATTAAGGAGGATATAACAAAGACAGCTTTCAGAACCAGATATAACCACTATGAGTTTTTGGTAATGCCATTTGGAGTGACAAATTCACCAGCTGTATTTATGGATTTGATGAATATAATTGTTAAGCTATTTCTGGACATATTTGGTAATTATGTTTATAGATGACATCGTGATTTATTTAAGAGATGAAGAGAGCCATTACAATTATTTGCAGATAGTGTTGCAAATATTAAAGGATAACAATTTATATGCTAAATTTTTAAAGTGTGAATTTTGGTTGAACAGGATAAATTTTCTTGGACATGTAATTAGTGGTGAAGGCATTTCAGTTGATCAGAATAAAATTCAAGTCATTTCAGATTGGTTAATGCCAACGACAGTATCAGATGTGAGGAGTTTTTTGGGTCTTGCTTGTTATTACAGGAGGTTTGTAGAGGGATTCTCTCATATTGCAATGTTGTTATCCAGATTAACTCAGACATCAGTGAAATTTGAATGGAATGATTAGTGTGAAGGAGCGTTCTAGAAGTTAAAGAATATTCTAGTGACTGCCCCAATTTTGACAATTCTATACAACAACAACAACAACATCAAGCCTTTATCCCACTACGTGGGGTCGGCTACATGAATCCTTTGTCTCCATTGTGTCCTATTAAAAGTCAAATTCTCGTTTAAATCTAATAAAGAAAGGTCATTCCTAATATTTTCTAACCAAGTCTTTTTAGGTCTACCCCTACCTTTCTTAACATAAGTCAAATCTAATACCTCTACTCTCCTAACGGGTCATCGCAATTTAAGGCCGCCGTTTTATGTGACCAAACCATCTAAGGCGACTTTCTCTAATCTTATCTTCTACTGGAGCTACTCCAACCTTTTCACGTATATGCTCATTTCGTATCCTATCTCTAAGGGTAAAAGCCACTCATCCACCTGAGCATCCTCATCTCTGCCACACTTAACTTAGTATTATGCTTCTCTTTTAAAGGCCAACATTCGGCACCATAAAGCATTGCAGGCCTCACTACCATCTTATAGAATTTTCCCTTAAGTTTGAGGGGTACATTTCTATCACATAACAAGCCGGATGCATTCCTCCACTTCAACCATCCAACTTGAATTCTGCTGATAATATCCCCATCTATTTCACCATCACTCTGAACAATAGATCCAAGATATCTAAAACGTGTACTCTTATTAATGACTTGATCGCCCAAAGTCACAATCCCTCACTAGGTCTATTACTACTAAAATTGCACTCCATATATTCCGTTTTAGATCTACTCAAGCGAAAAACCTTTAGACTCTAAAGTTGACCTCCATAATTCAAGTTTACCTTCAACTCCCTCTCTAGTCTTATCAACAAGAAGAATATCATCAGCAAAAAGCATACACCAAGGTACATCCTCTTGCAAATGTCTAGTGAGAACATCCATGACTAAAGCAAAAAGATATGGGCTTAAGGCTGATCCTTGATGTAACCCAACCGAAATAGGGAAATACTTGGTCAATCCACCTTGTGTTTGAACACAAGTAATAGCTCCTGCATACATATCTTTAATGATTTGACAATTCTATAAGGTTCATAATGATTTCAAATTTTTTGTGATACTTCGTTAAGGGGATTTGGATGTGTTTTGATGCAACATGGTAGAGTGGTGGCCTATATTTTAAGGAAATTAAAAATTCATGAAATAAACTACCTCACTCATGATTTAGAATTGGAAGCTGTAGTTTTTGCATTCAAAATATGGAGACATTACCTATATGGGGTTAGATGTAAAGTATTTACAGATCATAATAGTATCAAATATATTTTCAATAAAAAAGAACTTAATTTGAGGAAGAGAAGATGGTTAGAGCTCATTAAGGATTATGACTTGGACATACAGTATCATCCTGAAAAGACAAATTTGATTGCAAATGCACTTAGCAGAAAAGTTCTTGGAAATGCAAATTGGTTAATCACCCAGCAAGAACAGATAATTAAAGACATGGAAAGACTAGAGTTTTCAGTGGTCAACTAGAAAAAGTACAAAAGATATGAAATGATATCAACTGGTGATTCAATCTAACTTTAAGGATAGAGTGCTAAATTCATTATCTCAAGATGAAAAATTTCAAGAGATCATAAGGAAAGTGCATGCAGGATAGTTAGAGAACTTTGTAATTTGATGAAGAAGAATTACTAAAATATAAAGGAAGGATATGTATTCTAAATGTTAGAAATTTAAAAGAAGAGATATTGCAGGAAGCTCACTTCTCAACTTATGAAATTCACCTAAGCAGCACAAAGATGTATTAAGAATTGAAAGGATTATTTGGGTGTCCAGGATTAAAGAGGAATGTTGTAGAATTTGTAGCAAAATATATTCCTTATCAGATGATTAAAGCAGAACATCAAAAGCCAAGTTGTCAACTACAATCTTTACCTATACCTGAGTAGAAAATAGGAAGACATTGCACTGAATTTTATAATTGGATTACCCAGGTCAAGGCATAATAGAGATGCAATATGGGTTGTTATTGACAGATTAACTAAGTCAGCTCATTTCTTACAAATCAAGAAGATAGATCCAGTGGGGAAGTTGGTCAAAATATATGTTGATGAAATTGTGAGATTGTATGGAATTCCAAAATTGATAGAGATGCTCGATTCACTTCTAAATTGTGGAAGAAAATTCATGAAGCTATGAGCACTTGATTAACTTTTAGTACAACATTTTATCCTCAGACAGATGGGCAATCAGAAAGGACAATTTAGACTTTAGAGGATTTACTACGATTATGTGTATTAGATTTTGAGGAAATTGGGAGACGCATATATTGTTGATTGAATTTGTATATAATAATAGTTTCCAATCTAGTATTGGAATGGCACCGTACGAGACTCTTTATGGAATAAAGTGCAGAACACTGATAGATGATGCTACTAGCAAAATCAGATTGATCAGAGATAGACTAAAGATAGTACATGATAGACAATGAAAGTATTATAATGCAAAACATAGACCAGTTGAGTTTGAAGTAGGAGAATTTGTTTTCTTAAAGTCTGCCCAATGAAAGGTGTGCAAAGATTTGAAAAGATATAAAAATTGAGTCCAAGATTCATAGGTCCTTTTGAAATCATAGAGAGGATTGAAAATATGGCTTACAGATTGGATCTACTAGTGCATATGCTAGGAATTCATAATGTGTTCCATATATCAGTGCTTCGAAAGTATGTGTCAGATGAGTCAAAGAGAATCCAGTCCAAATCAATTGACTTGCAACCTGGTTTGAAGTATGTTGAAGAACCTGAACGAATACTGGAATTTGATGTGAAACAGCTAAGGAACAATATCTTTTGTGAAAATTCTATGGAAACATAGATCAGAAAGGGATGTCACTTGGGAGAAAGAAGCGGAAATGAAAATTCAATATCCCCATTTATTCAATTAAGGTATGTTTTCATGTATATTTCATTTAATTTCGAGGACGAAAATTTTTGTAAGAAGGGGAGATTGTAAAGACCGGTTCAGCTAGTTCAGCTGAACCGGCCCCCCTGTTTAATAGAAGCTCGCGGTCCAGGCGGACTGCAAGCGAGGCTGCTCATATACGTAACACTTCCTAAACGGCTCGAATTGTATCGTCGATTGAATTATCGCTTATAAGGATGAAAGGTAACGACTCCTCTCATGGGATATTGTTAGTTTGCTCATTCCGGTAGAAGAAATCGCGAGAGGGAAAGTTCCTGTTGAAGAGTAACGACTGAGACGAATAAAGAAGACGGTTTTTTTTCTATTTATGTATAAATCTTTCTCTATTTCTTCATCTAAACAATGGGGTTGTTTCATTAAAGGCAAAAGAATAGATTTGAAAGTGGAGATAAAGAATTTTGGAAAGGAAGAAGAATGATTTTGGGTTGGAATAATCCTCTTTTTGTAAGTGATTTTCTTATCATACATCTTTTGTTAGATTTTGTAGAATAAAATTATTAAAATTTATTTTATGGCAATTTTAGAAGGGAAAGGAAGAAATAAAAAATTGGAGGGAGTCCGACTCAGCAAGAAATAAATGTCCTTTGAGGTAAACGATACGAGTGAAGAATTTTATGTCTTATATATTTTGGAGAAATTCTTAATGCTAATATCGATTGGATTAGAAAGAATTTGACTAACCTTGTGTGCGAGTTGAAGTATCGACACTAATAAGAGAATTTTTTGGTAGATCGGAATTGTAGTAAGAAAGATAGTCGCTGGAGTTGAAAGTTGGAAAGTATTGAAGCCAAAACCTTCTGGGTAATTATTGTGTTTAGACATTTAATTGTTGCACTTCTATTTATCGTTAAATTTCTAGTTAAATTTTTCTAAGTAATAATTTTACTTATCTTGTCATGTTATCATGTACAACAACAACAACAACATCAACCCTTTATCCCACTACGTGGGGTCGGCTACATGAATCCTTTTTCTCCATTGTGTCCTATTAAAAGTCAAATTCTCGTTTAAATCTAATAAAGAAAGGTCATTCCTAATATTTTCTAACTAAGTCTTTTTAGGTCTACCCCTACCTTTCTTAACATAAGTCAAATCTAATACCTCTACTCTCCTAACCGGGTCATCGCAAGGCCGCCGTTTTATGTGACCAAACCATCTAAGGCGACTTTCTCTAATCTTATCTTCTACTGGAGCTACTCCAACCTTTTCACGTATATGCTCATTTTGTATCCTATCTCTAAGGGTAAAGCCACTCATCCACCTGAGCATCCTCATCTCTGCCACACTTAACTTAGTATTATGCTTCTCTTTTAAAGGCCAACATTCAGCACCATAAAGCATTGCAGGCCTCACTACCCATGGTTTAAAATTGCGCAATATGAGGCTCGCCTTGAGGCCCGCCTTTGCGTAATTCAAGTAAAAAACGCCTCGATGCTTACGCCTCGAGTTTTTTTATGAGGCTTGCGCCTCAACTTGGTTGAGGCCCGCCTTGAGTCCCGCCTCACCTCACTGGCAAGAGGCTTACGCCTCACGCTATATATATTAAAACTTACATAAATCTTGAAGTAAATGCCCGACATTGGACTCTATAAGAGAGGAGGAAGGGGAGAGAGCAGTTCACCATAATGATAATTCAAATGAAGAACCCCTTAGTGATGACAGTGCTGATGACTTATGAGTTCTTATGTGATATGCCATTAATATTTATTTTTGGAAATTTGAATTATATGTTAATGAAAAGAATACTGGGATTTGGGAAAGATAGAATTTTGAGTTGAACTATATTTCATATTGTCTTATTATTGAGATATTTTGATTTCACTTCATATCTTATGTTTTTTTTATGTTTTATATTATTCACTCATTAGTTTATAAAAAATTTATCATTTTATATTTATGCAATCTTTTGATTTTGAGGCTTACGCCTCAAAACGCCTTGAGGCTCACGCCTCGCCTCACGATTGAAAAACGCCTCAATACCCGTATACGCAATTTTAAACATTGTCACTACCATCTTATAGAATTTTCCCTTAAGTTTGAAGGGTACATTTCTATCACATAACAAGCCCGATGCATTCCTCCACTTCAACCATCCAACTTAAATTCTGCTGATAATATCCCCATCTATTTCACCATCACTCTGAACAATAGATCCAAGATATCTAAAACGTGTACTCTTATTAATGACTTGATCGCCCAAAGTCACAATCCCCTCACTAGGTCTATTACTACTAAAATTACACTCCATATATTCTGTTTTAGATCTACTCAAGCGAAAACCTTTAGACTCTAAGGTTGACCTCCATAATTCAAGTTTACCTTCAACTCCCTCTCTAGTCTTGTCAACAAGAAGAATATCATCAGCAAAAAGCATACACCAAGGTACATCCTCTTGCAAATGTCTAGTGAGAACATCCATGACTAAAGCAAAAAGATATGGGCTTAAGGCTGATCCTTGATGTAACCCAACCGAAATAGGGAAATAGTTGGTCAATCCACCTTGTGTTTGAACACAAGTAATAGCTCCTGCATACATATCTTTAATGATTTGAATATAAGCATTATTGACTCCTTTCTTTTCAAGAACTCTCCATAGCACTTCTCTTGGAACTTTATCATATGCTTTTTCTAAATCAATAAATATCATATGTAGATTCTCCTTATTTTCTCTATATTTCTCCATCAAACCACTTAATAAATGTATGACTTCCATAGTCGACCTACCCGGCATGAATCCAAATTGATTTTGAGAAACATTAGTATCACGCCGCAACCTATGCTCCAAAACTCGCTCCCATAGTTTTAAAGTATGACACATTAACTTAATACCTCTATAATTCGCACAATCTTGTACATCACCTTTATTCTTAAAAATAGGAATTAACACACTCATTCTCCACTCATCTGGCATTTTCTTATTCTTCAAAATAGTATTAAAAAGTTTAGTAAGCCATGAAATTCCTTCATCTCCTAAGCATTTCCACACCTCTATTGGAATATCATCAGGTCCAACAGCTTTTCCACCCTTCATTTTCTTTAAAGCCTCTCTAATTTCAGTTTTACTAATACGCCGATAAAAATATAAATCTTTATTTTCATCTAGGGTGCTAAGGTCACTATAGTCAATCTTATTTTCACAATCTTCATTAAAAAGTTTAGCAAAATATCTCATCCATCTTTGTTGAATATCATCTTCTAAGAAAAGTATTTTTTGATCTTCATCTTTAATACACTTCACTTGAACTAAATCCTTACTACTCCTATCTCTTTGTTTGGCTAACTTATACATATATCTTTCTCCCTCTTTAGTATCTAATCTATTATATAAATCACTAAAAGCTAATGCCTTTGCATCGCATATTGCTTTCTTAACATCCTTACGAGCCACTTTATATATTTCCCAATTATCAGAATTTTTAAAATTAAACCAATTTTTTTATAACAAAGCTTCTTATTTTTTAATTTTTTCTTGCACATTAGGATTCCACCACCAACTATTTTTTCTATTGGGAGCTTTTCCCTTTGATACTCCAAGGACATCTTTTGCAATATTCTTAATATCACTAGCCACTTTTTCCCACATAATATTAGCATCCTCATGCACAGACAAAATCTTAAGATCTAAAATCTTATTTCCAAAAATATTTTTGTTAATATTCTTTAAATGCCCCCATTTAATCCTAGAAAATTTGTTTTACTTTATTTTTTATTTTATGCCCCTTTATCTTAAAGTCCAAAACTAATAATCGATGTTGGGTACATAAATTTTCACTCGGAATAACTTCACAATCTTTGCAATCTAAACGATTTAATTTTCTAATAAGAAAATAGTCAATCTGGGTTGTATTATATCCATTTTTATAAGTGATGAGATGCTCATTCCTTTTCTTAAATAAGGTATTAGCAATTAAAAAATCATAAGCTAAACAAAAATCCAATATGGTCTTGCCACCTTCATTCGTCGTTCCAAATCCATGGCCACCATGAATGCTTTTAAAATCATCTACCTCTCTATCAACATGTCCATTTAAATCTCCTCCAATAAAAACTCTTTCTCCAAAAGGTATATTTTGTCATGTTATCATGTGAAAGGATTTAATTGTATATGCGGGTATGGAATTTTTACATTTAATGAATTTAAATGTTTGATATTATGAATATATATATATATATATACATATATATATATATATATATATATATATATATATATATATATATATATATATATATATATATATATATATATATATACACATATATATACACATATATATACACATATATACACATATATATATACATATATATACACATATATATACATATATATATATATATATATATATATATATATATATATATATATATATATATATATATATATATACTATGTAAAGTAAATGAAAGTGAAGAAAGAATGAGAACAAAAATGACATTTTTTATAGTATAAATAAAAAGCATAAATTTATGAATGATAAAAGGAAAAAGGATATGCATGTAAATTGGAGGAGTCACCCCCGTATGATACTGGTTGGGGAAGTAATGTACCCGTGCACGTTAAATTGAAATTGAAAAGGAAAGGGGAAAAGGAAATGAAAATGATTGTACATTTGGTACATTTAGACGATGCTCCTGTCTTAATTAAATGGGAAAATAAATATATGTTAAAGTAAAGTGTTTTATGTATTTAAATGAACATCTTATGAGATATATAACGACTGGATGAAATAGAATGAATAAAGAAAAGAAATGTATGCCACTTGTTAAATGAATAGACTTACATCAGAAATTGGTTCTATAGTATTTTATACATGATAATGATTACCCACTGAGTTTACACTGTAAGCTCAATCCACTAAATTAATGTTTCAGGTAAATTTCCAAAAAAGAAGAAATTGCTGAAAGAAAAGAATACGTTTATAGAAGACGGCGCAACATTGAAAACAGATAAATTATGACTGATGTGAATGCTTAGTTTTTAGATTGATTAGAGTTTTCTTGAGGGTAGTGGCTCTTTTGTTGTTGAAAAGCTTTATGTTAATGTGTTATTAAATGAAATGAAATGTTATTATCGTCTGACTTGTCGTTCCCACCTCCGTTAGATCGAGCATTCGGGCTGGTCATGACAAAAACTTTCATAAACCATTACCCTTTGATTAAAAATCATCCTAAACAACTCTCTCTTGGTTAGGAAACTTCCTAATTACCTCTCAATTAAATCAGTCGGTCCATCACTTAACTCATGACAAGCTCCCATGTTGCCATGAATCATGAATAGGTAGTCTTCATTTTGCTACAACCCTTAATCTTATGTTCTCTTCTATGACAATGAAGGAGAATTAACCATAGGGAAACCATGAACCTTCAATATGAAAGCCCTCAAATGAGGAAATGAAATTTACTATTTAATATGTTTTCTAAAATTAATTTCTTGACCAAAATTTTGTATAGAAATGTTGGGAGATCTCTTAAGATCACTTAAACATCACTGTTTTTGGCCTTCAAATTTTTTGACTTAAGTTGATTTCTTCTCATTATATTATGTTATCCATTCATAGTAATCGATTCTTGAATATTTTTTTTAATATGCTTTAGAATATTGGATTATTAAATTTGGATTTTTTTTTAATTTAAAGAGTAGATCAAAGGTGATAAGTATGAAATTTGTGCAAAAAAAAAATGCATGCAAGATAAATTTAACAAGTTATTCAGCATTCAACAGTACAACAACAACAACAACAATAAGCTTTATTCAACTTTGGAGGTTCTATTTCATAAATCTTTTTTCTTCATTATATCCTATTAAGAGTCAAATTCTCCTTTAAATCTAATAACATAAGGTAATTTTGATACTTTCTAACCAAGTTTTTTTTTTTTTTTGGTCTCTCTCTACCTTTAATAACATAAGCCGGATCTAATACATCTACTCTTCTATTAGGGTCATCAAAAAGCCGTCATTTTATGTGATCAAACTATCTAAGGAGACTCTTTCTAATCTTAACTTCCTCTAGAGCTACTCCAACCTTTTCATATATATACTTGTCTCTATTTCTATCTCTAAATGTAATGCCACTAATCTAGCTAAGCATACTCTTCTCTTAAACACTTAATTTTATGCTTCTCTTTTAATGGCCAACATTTAACATCATAAAATGTTGCAAGTCTCACCACCATCTTATTATATTTTCCCTTAAGTTTGAGGGGGTACATTTCTATCACAAAACATGCCTGGTGCATTCCTTTATTTCAACCGTTCAACCTAAATTCTAATAATAATATTTTCATCTATTTCACCATCACCCTGAACATTAGATCTATGATATCTAAAATATGCACTCTTTTTAATGACTCGATCACCAAATGTTATAATCTCACTAATAAATATATTACTGCTAAAATTACACTCCTTGTATTTAATTTTTGATCTACTCAAATGAAAATATTTAGACTTTAAAGTTGACCTCCATAATTCAAAATTTTCCTCCCTCTCTAGTCTTATTAATAAGAAGAATATCATCAGCAAAAAGCATACACCAAGATACATCTGCTTGCATATGCTTGTAAGAACAACCTTGCCTAAAGCAAAAGAATATGGGCTTAAAGCTAATTCTATATGTAATCCAATTGAAACAGAAAATTACATAGTGAAACTATCTTATGTGAAACTATCTTATGTTTGAACAAAAGTAACAGCTCCTGTATATATATCCTTAAAGGACTTAAATATAAGCATTATCTACTTTGTTTTCTAGAACTCTTCAGAACACTTCTGTTAGAATCTTATCATATGCTTTCTTTAAATCAATTAATATCATATGTATATCCTCCTTAACTCTCCCTATACTTCTACATCAAATGTATAACTTCCATAGTAGACCTAGCCAGTATGAATCCAAATTGATTTTGAGTAACATTTGTATCTCATTATAACCTATACTCCATTATTCCCTCCCATAAATTTTGATGTACGACACATTAATTTAACTTCTCTATAATTTGTGCATTCTTGTGCATAAACTTTTTTCTTAAAAGTAGGAATCATGATATTCCTTCTTTACTTATCTGGCATTATCATTCTTCATTGTTCAACAGTGTTAAATGAAAAATAAGGATTTCTAAATTTAATCCCAAATAGTTTGTTTTTAATTATGCTTTTATTATTTATAGATATTGGGCCCTTTTTTCTTCAGGTTAGGGACGATGTTACACGATTCCGTTATGGGGACGAGCAACACTTAGATGAGGCTCTAAAAAGAATTTTCCAGTATGGTTTGGTACGTTGTATGACTTTGTTGCAATCCGTGGTGATGCCTTTCATCCATATTTTTCTTCTATATGTACCTTCTGCATGATTTTCAGGGCGGTGGGATTTCAAGGCGCAGTGGACCAATTCTCAAGATGATTCGCGAAGAAGTGAGCTCATTGTTAATTGAAGTTTTAAGTTTTCAGGGCAGGCCTATTGCTTTTCAGCCTGTTTTGTATTTGATATCTTGTTTGATTCCTTAATGTCTCGCTCGTAGGTTGTCGAAGATGAGAAATACTGTTTAGTTCTTGTGTTTGAAGCAAAAGCTTTGCAATTGTCAGATTTCGAACAAAGACAGGTGTGGATTTTGAACTTGTTATACTGCAGTAGCATATAAAGGCACCGAATTAGTTCTTGACTAAGGCTTTATTTGGAATAGTTTTCTTACTGCCTTCTAAAATCTAAATCGACTTTCTAGTACAAAATTTTTCAACTAAAAAAGAAATTTTAAAAAACAGCAAAAAAATTATCTCAAATGAAGCCTAAATCGCAAAGCACAAACCAATCATCATCATCACATTGATGTGTATTGTTTTAAACTTGTTTATTTTATAATTATTATGAAGACCCGAAGCATTATTGTTGTTTTTTATTAGCATTCTTCTACAGTTTTAACACTGAAAGAAGCAATTTCTATTACTGATTTTCAGGCGAAGTTTGCATCATTCTTTGGGCCAGGAATCACTGCTGAGATAGGTCATCTTGTCATTTTCAGATAATTTTTATAATAATTTTTTTATGCTATTTACCTGATTTGTTCATATTCTGCCACTAAATTTTGCTCTTGTAGGAGAAGGAGAGGGTAACGATCTGTATGAAGTCAGGCTTATTTCGCAAACAACAGCACAGTGAAGGAAACTGAAATCTGGATGTCCTGCTTAAGTACTGTGAATCTTATTTGTTCTTTTCTATAATCCAATTTCTTCCAACGCTGCTCTTTATGGTGGCTAGCATGTAATTATTAAAACTGTGTTTAGTGCATATTTCTGAGCAGGATCATCTTGATAATATTTTTTCTAATGCTTTATTTGGGGATGATTTTTTTACTGCTTTTTTATAAGCAGCTCGTTAATATAAAATTTTTTAAATTAAAAAATTATTTATTAAAAAATTACTTTAAAAAATAATAAAAAAGACGTTCCAAATGAAACCTAAATTTGCCTTTATACTTTATCTCAAGATGTTGAAACTCGATTTTGGTTCTCAATTGTGACTCAACAAGAGTTTCCATTTCAATTATTTTGATTATTTTATCAATTTTAATGTTTTCTTGTAAATTATGGAGTTTAACCAAATTTTTAAAATATATAAAATGCATTGATCTATAATAAGTCGTTAAATAAAAAAAATTAAGCTATGGTTAAATTAGTTTTATCCTATTTATAGGGAGTTATTTGTTAAATAATAAAAGAGTGTTCAAGAATTTATATAAATAATTAGTGTTCAAATTTATGTATATATATGATGAGTTTTTTTTTTTTTTGGTTCAATTATGTGAATAAATAAACATTATACATTTTGATTGGTTTGATAAGAGTTCTGATATTCATTAAATAAAATTCATTTATTTTGGGTGATAACCATTTTTGGACAGTTTGTTTTTTTTTTTTTTGGCTTGAAATTCTGCTCAAAAATATGGTATAAAAACTAGGAATTATAATTGATAATCATAAAAATTATTCTTTATCAAACACGGAATCTTGAGGCACATTTGAATTGAACATTTTTAAAATTAAATTATAGTCTTTTTTAACTCTTTTATTTAGGTAAATTTAGAATCAAATTGAAGTTTCTTGATGACTGAGCCTTAATGACACTAAAATGGTTGAGTTAAGTTTCGAATAAGCATAATTAAAGGCTCAAAGATAAAATTGAAAATTTTAAAATATTAATTGGAGTTCCATATGGTATGCTTTTTAAATAACGATGTTTCTTGATAGTCAAATCGAGCTCGCTTGTCACGAGACAAATCCAATGAGGCCAAAATTGTTTGATGTTTTTAACCATTTAGAATTTCGCACACAATGCTAAAAAATGATCTATTAACGAAGAAGTGCAATACTAGGTTGTTCTCTGAGTGGGCCACTCTAGATTGCTGTGTTGAATTACTTAAATGATTTGAGCTCTGATATTTGCTTGTAATTCTTGTGTAACATTTATTATCAATCTTAATTTCAAAGTTGGGGTGATAAAAGTCCCAATGGGAAAACTACTAGCACCATAACTATTGGTAGAATGATGGCTTCTGAGGATATGCAAGACTTATTCATTTGTTCTTGAGCTATCAATTATGTAAGCAGTGGTGACACCTTTGCTCATTGGCTCCATTATGATAAATTAAATAAAGTAAATCCTAAATATAATAATTAGGTAAATAATATATAATATAATAATATATCATGGTAATTGCTAGCTAGAATAGCTTAAAATAATCAATCCCACTACTTAATACTAAGAAAATACGGTATATTAAATAAAAAAACATATATATCTGATTCCACTTCATCACGCCCAAGATCTAGAAGGAGATACACCTGATAATACAAGATATATAGAAATTTCATATGCTTGTATGTATAGATAGTAAAAATAAACAAAGAAAAGAAACTAATTTTTATTTCATTGGTAGAGTTCGTGATAAAGGTTTAAAAACATATTTTATACTCACTATAGAAAGTTCATATAAAAGTATGTATGTATAGTAATAGTAAGAAAAAAAAAAGTAAATAATATTTTATTTTATGAATATTGTTTAGGATAAGAGAACAATGAATAAGCAAAAAATAATTAATAGAAATGACATTGGAAGAAATAACTACAAAAAAAAAATACAAACCAAATATAAGTACAAATAGAGTTACTATATAAACTTTAAAACACCAAATGAATTTCTATTGCTAAGAAATATACTTGGATGAACCTATTAAAAGAAAAGTTTATAAAGAGTGATTTGATGGCTTAAACTCATTAAGTAACTTCTATTTATAATATCATAAATTGCAACTCATCAGAGCATGCATCATGAATTTTAAAAGGGCATGAATTAACATATAATAAAAGGAGTATGTTGTCATTATCTTTAGATTAAAGTAAAATTTAAATAATTAAATGAAAAGTGTCATATGTTCTATGTAGATTTTAGTATGGTGATAATCTTGTTCATTTGATAAACAATGAAATTCTATTCTAATATATCTATATGCAATCATATCAAGTATAATCTCATATCTCTAATTATGAGTATTTTTATATTGTCAATTTTCTAATGATATTTTGAAATCGATATGGGAAATAACAACACATTAAAATCTAGTAATATATAATAAAATTATAACTATGTGGGCCCACCACATAGCTAGTCAATATAAAAAAGGTTTCTCTTGACCTACACACCACTATACATAGGCATACAATCTCTATATATTTCATAAGTTCTAACATATATTATATAATTAATGTGAGAAATGTCAGTTTTATAATGCATGATTTATGAAAATAAAATCTATTAAATTCAATAAAGATCATATTATTATAGAAAACAATTAATCATATAGAAATCTATGCAATAAAAAAAATAAAACTATCAATGTAACTAGTTATTTCATTATGAATATGAAAGAATATTTACTAGAACAGGTATAATAAATAATTGAATAACTACAAATATATAGGAACCTACTATAAATATAAAGAAGGATAACATCACTAATAAGGAAATGTACATTTATATCTTTATAAAACAGCAGTACTTACCTCAAAGCTTGTGATACAAGATTCCAAATAGGTATTCAACTAATTCTAAAAAAAAAAAAAAAAAGTTAAAGGACCTAAATTTACAAAGTTTCAATTAACTATAGAGATGAAAATAAAAGATTAGAACCCATATTAAATTAAAATTATTATAATATACTCAATATAGGTTACCCTTAATAATTCAAAAAAGGTTAGTTAACATTAATGTGATATACAACTAAACTAACATCCTAAATATATAATCAATGCTAAAACCTCATTAACAGAAAGCCTATAACTAAAATTAATAATAATTAATAACCTAGATTAATTTATGTATTCTTGTTGAGGAGAATAAAATTGGAGAAGAATTAACAGCATATCTTCAAAGATTTGGTGGTGTAAAAACTTAAGAAGTTGTAAATGCTCTATGTTAAGGAGGAAGATATAGATTAGTGCTCATGAGAAGAAAATATGGTTGATTATGGAGAGAAGAAGAGGCTTACAACTCTAGGTTAAAGAAAAGGATGAGGAAGAATTGTTGATGCTAGAGGAAATGATAGGTAGGAGGTTTGGTTAAGGAAGGAGATGAATCTCTAATAACTATGTGAGCGAGGGATAGAGAGAAAAAATATGTATGAATGTGTTTAGCTTTTCTTCCAATAAATGTCGACTCCTCCAAGTGGCTATGAGATGTTTGATCTTCATATAATTCAGTTACACATATAAAGTGATGATTTCCAAAGAAAAGAGGATTAGATACGCATAGTGGAAGCATCATGCAACTTTTGTATTGAATGAGGATAGATCGGTTGGTTTCTCTAGGCTCAATTCAAGGCACATGAGGTGGAAGGACTATAAAAAGATATAAACCAAGTAATAATAATAAAAATAATAATAATAGCTCTCCTTCGTTATATGTACATAAAATTTAAATTATCTCGCTGAGAATATAGATATGTGTGTGTGTGTGTGTGTGTGTTTATTCTTAGTAGCTCATAGTGGACTAAGAGTAGCTCGAAGTAGAAGTGTAGTATATATATATATATATATATATATATATATATATATATATATATATATATATATATATATATATATATATATATATATATATATATATATATATATATATATATATATATATATATATATATATTACTTTTAAATGAAGAAGTTGATCTAAAACATTTTCTCCAGCTACACATAAAGTATTGAAGAGTAGCTTGTGACAACAAGCTTTAGTAGAGATCGTAGTGCTAATTTGGGTTAAGCATGGATGTACATTAAGGGTGGTCGAATTAAATAAATAATGATTGTGTCTAATTGATTTATATGTAAATTTATTTTCCTATGCAGTTACTTTATTCATCATTTATATGCTTCATGTTCATATGATGATCTGCTTAATTAGTAATTCATATGCAAGTCACTAAGTAAATATAATTATTATGTTTAACTAGTGCATTACATTATATGTGCATTTTCATATTCATATCACTATCATATTTTATTTTAGACACTTATGACTTAGTGTTTGCAAGAGATATCCTTATAAGGTTATGTGTCATAATAAATTCATATAATTAATCTTATAAACATTTCATCCACCATCACTACATATTTGTGTGTAACTACTTGTATAGAATCAATTTAATAAAATATAAATTTATGTAGTTATAGTTGAGCAATATATTAATATTGATGTATATAAAATAAAATCTCACACTTTAACATATCACAAATTATATTATTTCACTTATATACTTAGTACATATTGTTATGTGTGTTTACTGACACCTTACTATATAAGAATTTTATAGTGTTTAGTTACAACATCACTCTAGCACATACTTTTATGTATTATTATTAGGCCATTTTTTGTGTCCCAACCCCATCATCCCCTTCTCTATCTCAAGTAAGATCTTTTACATGTCTTGACAAAGTCCTTCATAGCCCTGGTTGAGTTGTTCTCATAGATGCTCTAGCCACACTTTATGTTTAAGAAATGGTAACATATATTACACATGAATGCCTTTTATTTTTCTATCTATACATAGGTCTAGTAAGTATGAATACCATGGGTAGTCTATACCACCTTATCAGAGAGTGTCTCATCCTCTTTTAGTCCATTAATTCAAATATGATCATTTGATAATAAGTTAATGTTCCCTATTATCAAAGACATAATATGATATTTTATTAGAAGATTTATACCTATGGATTGAAGCATTACTACAGGACTAGTTAGGTCCTACCATTGCTCATTCATGTGTTGTATATATGACCATATGTCATGGCACCTATGTGATGCACATATCTTAGTCACTTAGGAAGCTCCTAAAATTTTTTATGAACTCCTAAAAATATTTAAGAATGCAAAAATGCTAAAATATGAAGTTTTAAAGACCTAATTTTACCTTAAGATCCCTTAAGGATGGCCTCTTCCTTTGAATAATGCTAAAGAGTCTATATGATGTTTTAAGTGAACTATTTTCATCAAATTTTGAAAATATTAAATTCTATTTAATGCTTATATATACCCTTTTTTTATTTTCTCCTCAATTGACAGGGTTCGGTATTCTCAATCCATGCTAATTACACTTGACTAAGTTTAATATATTATTTGATCCCTTAACACTTGCTAGGGTTGATGCAACATAAATAATGCCAATGTTTTGTGTGATTGTATAGATCATGGAAAGTCATTCTAATTCTTTCTATTAAGTTTTATTTTAGTTGATAAACTTTTTATAAGTTAATCCTTTAGTTAGCTTAGCCAAAACTCTAAGCCAACCCTTAGATGAGTTGAATATGACTACCCTTTAGTTAACTATAAGATCCCATTGAACATATAAATGAATAGGTGGTACTTAGAACATTTCAACTCTCCATTCTAATTTATCAATTTACCCAGATATGACTAGTGCCAACTATTGGTCAAACCTAACTCTAATCAGTGGTTCAATCATAAAGTATCCATCCTAATGGTGTAACTATGTTTGAATTAAATTTAATTAAGACCATTAGATTAATCAACTTTGAACTTGGTTTCTAAATTCTATATAACATAATTACCCCTAACTACGGGACCCAATTAGCCATGTTGGACTATATTATTTAATTGATTACACAAACCTCTTCCAATGGGTTCCTATTATTTAACCATATGTAAATAAAGCTAAATTGGCCATTAAACTAGTCTAAATAAAGTTTAACTCAGCCTATTTCAATGTGTCATACTTAACCCAATTGAACCTAAGCTTTAAAATTGATTTAGTTGAACTTAAATAATGATCCAACTAATTCTTAAATAATTAAAAATAACCAAATTGATTAAAAATAGGGGTGTCAAAATGGATTAACGGGCTAGGTTTAGATCTAACCTAAAATTGATCCAATTTAAATATAGTTGACCCGAACCCATCCCATTTAATAAACTGGTCAAAAGGATGGTCTCAAACCCAACCCAATTATCAGTCTAGACTTTATAAAAGATTATAACTTGTCAACTATATAGTTTAGTTTAACCAAATAAAAAATAAAACACTATATAAAAATTAGCTATTACCGATGAATTTTTCTCGAGGAACTAAGAAAATATTTAGCAATAATGAGGTTTTCTGGTGGCTTGTCAATGGATTTTCTTCGCGGATATAAATCACGTAGGAAACTAAAATTGGCGGTTTATTTTTGGTGGCATTTATTTCCAGCATTCATAGCCAATAAAAAAATATATATATATATATATATATATATATATATATATATATATATATATATATATATATATATATATATATATATATATATATATATTATATATATATATATATATATATATATATATATATATAATATAAAATTAAAAAATGACGCCGCCCACCTGCCTGCCCGGCTTGCCTATGGCCTACCCTCCCGCAACCCGCCTGGCTTGCCACTGCGCCCTGCCTGCCAGGCTGACCGCCGACATTGTCCCCCAGCCGAGCTTCCCTACCAGCCCAACTTGCCCCTGCCCTACCACCTTCGCTGCCCCGCTGCCCGCGACCTATCTGATGTGGGATTCAAACTCCTTCCAAAGAAATATAAAACACCCAGTTATTTTGATAGGAAGGAAAAAGTGTTAGAAAGATTACTCTATTATATTTAAACTATAATTATACAAAATTTAAAATTTAAATCTTATATAATTAAAATATTAAAATTAATAATTAATTAAAATAAATTAATAAATCAGTAATAAATTAAAATGAGTTATTAAATTAATAATTAATTAAAAAATTATTAAATTTATACTTAATTAAAATAAAGTTTTAAACTATTTAGAAAAAAAACATATAATTAATAATCAAGTTAAAAATAAAAATAAAAATTTATAATTAATTTAAAATGAAAATTACCATTAATAATTAATTAAAATAAAGTATTAAAATTTTAAAATTAATAAAAATAAAGTATTAACTTAATAATTATTTAAAATAAACCATTAAAATTACTAATTATTGAAAATAAAATTTTAAATTATTAAATTTTAAATTCGATAGAAAAGCTGTCAGAAATTTCCACCAAAAAAGTTATCTCATTGCATTCCGTTAAAAAACTGCCCAAAAAATGACCTCCAAAAAATTCTACTAGTAATAGGTGATTTTCTTGTAGTGAAAAGAGCATACAATAAAAAAAAAGAATTTAAGAGAAAAAAGTTTAACAGGTCACTTTCTGGTCAAAATTGGGTTCATCAAACATCCCAAAATTGACCCCACCAATTAAATGAGTCAAAATTCCATACGAAAATCTAACCTATTTATTAACACCACAACCCAAACCTAGCTAGATTTTTGGAGTTCAATCCAGTTTTGGTTGTTAAGTTGGATCATTTACTAACGCCTCTAAGCCAAAATTTATCCTCTAATTTGCCCAATTGAAACCTTGAACCCAAGTTAACCTATATTAACCCATTCAACCTAATGATACCTAAACCCTTAGAATAACTATATTAATTGAACCAAAGCCTTATCATTTCATAATTGATTATGCAACGTCTCTCTGCTCTAGCTTTTGAGGAAATTTCTAAGCAATTTAAGGTTTCGCTCTCTCGCCATATCTCTTCACTCCTGGCTTCAATTTTTGGTGTTTTTTGTTCCTTTTTAGCCTACTAGGTGTGTTTT
Source organism: Dendrobium officinale (assembly GCA_019514585.1). NCBI lineage: Eukaryota > Viridiplantae > Streptophyta > Magnoliopsida > Asparagales > Orchidaceae > Dendrobium > Dendrobium officinale. The sequence continues at coordinate 52,396,230 of CM033688.1, forward strand.
ACGTTTTGTTTTGAGGTCTTTTTCGATTTTGTTGGCTCTGGATATGATGTCACCGGTGTCATCTTACCCACCTCCCTCTTCATTTCCAGATGGGAAATTGCAGTCTTTTAGATGTATTAGCGGGCGATTCCTCTAGTTCTTCTAAATTTAACTTTGTGCAAACATCCTTTAAAGGGTGTCGAGTGTTGATGTTTGATGAATCTTTTATCTCGCAACTTGCTGTGACTTTTGCTCATACTTTGGTAGGCAAGTTTTTTCTTCGGAGGCCTAATTTGGATGTGATCTAAAAGTTTTTTGTGAATCTCAAGCCGTCCAGTTCTTTTAACATTATCTTATTAGATCCTCGTCATATAGCGATTCAATTGACTAACAATCTTGATTATAGTCACATTTTCTCGAGAAGATCTTACTATATACAAGCTTGTCAAATGAGATTATTAAAATGGACTCCATATTTTGATGTGCAGGAGGAATCTCTTATTTCTCTTGTTTGGATTTCATTCCCAAACTTGTGCCTTCATTTTTTTTTAATTCTCATATCCTTTTGGGTTTAGCTTTGAGCTTTAGTAGGTCTCTGCAGACTGATCAAGCTACAACTTCTATTTCTAGGCCTTCTATGGCTTGTGTTTTTGTCGAGTTGGATATCTCTAAAAAATATCATAAGGAAATTTGGATTGGCTCAGAATTGAATGGAAATTTTCAAAAAGTGAAAATTGAAAACTTACAATTTTTTGTTCTCATGGCAAGATGCATGGTCAGGGGTTGAATGAGTGCTTTCGGTTGCATCCCCAACTCCAAAAGTAGAAGGTTTCATCCAAACCATCACAAGGGAATGCTTCTCTTTTGGTTGAATTTGATATTGTGAAGCCTAATTCGGTTGTGATTGAGGGTAATGTTACTCATATGCAGGTCAATGTTTCTCCAATGCAGGTTATTAGAGAGGAATCTAATTCTATCATGTTGGAGGGTAATGGTACTATTGTGGAGGATGCTATAGAGGAACATTGTACCTTAATGCAAAATGAACCACTTTCTACTCTTAATCATGATATGAATTCTGAGCAGGGAGTTAATACTCCCTTTATCACTGCTTCTAATAGTGACTGTCAACAAGTGGATGAGCATATGTTGCCTATTGATTACAATCATAATAATGGCTCTTCTTCTTCCATTTCTCATTGAGTTACTAACAATAATTTGTCTGAGAATGTTCTTGCTCAGGAGAAAGCCCAAGACTGTATGGTGGTTAGTAATGTTGGTAAGAAACAAATCTAATATGGAGGACGACTGGATCTTTGAGGAGGATGAATTGCAACAGGAAATGGGACATGATGGTTTGAATGAGGATAGTAAAATTTCCTTAAACTCTCATTATCATAGTGATGCTTTTACTGATATTGAAGATATGGATATGATGGCTAAATGTTTTGCTAAAGATGATAATGATACTAGTTTTATCAAGTTTAATAGTAGGAGAGGAAGGAAATAGAAAACCATTATTTTGCAATCGCCTAGAACTACACATTCATATATTTCTCATTAATTTTATTTTTATGGTTAATTACATTATTTAGAATGTTGGGGGCATTGTGTGTCCCTCTTCTATGGTTAGAGTTAAGATTTATATCATATTTATAATGTCTCTCTTCTTGTTTTGCTTGAACCTTTGATTCCTTTTGCTAAGTTGGTTATCACTTCTCTATTTTTGGATTTTAAATATGCTATTTTGAATGTGGATAATAAGATTTAGGTTTTTTGGAAGGGCCCAGTTAAGATTGATGTTATTGGTGATTTAACTCAGGTTATTCATTATGATGTGGAAGTTTCAAAGTTTTAATGTGTTGCTTCCTTTGTCTATGCGACTTCTTCTTGTTTTACTAGAAAAATTTTATGGGATCAACTTAGTAAATTTCATAGTATCTATAATTTATCTTGGCTTGTTGGTGGTGATTTTAACATTATCACTAATCAATCTGAGCATTTATGGGGGTCTTCCCCTTCCTACCGCTCTATGGAGGATTTTTGTAACATAATTTTGGATTGTAATTTAATTGATATTGTTTTTTCTGGAAATAAATTCACACGGAACTAGGGTCATTTATGGTAGCGGCAGGATAGAGTGCTTTTTTATGATACATGAATTAATTTTTTTACTACTATTAATGTTGAGCATCTTAGTAGGACTCTTTCGGACCATTCTCCTTTGTTAATCAGTCTTAAGACTAAGCAATTTAATTCTTGCCCTCAATTTAGATTTCAAAATATATGGTTACTTCATAATTCTTTTTTAGGTTTTGTTTTAGAGAATTGGCAAGCTCTGATCCATCCCAATAATTTAATTCTCGCCCTCAATTTAGATTCCAAAATAGCTTGGAGATTGCTAATTAATCAGTTTTGCATTTCAAAATTTTGTTCAATAAGGATTTTACTCTTTCTCAAATTGATAATCCTTCTAATATTCCTAACCTCATATCCATTGAGGATAATGATTTTCTCTCTAAACCTCCTTTTTTAAAGGATGTTAAAGAGATTGTCCATGGCATGAAGGGTGATTTTGTGGCTAGGCCGGATGGCTTCAACACTATGTTTTTTTCAAAAGTCTTGGCATATTATTAGTAATGTTTTTTTTTTCTTTCTATTTTGGATTTTTTTGCTAGTAATTTTATTCAAAGTTTTTTACTTCTACTTTTATTGTGCTTATTCCCAAGAACAATTCTATTAATAATTGGAATGACTTTAGACCTATTAGTATGTGTACATTTTTTTATAAATTGTTTTCTAAAACTCTTATGAGCCGACTTACTTCATTTTTACCTAGAATTATATAACGTATCAAATGGGTTTTGTGAGAGGTCACACTATTACTGATAATATTCTTTTGGCCCATGAATTTTATCAAGATGTTGATATTAGGGTTATAGGTGCTAACTTGATTTTCAAACTTGATATTTTTAAGGCCTATGATAACCTTGATTGGAGCTTTCTTTATAATATTTTAAAGCTTTATGGATTTGACACTATTTTCATTAAGCTTATTAAAAATTACATTGAAGGTTCTTATTTTTCCATTATTCTCAACGGCAATAGCAAATGTTTTTTTAAATCCTCCCATGGATTGAGACAGGGTGACCCGCTTTCTCCTACCCTTTTCATTATGGAGGCTAATTACTTTTCTAGAGGTCTTTCTAACCTCTTTGAGAATAATCCTGGTCTTTACTTTAGAATTGTGAGTGGTTAACATGATTAATAAAATTATCATTTTCTAGAGGTCTTTCCTATTTCTCATTTATACTTTACTGACAACTTTATCATTTTTACTAATTCTTCTGTTAACATGATTAATAAAATTATCGGTTTCTTTCATTAATTTGGGATAGTTAGTGATCTTTCTTTGAGTGTTGTTTTATCGCTCCCAAGAACATGTCTCATGATCGTATTGTGGTTATTGAAGATTTAACTAGTTTTGTGCATGGTGTGTGCATGGTCAATTTCCTATTAAGTATCTGGGGTTCCTCTTTTTAAAGGCAGAAAGATAACTTTTCTTTTTGATGATTTAATTACTTCTATGCATAATAGGCTTTTATCCTGGGATTCTAATTTTCTGAGCTTTAGGGATAGATTAATTCTTATCAAAAGTATTATGTGTTCCTTGCTTGTTCACATTTTTTAAACTATGCCCCCACTCAAGCTGTTTGCAATAAAATTCATAGACTTATTATTAATTTTTTCTAGAAAGGAGCTAGTTGCAACTCTAAAATTATCTGGTCCTCTTGGGACAATTGCTTTGGTGTGTTGGAGAAAGGGGCCTAGAGTTGTAAGAGTATGAACGACTTGGCTTATGCTTTTTCTTTCAAACTGTGGAACAACTTTCGTGATAAAGTGAGCCTTTGGGCTAACTTCATGTTTGCTAAATAATGTGTGGGTAAACACCCTACTACTTATTGCTTCAACCAAGGTAATTCTAAAGTGTAGCAGAGGTTATGCAAAGTTAAATGGACTGTTGAACCCTTCATCTCTTGGGGGCTTGGTAATGGTAACATTTATTTTTGGAAAGACTGTTGGTTAGGAGGCAAGTCTATTGATTATATTATTAACTCTTCTTCCAATGCGGCCATTAAGGTGAATTACTTCGTTAATGATAATTGTTGGGACTATCAGAAACTTGCTAATGTTATTCCTGGTCTTATTATCCAATAAATTGTGAACCTTCCCCTCAATACATCTTCTCATAATTTAATTTTATGTGATTTGTATAAAGATGATAGTTTTAGATTAATGGACGCTTGGCATACTGTTAGAACTAAGAAGGATATTGATAATATCTTCTCTATGATCTGGCACAAAAGTATTCCTTCTACTCTGGCTATTTTTATTTGAAGGATTTTGTATAAGTTCATTCCTACTGATGACAACTTAATTAAAAGAGGTTTTATTTTGCCTTCTAATTGTCAATATTGCTATAATGTGGAGAATATGCATCATGTGTTCATTTCTGGTCCTTTAGCCGTTAAAACCTAGGTGTATTTTGATGACTTGTTTCAATTCAATTGCTTTAATGCTAAATTGCCTCTTTATGCCATGATTAATTTATGCTTTATTAAGATTAAAGGTCATATTAAAATTGTTATCCCTTCCCTTATTTTATGATATTTATGGTTGGATAGGAATAATTCTCTTTTTAATGGTGTTACTATGAACCATCATAAGATTATTCAAAATGTGAAAGATAAGGTTTTGGCTCTTTATTCTATTAATCTCCTTTCTATTAAGAACTTTAAAAACTATTCCTATGTGGCTTCTGCTTTTGGTATTATTGGGGAGGTTGGTTTCAATTCTAAAAAGCCTAGTCTTATTTATTGGATCAAGCCCCCCAATAGTTTCTATAAGTTGAATGTTGATGGTGCTATTAGTGGTTCTCATTTGGGTTGTGGTGGGTTGATCAGAGATAGTAATGGTATTTTATGTTTGTCTTTGCTTGTATGGTTTATAAGGGTGATGTGAATTATGCTGCTATTTTGACTATTCTTTATGGCCTTCGGTTATGTATTTCTCTTGGGCTTACTAATGTTGAAATTGAAGTCAATGCTAATTATACCTTTCATTTCTTAAATTCTATCATTAATACTATTTATTCCCCTGAGTTGTGAAAGTGTACTGATGCACTAAAAAGTTCATCTCTTATGAACAAGGCTAACCAAGAGGGGGGGTGAATTGGTATTTTAAAAAATCTTTCATAACCAAAACACGATCTTAAAACAAAAACAAAGATTCACCACAGAAATAAAAGTGGGAATAAATGCGAAAGAAGTAATAAAGAACACAAAGATTTATAGTGATTTGGTCAACACAACCTATGTCCACTCCTCGGAGGCACCCTCCATGTATTGCACTAAACTCGGTGTCTCTTCTTTTGCCCCCACAGTAAAGCGGAGAAGCCTATACAAACCACCTTTCCACCAACCCAGGTGAGGCAGAGAACCCAACTCCTTTTGCTTCCTCCAAAAGCAAACAGAGAACTCAACTCCTTTTATTTCCTCCTGTAGCAGGTAGAGAATCCAACTCCTTTTGCTTCCTCCTGAAGCAGGCAGAGAACCTTGATCAAATGCTGAAGTTTACCTCTCTAGAACCCCAAAGGAACTAAGGATGACAACGGATCCTTGCTTAGAGCAACCTTTGTGAACTCCCTCACAAACTCCCCCTCACAAGATCCTTTCTCTCTCTCTCTCTCTCCCTTGCTCTCCCTCTCCTCTTGGCTCTCTCAGGTTAAAGCAATGGCAAAAGATGAGCTCTTGGGTAAAATAAGAGCTCTTAAATAGAGGAGTTTTCGAATAGCTCTTATTTTATATAAATCAAATTTATCATCCTGGCTGATCAGCATAAATTTTGCTCAATCAGCTCGATCAGTTTGGGATGATCAGAAGATTTTTGGTCATATCATCCAGGCCGATATAATATCGTCCTGGACGATTAGTATAATTTGGTGAATATCGTCCAGATAATCGCTCTAAAAGGATATCTGGATGATGAAAAAATAGCTTGATCGTCCAGGCTGATCTCATGATCGTCCTAGCTTATTAGGTTAAATCCAAGGAAAATTGTCCTAAACATCACCCTGAATAGAAGCTAGCCGATGTCAATCTTCTAAGATATCATTCCAGATGATCCTAAAATTATCTCAAATGATGTGATCGAGCAATCAAACCTTATTTATTTTCCTTAATTACCAAATTAATTTAGGCATAATTATACTGCATCGTCCAGGCCGATGTTCTAGATAATGTCTAAAAATAAAGAGTACCTAAATAGATATGGTGGCTGATTCTTTCTTATTTGAGTCTATCATCCCGGCCGATATGAATATCATCCAAGATGATGTGCTTAATAACAGCTGCCTTAACTAAGATACTCTAATTAGGATTTCTATTTTTAGCTGATTGTCCAGGATGATTTTAGGATCGTCCCGGATGATGTGATCAAAATAAAGAACTCTAATCACCATACATAAATTTTCCCATATGTGTGTGTGTGCAAGGTTACTTAGCATCAGGAACCACACCATTTATAATAAACTCAAGAAAGGAAAAAATTACAAACTCACTCAGACCTAATTTATCCAACCTTGAGTTGGCTTGACTTGCACTCGATCTTGTGGACCTAAAAGGTTAGTAAGTAAGGCAGTCATAGAAAATTATTAATGTTTGCTATCATCTAAATTCTAATCCATGAAATCAGATTTACAACAATCTCTCCCTTTTTTATGATGGCAAACCAAAAATTAATCTAAGCAGTTTAAGAACATTAAAAAAAATAATACCAACAGTAGAATCAAACTACAGAATAAACAGTACACAAACTACTCCCCTTTTGACATCACAAAAAGGAGGAGGGAAGTAGAAACAAGACAGAGACTAGAAACAAACTAACAAAAGCAATATAAAGTTTTTTTTTTATGAAGGCATGAATATGACATAGTTTCCATGTGATTGATTTTAATTAAAGACTTGTAAGTCAATGAGTTAACAACATCAAAAATCTAAACAAGCGATAAAGTATCCGATCATGTTAACTCTTAGCTCGGACTTCTCTTAGGGCAAAACTATCTTTTAAAAACAAAAGACTTAGCTCAGAAAAAATAATTGGATAAGAAAAGGAGATCCGTTCAAGACTTGGTTTCAAAAAAATATCTTATAAAATAATGTATCAAAGTAATTTGTCACAATCACAAAATTCAAAATCAAGCCTTTGAAAATCTCAAGTGACACAGGAATTCTTCTAAGATTTAAAGGTTTTGAAAGAGATGGAAGCTTTTCTTTTTGTGGGCTCATTTTATGCCTCTTGTCAATTTGATTGACAAAACTTTCCTCATCTTTTAATTTTTAATACACTTGTGTATTTTTTAATTTTTTGGTGATCATTGCGCATCTTTTGTTTGGCGTCATTTGCCACATTTTTTTGTTATTTTTCCAAGCTATATCCCTTTTTTAAACTCTTAATTATTCTTAGATGTGAGTATATCTTTTAGTTATTAGAGAAGAAAATTTTACTCTCTAATAAAGGAAAGAATAAATCACAAACTAGAATCAAAATCATATGATAAATACAACGACAAGCTTTCAAAGAACTTAAAAGTAATATAAAGACTTTTGAACATCATATATATATATATATATATATATATATATATATATATATATATATAAGATATTTTATCATAGCAAGATAGAAAAGATCTTAATTATAAAGTCCAGTTGTTAATTTGAGATAGACATTTGTTTATGAAAGAAAATTACACCACTAAAAGAGGTTAGAGGGAGGGAAACAATCAACGGTGTTTCTTTCTTTAACTGATTTAGGGATGTTTAGACATTGACTATACAAAACCAAAAACTAAACACTAAGACAAAATATCATTTCAGAGGAAAACAAAAAACATTATAGATGAAACAATTAAAAAGTCAATAATCATAAAAAAGAAAAAATAACAACAATCAACATAGTAGTAAACATGCAATCCATAATTTATTATACAGCAAGTTTAAGCAATTATGAGCTACGAACCTCTGCTATCCAAGTATCATATACTCTCACGAGGTCTTTGGTAAGAGCACGCTTACTATAGTGAATGGTGCAAGTGTATGCAATGTGTCCTAACATGCCACATGAAAAATATCTAACTCCAGGAAAAGGATTTACTAATCTATTTAGGTTATAATGTCTCTTTCTAGGTTTTGGCTTTAGATTAGGTGTTGACGTATTTCAATTTCTCTCAAGTGTATTTAATTTATCTTTTATCCTCAAGTTAGCACTTTTTAAATTAGCATTATAAAAAAAAATTGTGCTCTCTATGCTTAGATGTCTTAAAATCAGATTCAAGTGAGGTATAGGATGCTTTCAATAAATCATGCTGAATAACTAACTCTGAGTGCTTTTTATTCAATTTATCAAACTCATCAAGTAAAGACATGTGATTGTTATCAATTTGGAGATGATATTTAATCAAAATTTCATTCTATTTTTATAAATTCAAAAACTCTAATTTCAAGCTAGCATACTTTTTCTTAAGTTTCTTATATGATGCATGAATTCTCTCACAAATTTCAACTCATTGATCATAGGTAGGTTCACATACCTCTTCTTGATCAGATTGTTCAAGTTGATTATCGGCCATTAAATACAGGTCTATGGTTTTTTCCTCTGCTTCAGTCTCAGAGGAGTCAGATGCAAAATTTGCCTAGAATGCCTTTTGGGATTGCTTCTTGTCCTTCCTATATTTGGGTTTCTTCTCACCCTTCTTCTTGCTTGGGTGCTCCTATAATGTAGGACAATCAGCTTTAACATGTCCAGACTTCCTGCATTTAAAGCAAACAACATCAGAAGAACTTTTATAATTTTTGTTATCCTTACGTCTTTTCCACTTCTGATGGTCTTTTTGCTTCCTCCATAGAAAGCTTTTGAATTGCCTAGTGATGAAGGCAACATCAACATTTTTAGATCCAGAAGAATCAATGTCTGTATTATTGGCTTTTAGTTCCATAATTTTCTCCTTCTTTTTTCTCACCTGTATCATGATTTCTTTGATTCATCCCTTGCTCGTAAGCAATGAGAGATCCAAGTAAGTTATATATCGAATAAGTGTTTAAATATTTAGATTCAATAATTGCAGTGATCTTAGCATCAAAAGAAGAAGGCAAGCATCTCAAAATTTTATTGACCTTTCATAATTAGTTAGTTCTCTTCCTAAAGCATGCAATGAGGTGATAATTTAAGTAAACCTTGTATATATTTTAGAAATTGATTCAGAATGTTTCATATGAAAAATTTCGTAGTCATGCAAAAGAATATTCAATCAAGATTATTTAACTTCATTGGTTCCTTCATAAGTTACATATAATTTATCTCAAATTTTTTTACCAGTTGCACAAGTTGAAATACACATATAATCTTCAGAATTCAAAGCACAAAAAAATAGTTCAAGTATTTTGCATTAAGTTGTGCTAAATCTCTTTCATCAAAAGTCCATTCAGTAAAAAAAATTTCATTTTTAATTCCATTAAGTTCACGAGAAGGTGGTGTATATCCTTCTTTAACAAGCATCCATATACGATAATCAAGTGATTGTAAAAATATAGACATGCGAGTTTTCCAAAAATCAAAAGGAATATTATCAAACAAAGGTGGACATGTAATAGAATATCCTTCTGTTGTGTTATGATTACCAAAGTTAGCTATGAATCAAAATTCAAAAAGTTTTCAAACTTAATTTTATGAATCATGCTCTGATATCACTTGAAAGTTCACTGATGGCACTAGAAAGTTTGTTAGGGATGTTAAGCTCTTATGAACTAGTCCCAAGGCTAACCAAGAGGGGAGTAAATCAATATTTTAAAAAATATTTTATAATTAAAATATGATCTTAAAACAAAAATCAAGATTTACCATAGAAATAAAAGTGTGAAAAATAAATGCGGAAGCAATAATAAAGAACATAGAGATTTATAGTGGTTCGATCAACACGAACTACGTCCACTCACTAGAGGCGCCCTTCGAGTATTGCACTAAACTCAGTGTCTCTCCTTTTTCCCCCACAGCAAGACAGAGAAGCTTATTCAAACCTCCTTTCCACCAACCCAGATGAGGTAGAGAACCTAACTCCTTTTGTTTCCTCCATAAGTAGGCAGAAAACCAAACTCGTCTTACTTCCTCCTTAAGTAGGCAGAGAATCCAACTCCTTTTGCTTCCTCCTAAAGCAGGCAGAGAACCCAACTCCTTTTGCTTCCTCCTGAAGCAGGTAGAGAACTTAATCAAATGCTGAAGTTTACCTCTTTAGAACCCCCAAGGAACTAAGGACGACGATTGGAGAAGATGATGGATCCTTGCTTGGAGCAACCTTTGTGAACTCCCTCATAAACTCCCCCTCACAAGATCCCCTCTATCTCTCTCCCTTGATCTCCCTCTCCTCTTGGCTCTCTCAGGTCAAAGAAGCAGCAAAAGATGAGCTCTTGGGTAAAATAAGAGCTCTTAAATAGAGGAGTTTTGGAATAGCTCTTATTTTATATAAATCAACTTTATCGTCCAGGACGATGTGAATATCATCCTGGCCGATCAGCATAAATTTCACTCAATCAGACCGGTCAATTTGTGATGATCAAAAGATTTTTGGTCATATCGTCCAGGTCGATATAATATCATCCTGAATTATTAGTACAATTATGTGAATATTATCCAGACAATTGCTCTGAAAAAATAGCTTGATCGTCTAGGTCGATCTCATGATCGTCTTGGATGATTAGCTCAAATCAGAGGAAAATCATCCTGAACATCACCCTGAATAGAAGCTGGCCAATATCAATCGTCAAAGATATCATCCCGGATGATCCTGCGATCGTCCCGGATGATATGATCGAGCAAGCAAACCTTAATTATTTTTCTTAATTACCAGATTAATTTAGGCATAATTGTGCTGCATCGTCCAGGCCGATATCCTAGATGATGTCCAAAAATAAAGAATACCTAAATAGATATGGTGGCTGATTCTTTCTGATTTGAGTATTGTTCGAGCCAATATGAATATTATCCAGGACAATGTGCTTAATGAAGGCTGCCTTAACTAGGATACCCTAATTAGGGTTTTTATTTTTAGCTGATCATCTAGAATGATTTTAGGATTATCCCGGATGATGTGATCAAAATAGAGAACTCTAATCACCATACATAAATTTTCTCCTATGTGTGTGTATGCAAGGTTACTTAGCATAAAAAACCACACTGTTTATAATAGTCTTAAGAAAGAAAAAATTACAAACTAACTAAGACCTAATCTACCCAATCTTGAGATGGCTTGAGCTGCACTCGATCTTGTGGACCTGAAAAGTTAGTAAGCAAGGCAGTCGTAGAAAATTATGAATGTTTGTTATCATCAAAATTCTAATCTATGAAATCAGATTTGCAACAAGCTGTTTTATCTTATGAGGGATATTAAGAACCTTCTTATTTTTTTGAACCATTACTTTCATTATTTTTACAAGGAGGGGAAAGCTTGTGCTAATTGGCTTGCAAACTAAGGTTGCAGTTTAGATTATTTTTATGATTTGTATGGTGCTAATATTCCCGCTCTTTTGAAAGGAATCTTAAGATTATATGCTATTAATTTTCCCTATGTTATTCTATAAGGTGCTGGGGCAGGTGGTTTTGTCTCACTTGGTTTTTTTGGTGGTGTTTTCTTATTTTGGTTGGTGTTGACCTCGATTTTTGTCAAAATGCTTGGTTAAAGAGTTTGACTTGGTCAATTTGACCAAGCCGGGACCCAAGACCCTCTCCAATGGGTTCGAAGAGTTGATCTGAGTCGGTTGAGCCCGGACCCAGGTCTTGGGTCAACCCGGGTTGACCTAAAGAGTCCGAATTGATTTCAAATCAAATTCAAACCCTTTCATGGCTTGATCCCACCTCCCCTTTGACTCTCTTGACAGATTTGACCAAGTCAAAGTTTGACTTGGTCAAATCAAGTCTTAAATAGGTCATAATCACCTATTTTAATGGGATTAAGAGCCCATTAATGAGAATTAAAGCCTCCTATGCATTTGAATTCAAAACCATAGCCAATTAAGCCTGGTTTCCCTCCAAATGATCTCTAAATTCGATCCCCACCGTCCATGAGAGGGTAAGGCTTCTTAAATATGAAAAATTAACTCTTTTTTGGGATCTTTTTTTTTTTTATTTCTTGAGCCCTAAGCCTCGAAACCCTTGGAGATTTTGGGTGAGTGCTCTTGGAGTCTTCCACCACCTTCCCCAAATAAAATCCGACAGTTCAAGGCCACCGCTGGTCAGTTCTTCGAAGACCCGAGGTGTTGGAAGTTTGAAATTATTTTCTCGTCGATCCAAATGTTGAGAGCTTTCAATTTCTTCTATAAAAAGGAGCGTGGACAGTCCACAAGTGCAACAAGCCAGAGATCTCTCGAATCTATCAAGTATTTTAGGAATAATCTCAAACCCTAAATAGAACACTTAGATCTAAATAAGTTTTCATATACTGCATTTTAACTATTGAAAATAAGCCCCCACAAATGCTCTTCATACCTATTATCTATGTTTAAAATTTTATCGAAATCCATCAAGTAGATCGGGAGAATGAAGCCAAAAACACCCTTAGGGCTCGGTCTGGCCGTGCACATGCATAGGGTGAATCCTGGACCGTGAGATTTGAAATCCACGGTCCAGATCGCGTTGTACGCCGTGCAGATTTGGCCTGCAGTCCGTCCGGGTTGCTGGATTGAGTCGTTTGACTCGATCAGGGCAGTCCATCCAAGTGGCGAGGGATTGGACGTCCCATGTGCTATGCCCACGTGGATAAGTGGGGAGGCTTGATTGCCGCATGATTGCGGTAATCATTGCCTGCCACCATGATTGGCCCCAGCTGCGGAACCAATCCTGCTTCGCCATGTGTCAAAGTCGGGCCCTTCGCCGTTTAATTAATTTTTAATTAGTATTAATGATATTTTAAACCCATATTTCTTCAAAAATTTGCAAAAAATCCAATTTTGCTCCATTTTCGACGCACAATATATCAAATCGCTCGATTTTTCATCCCTGTTATTTTAAAATTAATTATGTTTAAAAATAATTTGTGTTTATTAAATTATGTAATAAACAATGAATAGTCATTATTTTAGTAATATTTTAATTATTTTTATAATATTATATTATTATTATCTTACTGTTAATATTAGTATTGTTATTATTTTGAATATTTTAAGTATTTTTTTAATTTATATTTTTTTTTATTTTTTTTATTACTATTATTTGTTAATTTGTTATTATTTTAAATTAGTTTTAGTATTAATGTTATTATTATTTTAAATTAGTTTATTATTATTATTACTAATATTATTAGTGTTATTTTATCATTAATATCTTTTTTCAAATTTACTATTATTGTTATTACCCCTACTAGTATTATTTTAAAATGATTTTCATTATTATTATTATTATTATTATTTAAAAATTGCTTTTTAATAGTTTTAAACTTGTAAAATTCATAACTTCTTCGTTTTAAATCAGATTTTGGTGTGAGACCCCTCGTTCTCTTTAGAAAAATGTCTATTTCATTTTAAAATTATTTTTTGAATTTATTTCCTGCTATCCTGACATATCTCTGATTGGATTTGCTTATAGGAATATTGTCCTATTATTTTAATAATTTATTATGATAACTATTTTAAAGTTAAAAACTATTTTGAAATTATTTTGAAACCTCAATTGGGTGGTCAGTGGGTTTCCCATATACTTGTTTACTAAAAATTGATTTAGCTTAAATTATCTTATTTTCTAAAATCTATATATTTATATAAATTTTTTAAACTATTTTAAAATTACTTATAGATTAAATCTCCTAATTTTGGGGGACCCACTATATGAAATTTTAAACATAGATCCTACTTGTGAAGAGCAATCATGGGGGAGTGGATTAGTGGATGGTTGACTTCCAATCATTCACTAATCCCTTCATTAGTTTTATTTACTTTCTGTTTGTCGTAGATTGCATGTGTAGGCTGCACCACGAGCACTTAGTTTAGGCTCCACTAGATCTAAGGACATGATGTGTTTAATGTTTTTATATGTTCCATGCATTTATTTCCTTGAGGGATAGTTCAAAACGCAATTTAAACCTTTACAACGTAGTGACACCCTAAGGACAACAATTAAGGACTATCTAGTAAACTTAGAAAATTTCTAAGAGCTAGGGTAGATCACTGATTGACATAAAAACATAAAAATTTGAACTTACTCACATCATAAACCTCACAAAATTTTCTAGAAATTTTTAGGGCTTGTTAGACCCCTTAATTGACCAACCATAATTAATATGCTAAATAAGGTCCCGAGACCTACTGAAAATTACAATAAATATATTTAGGTCATAAAATTACCAATAATATCTTCGATTGACCAGAATATGACTCTTAACCTTAGATAAATAGGGCTCCTCAGTTTGACTCTAGGTTGACCCTTAATTTGACCATAGGTGAAAATTACCGTTTTGCCCCTAGTAAATTATTAAAAATTATTAAAAATCCAAAATTTTCCCCAAACACTTAGAAACCCGAATGCGAGGTACTTCCGCCGAAACAGCGGGAGTAACAACAGCAGCAGGCTGCCGACGCTAAAGGGCAGAAGCAACCTGTGCAAGGCTATGGGAGAACTCCCTTACCTTGTTTTCACCTTTTTAGGTGATCTTTACCTTTAGCTCTATCTGTGGATCTACCCTTGTCGAAGGGTAAGGCCAAGAGAAGACCCTACTACTAGTTCACTATCTCAGTGATACCTTACTTTTGCACTGCTGCTTTTCACTCAATCCTAGGCTCTACCCTCGCTATAGGGTAAGGCCAGGAGAGGGGTTCTCTACTCTTTCTACCACCTTGTTTGATACTTTCACACTCGTGTTTGATTCTCCACGTTACTTCCTTTGACATAATCGGTCAATGCCAACACGAGCAGTTCACTAGTTATTCGCTGCTCCTGTTGAGTCCGTTAGTTGACCTCGATTTTTGTCAAAACTCTTGTTCAAAGAGTTGACTTGGTCAATTTGACCAAGCCGGAACCCAAGACCCTCTCCAATGGATTTGATGAGTCTATTTGAGTTGGTTGAGCCCGGACCCAGGTCTTGGGTCAACCTGGTTGACCCGGTCAACTTGGGTTGACCTAAAGAGTTCGAATTGATTTCAAATCAAATTCAAACCCTTTCATGGCTTGATCCCACCTCCCCTTTGACTCTCTTGACTGATTTGACCAAGTGAAAGTTTGACTTGGTCAAATCAAGTCTTAAATAGGTCATAATTACCTATTTTAAGGGGATTAAGAGACCATTAATGAGAAATAAAGCCTCCTATGCATTTGAATTCAAAACCACAGCCAATTAAGCCTGGTTTCCCTCCAAATGATCTCTAGATTTGATCCCTACCATACATGAGAGGGTAAGGCTTCTTAAATATCAAAAATTAGCTCTTTTTTGGGATCTTTTTTTGATTTCTTGAGCCCTAAGCCTCAAAACCCTCGAAGATTTTGGGTGAGTGCTCTTGGAGTCTTCCACCACCTTCCCCCAAAAAAACCTGACCGTTCAAGGCCGCTACTGGCGAGTTCTCCAGCGACCTGAGGCGTTGGAAGTTCCAAATTATTTTCCCGTTGATCCAGACATCAAGAGCTTTTGATTTCTTCTACAAAAAGAAGTGTGGATAGTCCACAAGTTGCAACAAGCCAGAGATCTCTCGAATCTATCGAGTATTTTAGGTATAATCTCAAACCCTAAATAGAACATTTTGATCTAAATAGGTTTTCATATACTGAGTTTTAACTCTTAAAAATAAGCCCCCACGAATGCTCTTCATACCTGCTATCTGTGTTTAAAATTTTATCAAAATCCATCGAGTAGATCGGGAGAACGAAGCCAAAAACACCCTTAGGGCTCGGTCCAGCCGTGCGCATGCATGGGGTGAATCCTGGATGGTGAGATTCGAAATCCACGATCCAGATCGCGCTGTACGCCGCGCGGGTTTGGCCTGCAGTCCATCCAGGTTGCTAGATTGAGTCGTCTGACTCGATCAGGGCCATCTATCCAAGTGGCGGGGGATCGGGCGGCCCCCCTACTATGCCCACGTGGATAAGTGGGGAGCCTTGATTCCCGCATGATTGCGACAATCATTGCCTGCCGCCAATGATTGACCGCAGCCGCTGACCCAATCCCGCTTCGCCACATGTCAAAGCCAGGCCCACCGCCGTTTAATGAATTTTTAATTAGTATTAATGATATTTTAAACCCAGATTTCTTCAAAAATTCGCAGAAAATCCAATTTTGCTCTATTTTTTATGTACAATATATCAAATCGCTCGATTTTTGTCCACGTTATTTTAAAATTAATTTTGTTTAAAAATAATTTATATTTATTTAATTATTTAATAAATAGTGAATAGTCATTATTTTAATAATATTTAATTATTTTTAATATTATATTATTATTATCTTACTGTTAATATTAGTATTGTTATTATTTTGAATTTCTTAAGTATTTTTTTAAATTATTTTTATTTTTATTTTTTATTACTATTATTTGTTAATTTGTTATTATTTTAAATTAGTTTTAGTATTAATGTTATTATTATTTTAAATTAGTTTATTATTATTATTACTAATATTATTAGTGTTATTTTATCATTAGTATCTTTTTTCATATTTACTATTATTGTTATTATCCTTACTATTATTATTTTAAAATGATTTTCCTTATTATTATTATTATTATTTAAAAATTGCTTTTTAATAGTTTTAAACTTGTAAAATTCATAACTTTTCCGTTTTAAATCAGATTTCGACGTGCAACCCCTAGTTCTCTTCAGAAAATTGTCTATTTTATTTTAAAATTATTTTTAGAATTTATTTCCTGCTGTCCTGACAGATCTCTGTTTGGATTTGCAATAGGAATATTTTCCTATTATTTTTATAATTTATTATGATAACTATTTTAAAGTTAAAAACTATTTTGAAATTATTTTAAAACCTCGATTGGGTGGTCAGTGGGTTTCCCATATACTTATTTACAATAAATTGATTTAGCTTAAATTATCTTATTTTCTAAAATCTATATATTTATATAAAATTTTTAAACTATTTTAAAATTACTTATACATTAAATCTCCTAATTTTGGGGGACCCACTATATGAAATTTTAAACATAGTTGCTACTTGTGAAGAGCAATCATGGGGGAGTAGATTAGTGGATGGTTGAGTTCCAATCATTCACTAATCCCTTTATTAGTTTTATTTACTTTCCGTTTGTCGTAGATTGCATGTGTAGGTTGCACCACGAGCACTTAGTTTAGGCTCCCCTAGATTTAAGGACATGATGTGTTTAATGTTTTTATATGTTCCATGCATTTATTACCTTGAGGGTTAGTTCAAAACACAATTTAAACCTTTACAACGTAGTGACACCTTAAGGACAACAATTAAGGACCGTCTAACGAACTTAGAAAATTTCTAGGAGCTAGGGTAGATCACTGATTGACATAAAAACATAAAAATTTGAACTTAGTGACATCATAAACCTCATAGAATTTTCTAGGAATTTTTAGGGCTTGTTAGATCCCTTAATTAACCAACTATAATTAACATGCTAAATATGGCCCCAAGACCTACTGAAAATTACAATAAATATATTTTAGGTCAAAAAATTAACCATAATACGTTGAATTGACCAGAATCTGACCCTTGATCTCAGATAAATAGGGCTCCTTAGTTTGACTCTAGGTTGATCCTTAATTTGACCATAGGTGGGAATTACCGTTTTGCCCCTTATAAATTATTAAAATTTATTAAAAATCCAAAAAATTTCTCAAACACTTAGGATCACTTTTTTAGGTCTTTCCTAACCTTTGGGACTGATTCCAATATTTTTGGAGCTGGTTTGGATCAAAACCATAAAATTAGCCTTTTATTAAGAAATTTAGAAAATTCCCTTTAATACCCTGAACTTAGAAAATCCATAACTAATTGTAAAAAATCCCAAATTAGGCAAACACACTTGAATTAGACTCCTATTAAGGCCTAGTATTTATTAAAAATCTTAGGTTTCCAGAAATTGGCCTAGATTAGATAGTCAACTTTTTGGTCAATTGTAGTTCATTTGGGACCCAAAACTTAGAAAATTCATAATTTTGCCTAGAAAACTCCAAATTCTGTGTACTACCTGACTAACTACTCATCTTAAGGTTTATTATTTTACTAAAATATTATAAGACCCAAACCTAACCCATTTCAATTAATGACTTTTTGGACCCCTTCAGCCTATTACCTAGGAGGACCCGGGACTTTCCAAGATTGGCTAATGCAATTTAAAATTCAAATATGACTAGCCTAAGCTTTCAAAACTGATCAACCAACTAAATTAACTAAAGATCCTAATTCACTAATATTTAAATTTTAATTAAAATTTCCTTTTCTTGCCTATAACAGACCTGAACTATAGACAATTTTAACTAACTACCCAACTTAGGATCTATCCAAACCACACAAGCCTTACACACACATAGAATTATTTGCTAGGGCACCACTTCTAGATCTAGGCTAGGCTGCTGGGTTTTATTTTTCTACTGTGTGCCGGAGCTTTCCGTGATTTTTACTACATGCTGTATGAAATTGAATTGTTGTGTTTGCTTACTCTTACTACACTGTGGATGATGTGATGAGAGCTAGATCTACCCCTAGGTTAGGAGCACCATGTATATCCTATTCTTCCGTGCAGGTGTCCATGCTCAAGCTAATAAAAGGGGGGCACCTTTATGATTTCTAATATTGTCTTATGCTGGTGCTTGCTCAACTCCCCTAATAAAATGAGAGTTGCTATTACCATGTTTTACATTCTTGCAACTTATATATAGTTTTGATGATTCCAAATATTATTGTTTTATGTGTAGTTATCTCCTAACACCTTTTGGTAGATTTGTTTTTTCTCTTGTGTGTACTAATATTTCAGGAAAATTGAACTCCAAATTATGAAAACATCAAATCAAATTCAGCAAACAATCCTTTACAAATTAAAGCTTTAAATTATTCTTTGAATTGAGAGGGAATGATTGTAATTGAGTGAATAAAAACACACACAAATACTTAAGGAGATCTTACAAAATTTGTACTGATCGTACGAGATAAACCTAGTTCGTACAGGACGATCAGGTCAGTTATCTCCTCGTAGGAGCAATAGAATGAACAGGATTTGGAGGAAATTTTTTGAAGTCCTGATCGTCCAGGATGAAATTATTTTCGTACCAGGATGAATTGGGCTCTGTAAAAATTTCATTCAGAAGAATCCTATAATCATGCTAGGATGACTTGGGCTCTATAAAAATTTCGTCCAAATAAAATCCAAATCGTCCCAGGACAAATTCTTCTCTGTAAAAATTTCGTTTAGACGAAATTCATTATCGTGCCAGGACGAGTTGCTCTCTGTAAAAATTTCGTCCGGACGAAGTCCTATTCATCCCAGGACGATGTGAACCGACTTACCATAGTTGGTTACGTCCTGCAGTTATTAGGAAACCGACCTATGGTATAACTGATCGTACCGGACGAACCTAGTTTGTACGGGATGACGATCGTGTACGAACATAGTTCATACCAATATATACCAGGATCATTTTTGACACTTTAAGTAAAATTGTCCAGGACGATCCACGATCGTACGGGACGATTCATTTCGTGTTGACTTGAAAAATTTGTAGTTTTGGATGATTTTTCTTGTCTCTCCTATATATAGTCCAATTTAGACTGCCACCCAATATTTTTTCCATTTGATCTTCGTGCCTATTGAAAGAAGAGTCAAGGAGAGTGTGTGAGAGAGCATTCAAAGGAGGATTCTTACCACTGGAGCGTGAAGGCTTTGCTTGGCGTTTAAAGGTAAGAATCTCTACTTGTGATTTGGGATTACTTCACTCTTTTCTTTCTTCCTTCTAGAATTTTTGTGAGAAACTTTGTCAAGGAGATCCGATTCTCTGCCGACACTTGGAGAGTGTGAACAGCCACGGGTTCTTTGCCCACACTAGGACAGTGTGAAAGGATGAAGGGTTCTCTGCCCACATTAGGAGAGTGTGAAAAGATGAAGGGTTCTCTGCCCACACTAGGAGAGTGTGAAAGGATGAAGTGTTCTCTACCCACACTAGGAGAGTATAAAAGGATGGACGGTTCTCTGCCAACATTGGGGATAAGTGTAAAAGGAAGGCGGTTCTCTGCCGCACCAGGTAGTGGTGGAAAGAGCTTTTGCAAAGGCTTCTCCGCCTTGCTGTGGGTGCTAAAGGAGAGTCACTAGTGGTATTAGTGCAATACTCAGAGAGTGCCTCCGGGGATTGAATGTAAGTCTGGTTTTAACCGAACCACTATAAATCTGGTGTTCTTTACTTTTTCTTATTTTGTTTTATCATTTACAACTTGTGGTTGAAAAATCTTTTTCTAAAAATTCACTAAAAATTAAGCTTTAATTTCCAAAGTTTAAAAGAGGGTTCAAATTTTTTAATTACCAATTCACCCCCCTCTTGGTTAGCCATTGGGACATATGCTTGGGTTTAACAACCTAATTCATTGTGAACGAATCTCAACAAGTGGTATCAGAGCCTTGTTTCAAAATCATAAGTTTAGACTACTTTTTTATTAACGTAGATGACTACATTTAGAAATAGAAACACACCTGAGGGTTACTCTATTACTAAACCTCCACTGTTTGACAATATACCTTTTGATTTTTGAAAAAAAATGTATGTCTACTTTCTTACAGTCACTTGATTATCGTATGTGGATCTTAGTCCAGGAAGGATATACAAAATCAACTAGATTAGTTGATGGAGTTAGAGTTGAAACACCTTTTGCAAAATGGACTGTAGAAGAACGTGACTTAGCACAACTAAACGCTAAATTCTTGAATAGTTTCTTTTGTGCTTTAAAATCGGAAGACTACATGCGGGTTTCCATTTGCAAAAGTGGAAATGACATATGTGACAGACTTTGTATAATATATGAGGGGACTAATGAGGTTAAATAATCTAGATTCAATATCTTGTTGCATGATTATGAATTATTTTGCATGAAACCTAATGAATCCATTTCTGACATGTACACAGGATTCACACAAATAGTCACCTCTTTGCATGCACTTGGTAGGGAACTAACGAATGCTGAAATGGTTAATAAGATTCTTCATTGTTTACCTACTGCTTATGATGCTAAAATTAATATAATTATAGAGTCTAAGGATTTAAATATTTATTCTATTGATATCCTTCTTAGTTCGCTTATTGCTTACGAGCAAGGAGTTAGCCAAAGAAAGATTGATGCAGGTGAACCACGAAGGGAGAAGAACATAGAACTAAATGTAGAAGAGTCTGAGAGTGAACACTCACAACCTGAGGATAAAGAAGACATCGCATTGATGACTAGACAATTCAGAAGCTTTCTAAACAGGAAGTAGAAGAAACGCTAGCAATGGAATAGAGGTAAATTTAATAGAAATACCAAGGTTTCAAATGATGTTATTTGCTATGAGTGCAGGAAACTTGGACATAAAGATGGATTGCCCTAAACTTAAAGCCAATCCTAGCAAGGAGAAGGTAGAGGAGAAACCTACTATAAATAAAGGCAGAAAGAAGTTTCAAAAAGCCTTCTAGGCAGACTCAACTTCAGATTCATCAGAGATTGAAAAAGAAGAGAAAGTCATTAATCTGTGCTTAATGGCTGACAGTCTTGATCAGTCAGATCAAGAAGATGTATGTGACTTAACTTATGACGAACTTTTTGAAGTTTCTGAACACATGCAAGAATCATATAAGAAAATTAAGAAAATACATGCTAGCCTTAGTTTAGAATTAGAAGAGCTGAAAAAGGAACATGAAATCCTTAGGAAAGATCATGCTTTGATTGATAACAACCACATGAAATTACTTAATGAGTTTGATGACTTGAATAAAAATCATGAGAATTTAAAATCATCCTATGCAGAACTCGAGAAAGATTTTAAAAATTCTAAGGATGAATTTGAGAGCAAACTTTATAGAACCAATTATACAAATTGAATTTTGGAAGATAAGAATTCATTTTACAAATTAATGATAAAAGCTCTTGAGGATAACAGGATACCTCCTAAACTTAAAGATTTTACTAATCCTATTATGTATCATAAATTTATGCAATCCCTGAAAAGACAGATGAATGTTAGAAGACTTAGGAATCCATTTCCTAAAATAAAATGTAATATTTATGGATTGTTTGGACATATAGCTCATACCTATACTTTGAAGATGAAACTAATTTGGTGTGGAGACCTAAGATGCATAAACCTAGACATAAAATTCATGCATCTGATTATAAATTGCTAAAAGGTGAACCCAAACAAGTTTGGGTTCCCAAATCTTACGTTTGATAATTTTGCAGGAACGCTCTCACACAAGATCTCGTGAGAGCATATGGTACCTGGATAGTAGATGTTCGAAGCACATGATTGGAGATACTGCTCAATTCATAACACTGGAAGCCAGGAGTGGAGGCAAAGTTACACTTGGAGATAACACCACAAGGAAGGTGATTGGATTAGGTATGATTGGAAATTTTAAGAATTTTTTCATTTACAATGTGTTATTGGTAGATGGCTTAAAGCATAATTTGTAAGTATAAGCCAGCTATGTGATAAATGTTATTGTATAAAATTTTTTCCTACTAGCAGTATATTAAGCCTAAATGATAAAGATGTTTTGAATGGTAAAAGGGTAAACAATATTTATAGAATTAAATTGCATTAATTCTCCTACTGCTTTTTGTTTGAAAACTGTATTTGATGAGTCATGGTTATGGCATAGCTTTATCATTCTAGCATGAAAAACCTTAGGAGGATTACCCAAAAAAACTTAGTAAGAGGTATACCAAAACTAGACTTTACTAAGACCTTTGTGATGCATGTCAATTAGGAAAGCAGGTGAAGTCCTCTTTTCAGTCCAATAAGGATCTTAGAACTAGTAAACCATTGGAGATTTTGCATATGAATCTTTTTGGACCAGTTGGAACTGTGAGTCTAGGAGGGAAGGTATATGGATTTGTGATTGTGGATGATTACTCAAGATTCACGTGGGTTAGATTTCTATTTCATAAGAGTGAATCATTTGAGGAATTTTGATAATTTTTGACTTGGATTCAAAGAAAATTAGGGTGTGAAATTATTTCTATTCAAAGTGATCATGGAGGAGAATTTGAGAATGAGAGATATGAAGAATTTTGTAAGGAGAAAGGAATCGATCACAACTTTTCTGCATCTAGAACCTCTCAGCAGAATGGGGTAGTCGAAAGAAAAAATAGAACATTAATAGAAGCCGCCCGAGCAATGTTGGCAGAATATTCACTTCCTAAATATTTTTGAGCTGAGGTGGTTAGCACTGCATATTATGTTCTTAATAGGGTGAATGTGAGATCTAAGTTAAATAAAACACCTTATGAGTTTCTAAAAGGGAGAACACCTAATTTGTCTCATTTGTATGTTTTTGGTTGTAAAGTATTCATTCATAATAATGGAAAATCTGTCTTAGAAAAATTTGATCCAAAATCAGATGAAGAAATTTTTGTTGGATACTCAAGTGTTGGAAAATCTTATAGAGTATTCAATAGAAGAACTTTGGTAATTGAGGAGACCATACATGTTATATTGGATGAATCTAGAAATATGGAAGAGCCAAATATATTGTAGAAGATGAAATTAAGATTAACTCCCAAAAGATTGATAATTTGAACTTGGAAGAAAACTTGGAAGAAAATATGGAAGAAAATTTGGAGATAGAAAACCCTTTGCCTAGAGATTTGAGATTTTCTAAAAACCACCCAAGAGAATTGATCATAGTTGAACCAAGTGAGGGTGCAAGGACTAGGCGTGGATTAAATAAGGAAGTCAATCATTAAGCCTTCATTTCATCTATTGAACCCACTAATATTGATCAAGCACTTTTTGATGAATTTTGGATTTTGGCCATGCAAGAAGAGTTGAATCAATTTGTAAGAAATAAAGTTTGGGAATTAACTACAAGGCCAAAAGATCAAAGTGTAGTTGGAACTAAGTGGATATTCAAAAACAAAATGAATGACTCAGGAGTAGTCATTAGAAATAAGGCTAGATTAGTAGCTAAGGGGTATAATCAGATTGAAGGGATTAATTTTGAGAAGACTTTTGCCCATGTAGCTAGACTTGAAGCAATTAGGGTTTTACTAGCATTTGTTTGTTTTAGAGGATTTAAATTGTATCAAATGGATGTCAAAAGTGCCTTTTTAAATAGGGTAATTCAAGAGGATGTGTTTGTAGAACAACCTCCAGGCTTTAAAAATTCTAAATACCCAAAACATATTTTCAAGTTGAAAAAGGCATTATATGGATTGAAATAGGCACCTAGGGCTTGGTAGGAGAGGTTGAGCATCTTCCAACTTGAAAGATCTTTTGAAAAAAGAAAGTGTGGATACAACTCTCTTTTTGAAGAAATGTGGAAAGGATATACTCAGTGTTCAAATTTATGTGGATGATATCATTTTTATATCTTCAAATAAAAATCTTTGAGATGATTTTTCTAAAATAATGAGTAGTGAATTTAAGATAAGTCTAATGGGAGATTTAAGTTACTTTCTCGATTTTAGCATTAAGCAAATTGAGGAAGGAACATTTTTAAGTCAATCAAATCAAAGTATGTTAAGAACATCCTCAAAAAGTATGAAATGGACAATGCTAAACCTGTAAGTACAACAATGAGTTCCTTAGTTCAGTTGGATAAGGATCCTAAGGGAAAATTTATTGACAAAAGAAATTTAGAGGAATAATTGGATCTTTACTTTACTTGACTGCTAGCCGGCCCGATATCATATTTAGTGTATGCTTGTGTGCTAGATTTAAATCATATCCAAAAAAATCACATTTGACAGCAATTAAAAGGATTTTAAGATATCTATTAGGAACTCAGAACTTAGGAATTTGGTATCCTAAGTTTAGCTCTTCATTTGAAATAATTGGTTTTTCATATTCTGACTTTGCAGGATATAGGGTGGATAGGAAAAGTACTTCTAGAACATGTCAATTCATTGGAAATTCTTTAGTCTCTTGGTCCAGTAGAAAATAAAATTCAGTAGCCCTATCTACAGCATAAGCTAAATACATTGCATTAGGAAGTTATGTGGCATAAGTACTTTGGTTGAAACAACAATTGATTGATTTAGAATTATCTATAGGCACTATTCCAATTTTTTGTGATAACACTAGTGCTATTTGTATTTCTAAAAATCCTATTCAACATTCAGGAACCAAACACATAGACATAAGGCATCATTTCATAAGGGATCATGTATCCAGGGTGAAATTGAACTCTTTCATATTACAACTGAAAATCAACTTGCAGACATTTTTACAAAACCTTTAGCCTTTGATACTTTTAGTCCATTAAGAATAAGGCTTGGTGTGATTGATTTAAATGCTTAAATAAAAATGTTCTTGCAACATTGATGTATGTTTGAATATTAAATGTTTTTGTGTGTTTATGATTTTGTTTGTGTGATTTTTTTTTCCTTTTAGAGTCTATGTTGCATCGTTGTTTTTTGGTATTTTATTGTGTTTTTGAATTTTAGTTTTGTTTGAGTGCAAAAATCAAAAACTTTTTTTTATCATCATCCGGGATGAAATATCTTCTTACGGGACGATTTGTGTAGTGTGACAAACCGTCAGATTTTGAACCATTTGAGTACAGTTTTTTAGTGTACTTCGTCTGTACGATCGTAATGATACTTTTGGGCTGAAGCGGTTAACACAGCTTGTTATGTGTTGAATAGAGTGAATGTTAGAGCCAAACTAGATAAGACACCCTATGAGATCCTTAAGGGTAAGACACCCAATCTTTCCCACCTTCATGTCTTTGGTTGTAAGGTTTTCATTCACAATAATGGGAAGTCTCACTTTGACAAATTTGATCCTAAATCTGATGAAGGAGTGTTCTTGGGATACTCTAGGGTTGGGAAGTCTTTTAGGGTGTTTAACAAGAGGACTTTGATGGTGGAAGAGACTACACATATAGTATTTGATGAGTCTGATCCTAAAAATCCTAGAGTTGAGGATGATGATGATGTTGAAGAGGTTACAACTGGAGTAGAAAATTTTGAGAAGGGAGTAGGTCACCAGAACATTGAAGGAGTAGGAGATGTCATCCAAGGAGTATAAATATAAATTTGGAGGAAAGGGTTGGACCTTCTCACACATTGCCTAGAGATTGGAGATACTCTACAATTCACCCCAAGGATTTGATCTTAGGAGACCCTTCTAATGGAGTTAGGACTAGACATAGACTTAGGAAGGAGGTGAACCATTCTGCCTTTATCTCAATGACTGAACCCACCAACATAAACCAAGCCCTTACTGATGAGTTTTGGATTTTAGCTATGCAAGAGGAGTTGAATCAATTTGTTAGGAATGATGTTTGGGAGCTTGTAGAAAGACCAAAGGGACAAAGTGTAGTTGGAACAATGTGGGTCTTTAAGAATAATGTAAATGATTATGGAGTGGTGGTTAGGAATAAAGCAAGATTAGTGGCTAAGAGGAATAATCAAATAGAAGGGATAGACTTTGAGGAAACTTTTGCCCCTGTAGCTAGATTGGAAGCTATTAGAGTGTTATTAGTCTTTGCCTGTTATAAAGGATTTAAGCTTTTTCAAATGGATATTAAGAGTGCCTTTTTAAATGGGGAAATAAAAGAGGATGTGTTTGTAGAACAACCCCCAGGTTTTGAGAATTCCCAATTTCCAAATCATGTTTTTAAATTAAAAAAGGCTTTGTATGGTTTAAAGCAGGCACCAAGAGCTTGGTATGAGAGGCATATCATATTCTTACTAGAAAGGGAGTTTATTAAGGGGAGCGTAGACACCATCCTTTTTCTTAAGAAAGTTGGAGATGATTTGCTCATTATTCAGATTTATGTAGATGACATACTTTTTGGATCTTCTAATAAGAAACTTTGTGATGAGTTCTCTAAAATAGTTAGTAGAGAATTTGAGAGTTTGATGGGAGAGTTGTCCTACTTTTTGGTGTTTAGTATAAAATAATTGGATGATGGAATCTTTCTTAATCAAACAAAATACATAAAGGATATTTTGAAGAAGTATGAGATGGATAAATCTAAGCCAATTAATACTCCCATGACTTCTAGTGTTCCATTAGATAAGGACCCAAGTGGTAAGTCTGTTGATCAAAAGAAGTATAGAGGCATGATTGGATCTTTACTTTATCTGTCTGCGAGCCGACTTGATATAATATTTAGTGTTTGCCTTTGTGCTAGATTTCAAGCTGACCCTAAGGAATCCCACCTGACTGTAGTTAAGAGAATTTTTAGATACCTTTTGGGGACCCAAAGCTTAGGGATTTTGTATCCTAGACACGGCACTTCTTTTGAGATTATTGGTTTTTCTGATTCTGATTTTGTAGGATGCAAGGTGGATATAAAAAGCACTTTAGGAACTTGTCAATTCATTGGACAATCTTTGGTCTCATGGTCTTATAGGAAGCAAAATTCTATTGCACTCTCCACTGCTGAAGCTGAGTATATTTCTCTTGGAAGTTGTGTGGCCCAAGTCCTTTGGTTGAAATAATAGGTATTGAATTTAGGATTACCTGTAGGTACCATCTCAATTTTTTGGGACAACACTAGTGCCATATACATCTCTAAGAATCCTATCCAACATTCAAGGACTAAGCACATTGACATTAGGCATCACTTCATTAGAGACCATGTGACTAAAGAAGACATTGAGTTACACCATGTGACAACTGAAAATAACCTGGCTGACATATTTACTAAACCACTGGCCTTCGACACTTTCAGCTCTTTAAGGATCAGATTGGGTGTGATTGACATAAATGCATGAAATTGATCCTTTATTTTCTTTTCTTTTTGCTCTTTGCTTTTTTTCTTCTTTTTATTTTACTCTTAGTTTTTGTTTGATTTGTTTTACTTTCTTTTATTTATCTTTTTTGTTTTCAAAATCATCGCTGAAATGATATTGTATGCCTAGTCCTTATTTTTGAACATTTGTAGTCAATGTTTTACATCTCTTTATCTATTATATGGTAAAAATATTTCATTGATCATGTCTCTTTTTCTAACCTATTTAGTGGCATAGTTTTCTTTTCTAATTAAAAATCTATTTTAAATTAATAAATTATGTATGAAATTAAGATCTTTTCTAAAACTTGCTTAAGCAAATCTATCTTGTATTTATAATGATTAAAATCTTTTTGACACATCAAGATTCATCGTTACTCTTGTCTTTGGTTATTAATTCTATTTTATGGATAGTTCTTCTCTATGTTAGAGAGAGAGCCCCTATTTTTTAATATCTAGAAGATATACTCACAACTAAGAATTCTTTTTAAAAGTTGTAAAAGAGAATGGAGATTGCAAAAATAAAAACAAATTGGCCAATGATGCCAACAAAAGATGCGCAATGACGCCAAATTAGAAAAAAAAATATCAAAAAGCAAAAGATGCGCAAAGCACCAATCAATCGACAAGAGGCATAAAATGAGCCCACTAAAAAGCAAGCTCTTCTCTCTTTCAAATCCTTTACAAACTTAGAAGTTTTCATGTATCAAAGGCTTGATTTCTATTGTTCTGCGATTGCGATAAATTTACTTTAGTTCATTATTCGTTGAGATATTTTTTCCTAAACCAAGTGATGAAGGGATCCTTATCTCATATCCAATTAGTTTTCTTTAAGTTAGGTTATTGATTTCAAAAGATGATTCTACCCTAAAAGAAAGTCTGAGATAAGAGTAACCATGATCGGATATTCAACCGTTCTTTGGATTGTAGATGATGTTAACTCATTAACTCACAAGTTTTTAAAAAAATCAATCACATGGAATGCTACACCATATTCATGACTTGGATAAAAAAAGGACTTTTTTATTTGCTTTCTTCGTTCCCACCTCCTTTTTGAGATGTCAAAAGGGAGAGAAGTTTAGGATGTTCGCTTACACTTTTTCTTTCCATATTTTACACTGCTATTTTTAAAATAATTATCGTAGTGTTTTGCCATTATCAAAAAGGGAGAGATTGTTGCAAATTCAATTTCATGGACTATATATGTTTTGATGATTGGCAAACACTCTTGCTTTCCTTCAACTGTCTGCTACTACTGAAATTTCAAGAATCAAAGATCGAACGGAAATCAGAACCAGCTCAAGATTGGGAAGATTAGGGTTGAGTCAGTCTGTATTTTTCTTTTTTCTTTCTTGAGTCAATTGTGATTGTTTGAAGTGACTAATATTAAGTAACCCTACACACACACACTTGGGAGATTTAGAACTTGTGTTTTTACTCACATCGGCCCGGACGATAGTTATATCGTCCTGGACGATCGAGTTTAAAATAAAAAATCTAATCAGGATTTCTTAGTTAAGGCAGCCGTAATTAACTGATCGGCCTGGATGATACCTATATTGGCTAGGACGATATGCTCAATACAGAAAGAATTTGTCGCCATGATCAATTTAGGTATTTTGTATTTTTAGAAATTGGGCAGGACGATTATTTGATCGGCCTGGACAATATTGTATAATTATGCCTAAATTGATCCAGGAATCAAGGAAGTAATTAAGGATAATTGATTCGATCACATCGTCCTGGACGATCGCAGGATCGGCCAGGATGATCTATTCAAAAAACCTTAGTTGCTTCTGGACGATAAATATTAGCAAACTCAAATTCAGGGCAATGCTCTGGACGATTTTCCTCTTGTTTGAACTGATCATCCAGGACGATCGTGAGATCGTCCGGGATGATCAAGCAAATTTTTAATCGTCTAGTTTATATTCAGGGTGATGCTCTGGCCGATCTTATGAGATTTGTACTGATCTGCCAAGACGATTTCCATATCGTCCTGGATGATAAAGTCGACAACTTGCAATTAATGAGCCCCTTTGAATCTCTTCTATTTAAGAGCTCTTGTTCAATGTTTTTGAACATCCTTGGCTGTTGTCTTGACCTGAGAAAATCTAAAGGAGAGAGAGAGAGAGAGAGAGGATCTTGTGAGGGGGAGCTTGTGAGGGGATTCATAAGGTTGCTCCAAGCAATGTTGCACTTTTTCTTCTCTAAAGTCTCTTGTCCTTGGAAGGGTTAGGAGAGGTAAGTTTCAGCAAGTGATCGTGGTTCTCTGCCTGCTTCATGAAGAAGTAAAAGGAGTCGGGTTCTCTGCCTTGCCGGGTGTTGCAAAAAGGAGGTGTTTTTGTGAGGGCTTCTCCGCCTAGCTATGAGGGCTAAAGGAGAGTCACGTTGGTAGTGCAATACTCGGAGGGTGCCTCCGGGGAGTGGATGTATGTCGAGTTGACCGAACCATTATAAACCCTTATGTTCTTGTTTTTACTGCTTCCGCATTTATTTTCTTCCGCACTTGTTTTTGTGGTGATTTGGTTTGTGATAATCGTTCTTTTGGTTTTAATTTTTTTTTTAAATACCAATTCACCCCCCTCTTGGTTAGCCTAACATCCCAAACAAACTTACAGCATGGCCTGTAAATATGTGAGAGATCAGGGGCAAATGTGGATTGGTTCAATGGACAGCCGATATTGAATACCTTGATCATATACCCTTCATCAGACATTTGATGGTCTTAATGGTGTCGAAATTTGTCGATCTTGGGCTCGTTGGATTTGTCTTGTCGAGCCGCTCGATTCGAGTATAAGCTTGTTATGTTTGAAAACTGTTTGGTAATCCAAATTTTGGTTTGAACCTTCCAACAGCGCTTTGGGTCCTTGATTTGGACCCATTTGGGTTTGGACTGAGTCAAATTTAATGTCGTTGTGTTCATATTTCCGAGACGCTCAATTCGACTATAAGTTTTCTGAAATTGGAGTTTGGATGGTCTCAAAATTAAATTTTGAAGTTTCCAATTTGATTTTGCATTGAGATTCGCGCCCGATTAAGATAATTTTTTGACGATGTATCAGTTGCCCCCCTTATTTTTGGACATCAATGCTCCATAAGTCCAAAAATATGTGTCGTAGTATTTTACATTGGTTGAATCACAAAAAATTGCGTTATAAAAACTATAATATTGCTCAAACTTGATCATAGAGGCCTCGTTGAGCCCCGAAAGTATCAAAATTGAGTCCGGAACGTCAAAAAACGTGTTTGGAGACCCCAAAAATGTCTGATTTGGACCGTTTAGGCCCGAAAATGGAGCCCCAAACCCTTGTAGATGGCCGAACCGGCCTAAAACTGCCGCCCAGGCGCTGAAACGCGCACTGCACTAGGTTAAGGCAGGCGGCTGGCTGCAGTTATATATATATATATATATATATATATATATATATTATATATATATATATATATAATTTTTTTTTTTTTTTTTTTTTTTGTAAAACCGCATTTGCGGTTTTCATTTAAACCGCCATGGTGGGCGGTTTGGCAAAACCGCCCACTGTTACACCTTTTTTTTATATAGATAGAGAGAGTTTTTTTTTAGAGGAAGAGAGAGAGAGAGAGAGAGAGAGAGAGAGAGAGAGAGAGAGAGAGAGAGAGAGAGAGAGAGAGGAGAGTGGGAGAGAGAGAGAGAGAGAGAGTGTGGGAGAGGGAGAGAGGGAGAGTTTTGTTTTTCATAACTTCCTCTTTAGCCTATAAATAGACCACCCCTTGGACTTAATTCCTTGCACCTTCTCCTTCTCTTCTCTTCTCTCATTAAAGATCTTCTCTGCCCCCTTGGACAATTGGTATCCATTATCTAACAGCAGGGCCCCTCTTTGCGATAAAGAGTGTTCTTCTTCTCCCTTCGGCGCTCTTGCTATATGGGAGGCTTTCCCTCGCCCTTGGTCAATCGGTATCCATTGTCCAACAAAAGGGCCCCTCTTTGCGAGAAAGATTCTTCTTCTTCTCCCTTCGGCGCTCTTGCTATACGGGAGGCTTTCCCTAGCCTTTGGTCAATCGGTATCCATTCTCCAACATCATGGCCTCTCCCTATAGTAGAGTAATGTCAGGAAACCACTTTCATTCGAGAGATTCTATGGTTAGGGGAAATCCTGCCGTCCCCTCTTTGGCAACCGCCTAACGGTGAGCGGAGGCCTGACAAAGGAGAGAGGGCAGATGATCTAGCATCGGGTAAATGTACTGTGTCGAGTAGAAGATCGACAAAAGTACATCGACGGACAGAAGTCCAGCGACGGGTAGAAGTCTGACGTCTGGTAGAAGTATGACGTCGGGTAGAAGTATGACGTCGGGTAGAACTATGATGTATGGTAGAAGACCGACGAAAGTCCATCGACAGACAGAAGTCCGATGACGGGTAGTAGTACGACGGCAGACAAAAGTTTAACGTCGGATAAAAGTACTGCATTGGGTAGAAGACCGACAAAATTCCATTAACGGACAGAATTCTGATGATGGGTAGTAGTACGACGGCAGGCAGAAGTCTGATGTCGGGTAGAAGTACTGCGTCGGGTAGACGACCGACGATAGTCCATCGATGGGCAGTATTCTGATGATGGATATTAGTATGATGGCAGGTAGAAGTCTGACGTCGGGTATAAGTACCGCGTTGGGTAGAAGCCGACGAAAGTCCATCGACGGATAGAATTCTGACGACCGGTAGTAGTACGACGGCTGGTAGAACTCTGACGTCGGATAGAAGTGCTACTTTGGGTAGAAGACCAACGAAAGTCCATCTATGGTAATAAGTCCAATGACGGGTAGAAGTCCGACGTATGGTAGAAGTACAGTGTCGTGTAGATGGTTGACGAAAGTCCTGCAAGGTAAAAATTTAGCGATAGTAGGAAATTAAACATTTAGAAGAAATTTAACTTTGTGGAGAAGTCCGATGGAAGTCCATTAACAGCACTCTAACGACGTTAACCAAGGACGTATGATCTATCTGAGAATGTATGTCAAAGCCTTTGCTCGATGGTGTTAACCTATATTGGATCCACCAATGATGTAAGACCTATCCGAGGTTATTTGTAAGAGCCTTTGCCCGATGACGTTAACCGAGGTTATATGTCAGAGCCTTGCTCAATGATGTTAACCTGTGTGGAAGAGGTCGAGAGAATCAACCAAGGATGTGAGACCTATCTGAGGTTGTATGCCGGAGCCTTTGCTCGACGATGTTAACCTGTGTGGAAGAGGTCGAGAGAATCCATCAACGATGTGAGACCTATTCGAAGTTGTATGCCGGAGCCTTTGCTCGACGACGTTAACCTGTGTGAAAGAGGTCGAGAGAATCCACCAAGGATGTGAGACCTATCCGAGGTTTTATGTCAGAGCCTTTGCTCGATGACATTAACCTATATGGAAGAGGTCGAAAGAATCCACCAAGGATGTATGACCTATCCGAGGTTGTACGTCAGAGCCTTTGCTCGATGACGTTAACCTGTATGGAAGAGGTCTAGAGAATCCACCAAGGATGTGAGACCTATCCGAGATTGTATGTCGGAGCCTTTGCTCGACGACGTTAACCTACGTGGAAGAGGTCGTGAGAATCCACCAAGGATGTAGGACCTATCCGAGGTTGTATGTCAGAGCCTTTGATCGATGACGTTAACCTGTATGGAAGAGGTTGAGAGAATCCACCAAGGATGTAGGACCTATCCGAGATTGTAAGTCAGAGCCTTTGCTCGATGACGTTAACTTGTGTGAAAGAGGAAGAGAGAATCCACCAAGGATGTAAGACCTATCCGAGATTGTATGTTAGAGGCTTTGCTCGATGATGTTAACCTGTGTGGAAGAGATCGATATAATCCACCAAGGATGTAGGACCTATCCGAGGTTGTATGTCAGAGTGTTACTCGATGATGTTAACCTGTACAAAAGAGGTCAAATTGAATCCCCCTTGAGATCAATTTTGCCTTGAT
The DNA here is from genome assembly GCA_019514585.1 of Dendrobium officinale. Lineage (NCBI taxonomy): Eukaryota > Viridiplantae > Streptophyta > Magnoliopsida > Asparagales > Orchidaceae > Dendrobium > Dendrobium officinale. The sequence goes on from CM033688.1 coordinate 52,430,156, forward strand.
TGGGATGGGGTGAACACCACGCTTATCATGAATCAAAGGTAAAGAAGGGTCTATCTTTAGAATGTTACTGCCTTTTTGAGGTTGAGATCAAGACCTTGCCCAAGGAGTAGAAGTCCAGCAGGGGACTATATGATGCTTATACTTGATTGAAAGCATCCTTGTATTTACTGGGATTTTCCTGAAATATCATCTTGATGTTGGAAGTATTGGAGGGATCTTCTTGAACATAGTTGGAGTCAAGGTTGCCCCCAAGTCCGGATCTAATTCCCATGAAATTGATGAAGTAATGACTGATGTCAGGAAGTTGACATGAACGTCCTTTTGAGATGGAGCAAAAATTTGCCCCCGCCTAATCGGGAACCAGTTCCATAGACGGCGCCAAACTGTTGCGTCCTGGAGTATTTGCGGTGGTAGAAAAATTCATAGCTTAACATCTTAGCATTGTACGAAGATCCAGCACACAATCAGATAAATGAGAGAATATAACGTTCATAAGAAACACCAGAGGTTTTACATGGAAACCCCTAAAAAATGGGGGAAAAACCACGGGGCCTTGCCCAATTTGAATGAATCCACTAGTATTTGCAGTCGATTACAAATGAGGCCCTTCCTTGGGAGAAGGCATTGGCTTGATGGTACAAATGTACATCATATAGAGCGCATTACATAGTGGGAGTTACAATAATATACATGTTTGTTTGGTTGGAAAGGCCATAGTTGGCACGAGACGAGGGTTCGAAAGACCGAAGTTGGTATGAGATTGGGGTCAGAGAAGACCATTATCTATCGATGTAGGTCGAAAGGACCGTGGTAGGCGACAGAGGTCGTAAGGACCATAGTCAGCAGAAGAACGGGGTTGAAATACTGTTGTCTAGTGATGGAGGTCGGAAGGACCATAGTAGGCGACAGAGGTTAGAAGGACCGTAGTGGGCAGGAGACTGGGTCTGAAAGATCGTTGTTGGTAGGATATCGGGATTTGAAAGATCGTTGTCTAATGATGGATATCAAAGTGAAAATAGTAGGCGATGGAGGTCAGGAGGACCGTAGTCGGCAGGAGATAGGGGTCTGAAAGATCATAGTAGGAGGGCGGTGTTTCAGCATAACTCTTGGCTTTAAGTGGCGTCCTAGAAGAAGTATGGGCGTCAGGTGCTGATCCGGTGGAAGTCTGGGTCTCACGTGGTGGCCTGATGGAGCACGGGGCTTTAAGTGGTGGTCTGGCTTAGCAACGACATCAGGCGGTGGTCCGGCGGAGGTGAGGGCCTCAAGTGGTGGTCCGACGGAGCAACGATATCAGGCGGCGGTCTGGTGGAGGTAAGGGCCTCAAGTGGTGGTCCGGTGGAGCAACGGTGTCAGGCAGTGGTCCGGCGGAGCAACGATGTCAGGCGGTGGTCCGGCGGAGGTGATGGTCTCAAGTGGTGGTCCGACGGAACAACGATGGTGGTCCGACGAAACTCCAACGATGGTCGAGGAGACAAGGGAGCAAGAGCAATCTCCGATCTCTCTCTTTTTTTCCTTAGGCTTCGGGGTCCCCCCTTTTTAAGAGGAGAGGTAGCTCTATTTATAGATTTTGGGAATGGCATGGCCTATAAATAGGTGAGAGATCAGGGGAAAATATGGAGTGGTTCAATGGACGGCCGATATTGAATCCCTTGATCATAGACCATTCATCAGACATTTGAAGGTCTTAATGGTGTTAGAATATGGTGATCTTGGGCTCGTTGGATTCGTCTCGTCAGGCCGCTCGATTTGAGTATAAGCTTGTTATGTTTGGAAAACCGTTTGGTAATCCAATTTGTGGTTTGAACCTTCAAATAGAGCTTTGGGTCCTTGATTTGGACCCATTTGGGCTCGGATTGAGTCGAATTTGATGTCGTTGGGTTCGTATTTCCGAGACGCTCAGTTCAACTATAAGTTTGCTGAAATCGGAGTTTGGATGGTCTCAGAATTAATTTTTGAAGTTTCCAATTTGATTTTGCATCGATATTCGTGCCCGATTAAGATAATTTTTAACTCAAATTGCGGTTTGAACCTTCCAACAGTGCTTCGAGTCCTTGATTCGTACCCATTTGGGCTCGGATTGGGTGGAATTTGGTGTTGTTGGGTTCGTATTTTCGAGTCGCTCAGTTTGACTATAAGCTCACTTAAATCAAAGTTCTGGACCTTCCAAATTTAATTTTTGAAGTTTTTAACTAGCTTTTGCCTCGAGATTCGTGCCCGATCAAGCTAATTTTGTGATGCAGTATCAGTTGCCCCCCCTATTTTCGAACGTCGTAGCTTCAGGAGTTCAAAAATATGTGTCACAATTTTTTAGAGAATTTTTTTCGAGCGAGTCAGAATTAATCTTGTGCACAGGAGCTCCGAACGGCTTTGAAAGTGTCAAAATTGAGTCTGAAACGTCAAAAAATGTTCCTGAGAGACCCCAAAAATGTCGAATTTGGACTTCTCGGGGCGAACAATGGGCCCGAAATGGTCTGGGTGTCCGAACCGGCCGCCTTCACCGCTCGCGGAGCGGAACCGCGTGCTGCCTGGGCCGAATCGCGCTCCTGTTCGTCTATGCCGAACCGTGCTCCCGCGCGCTTGGGCTAAATCGCGCCCGCGGCTGGGCTGATTCTCGCGCATTTCTTCACCGCGATGCACCCGCGCGGTAGTGCCTCGGTTGCTCTGCCGCAGCCGCCTTGACTGACCGCTGGCCATGTGCAGCCAGCTACGAATCTGCGCGTGGTGCCCGTGAATCGGTGAGCTGGTCGCATCGTTTCGGGAGGCCGGTTGGTTGCACCACCTCCTTAAGTAGGCCCCACCAGCCGAAAAAACTCTTTTTTTTCCTATTTTGTGTCCCAAAAAATTATGAAAAAATCCTAAAAAATTCCAAAAAATTTTAAAAAAATTTAGATTAATTGAGGATCTCGAAAATAACAGCAACTCCCTCTCATTCTCTCCAAAACCTATAAATAGGCCTCCAAAGCCTTTAAGAAACTTGCACCTTCTCTTTTTCCCCCTCTGACTTTCTAATGGTTGAGGCTTCTAGTATTTGTGCGAGTGGGAAAGTTCCCCTGCTCTGATTAGCGCCCCTCCTCTAATGCTTGAGTTAGAGAATTTTTCTTCTCCTCCCCCGGCTTTCTAACGGTTGAGGCTTCCTCTATTTGCGAGTGGGAAACTTTCCCCCGCTCGGATTAGCGCCCCTCCTCTCGTGTAAAAGTTAGGGGATTTTTTTCCTCCTCCCCTGGCTTTCTACTGGTTGAGGCTTCCGCTATTTGCGAGTGGGAAATTTCCCCTGCTCGGATTAGCGCCCCCCCTCTCATGCAGGAGTTAGGGGATTTTTCTTCCGCCCCTCTGGCTTCCTAACTGTTCAGGCTTCCACTATTTACGAGGGAGAAATTTCCCCTGCTCTACTTAGCGCCCCTCCTCTCGTGCAGGAGTTAGGGGATTTTTCTTCTCCTCCCCCCCGGCTTTTTGATGGTTGAGGCTTCCGCTATTTGCGAGTGGAAAATTTCCCCTGCTCAGATTAGCTCCCCTCCTCTCGTGCAGGAGTTAGGGGATTTTTCTTCTCCTCCCCCTGGCTTTCTGATGGTTGAGGCTTCCGCTATTTGCGAGTGGAAAATTTTCCCTACTCGGATTAGCGCCCTGTGAGAAAATAAAATCTAACTTTTAACCTAATTTTTATTTAAAATATATTTTTAGTAATTTTAAAAAATAAATATCTCTTATTTAAATAATGAAAAGGAGGGGGAGAGAAAAAAATTTTAAAATTCTTTTTTATTTAAAAATAAAATATATTTTAATCTAAATATTGAAAATAGTTTACTTTATTTATATTTTGAATATTCTATTTCAATTAAATCTGTATAGTCGGATATTAGACCGCTCCAAAGACTAGGCTAATATTCTTCTATCGACTCTAAAGAAAGGGAACGACGATTCACTTTCCTAATCAGGTATGGTGTAGGGAGTATACAAATCATCCTAAAGGACGATTAATATCTTCCCTATTTACCTCATTAGACTAATGAATTGTTAATTCATTCTTAGAATCAAGCATACATATGATATTTGATTTACCCGTGAAAGTAAATCAAATACCTATTTATTTCTTGATTACATAAATGAATTTAAACAAAATTTAGATAAAGAAAGATTTTTCTTTAAAATGAGATCTTTATTTTCTCACACGATTCGCTTTACTTATATTTAGACTATCTTCTTCCTATTAAATCCACATAGTTGGATATTATACCGCCCCGAGGGGCAGACTAATATTCTTGTATTGATTTTAAAGGAAGAAGCTTACAGTTCATTCTTCTAATCAGGTAAAGTATAGGGAATATTCAAATCATCCTAAAGGGATGACAGGTATATTCCCTAATCGACCTGATTAGATCAATGAAGTGTGAATTTATTTCTATAAATAAATATAGAAGACATTTGATCTGCTTGTGAGAGCAAATCAAATATCTATCTATTCTTTAATTATAGAAATAACTTCCCGAATATGAATAAAGCTTAATCTACGTCCACAGATCTTTCCCTACCCTAGAAAGGAACTAAGGTAGAGTTTAAATTCTGGGATCTAGACTCCCTATAGGGGCAAGCCCCTATAGTTAATTACATCTTCTAAGAGAATACTCTAAATTTAAATGAAGACTAAATAATTTTGAAAATTATATACAAATTTAATTAAATATTTGGACTAATTTAAATCTCCATGACCAGGCTTTAGATTATAGAATATAACATTGAATTTTGGAAGAATTAGAATTGATTAGAAGGAATATGCAGAGAAAAGTATATATGATATGGACTTACCACCTACCTAGAGTGGGTTGCTAGCTATCAATCCTAATCACAACAATTCGTCGATGATGCAAGAGTTAAGATGGCTCTATCCTAGGAATCAAGGAGTGGTTTAAGGATCTTAAACCATATACAATTGAATATGCTTACAAAAACCAAAAATCTACACGAATGCTAATGATGCATGAAACAGATATATATGAAAGAGATGATTTTATTAGTATTGAATTTATCGGTTACATCCCATAATTTGCAATAAAGTAAAGGTGGCAAGGTCCCACCGATAACAAACATGGATTATAAGCCTATAAGAGAGTAAAATTAAATACAACTGCTTATGGTCTTCAGGCTCCGAGTCTTCTATGGAATTCCAAAAAGGAACGTCCTCCTGAGGGAGGTATTACTTTTTGGAACCCCATTTGTATGTATATAAGCAGTTATTTTTTATTCTTTTACAGACTCCAAACGCTGTACATACTCAATCTATATACAACAATTCTAGGAAAAGAAAGCTTTACATTTTCATTTATATCAGTACATCAGACCCTAGTAATATTATGCTGTTGTAGTAATATAAAAGATAGAAAAGTAGAAGCAGTTGTATATCTATGCATGTTATGAGTGCGTTGTGTACAGTTATATATGCAGGAAAGTAAAGACAGAAAAGTAAAGTACACGGCCCTCACTTTATTCACTCCACGCTCTGGTGTACAAACATGAAAAGTAGATATGCATGTTATGCAATACAGAAAAGTAAGCAATCACACATAGGTTCCCTCTTGGCAAGACACCCGCAAACAAACCACAATAAATCACCGGCCTAGCCTAGGCTAAAGTTGGTAGTCCTAGCAAGCATCTAAGTGTGTGAAAGAGGTGTGCGGCTTGGATAGGTCCTATAGGAATTATTGTTCAAATTACATGTATTATTAGAGTTTATTTATTAGAGGGAAAATGGGAATTTAATTAGAGTTTAAATAAAGTGTATTTGAATTATTTACAAATTATTCCAATTTAAGATGTTAAAGTTGTTCAATTTAATTCTAAAGAACTTACAGATTGATAACTCCCTAAGTGCAGGAAGTTATCAATTTATAAGTCCTAGGACTTTCAGAATGAATACCCGTCTTAGATAGAAGATAGGTATTCATTTTGAAAGTCCCCAAAATTTTATTAGGGAAAGAGAAAGGGACCTTACAAATGTAATACAACATGCCCTCTCAAAGGAATCTAGCATGTCGTATAAAGTCGGTAGTTTATTATTTATTTTGTTTAAAGATTTCCAAATCTAAATGGATTGATGTCTTCCTAAAAGGAGTCGTGCACAACCCATAGGAGATCTCTTTGTTCTTTAAATGTTTTAAAGGTCTTTTCAAATCATAATACCCAAAGTCTTCCGAAAGGAATCAAACTTTAGGCATAGAAGACCGAATTCATTTAATCTAAATTAATTATCAAATTTAATTGGTTAAGATAAATCTTAATAAATCAAATTATCAAATTAATTTAAGTGAAATGAATTTAGAATTTAATTCAATAATTAATGTATTTTATTTAATAATATTCAGAAATTATTAAGAATTAAAGATTTATTGAATTATTAATGATTTGAAATTGATTTAGAGATTGATTTTAATTGTTGGTTGAATACCACCTTTGTTTCACACTGAGGCCGTGAAGTTTATTTCACCTTATTTGGGGCTAAGCTAATAACCTCATAGGCCTGAGTTATCCAGTGGTACCCTGGTATAATTAAGTAGCTTAAATTGGTTAAGAATTAAAAGTTAATGAATTTTATTTATAAATGTTTGATTGCTGGTTTTAGGAGTTATTTAAGCATTTCTAGAGTTTTAAAACAATTTTTGAATTTTTAGGAATTTTTGGAATATTTTAATCATTTAATTAAGGGGTTGAAAATTGACTTTTTATTTAAGGCTATTTTCTAGAAATTTAGCATTTTTTATAAAATATCAGTCTTTAATACGATCAATTAGAAGGTAAGTATGCTGAAATTGGATTTTTTTTAGATTTAGTTATGAATGTTTGAAGTTTTGAACTAGTTTTGACCTATAGTTGACCAATCTGTTGACTTTTTGAATTTAATGATTTTCTGAAGATTTTACATTTTTAATAAATATTAGGCCTTATCATGAGTTGAATGCAACTGAGTTTGATTGATTTGGATTTTTCATAAATTAGTTATTAGTTTTTGAAGTTGGAGCTATTTATTGGAATTTTTAAATTTCCATAATAAGAGGACCTTTTTATGGTTTTGCTCCAAATGAGTTCCCAACTCCTTGAAATCAACTCCAAAGATCAGGAATGACCTAAAGAGGAATTTCCAAGTGTTTGGGAATTTATTGGAATTTTTAATAATTATTAATTATTTAAATCAATTAAATGTTGAATTTTACTTAAAATTAAATTAAGGTTTAGTTTGCTGTCAAATCAATTTGGTTTTATTTTTCACTGGTTAAGAATTGCATTCTGGTCAGTTAGAGGTATTATATGTAATGTTTGGATTTAATCTTGATTTATTACATTTTTTTAGAAGTTTTGAGAATTAATTAAGGGTTTAATTTAATCTTAATGAGATTTAATGAAATTTGAATTTGTATTTTGATTTTAAAAGGTTTGATATGTGTTTTAGAATTAGTTAGAGTAAATTAAGGTTTATTTTAGATTTCTATGAATTTTATTCAATTTATTTAGATTTATTAAATATTAAAACCCTTAAAGAAGGGTGACCTAAATGTACTAGCTGTTTGAGATCGATTAATGTCAAATCAAGGTATTTTTGATCAAGAGTTATATAACACTAGTTTTCTATGTTTGAATTTCATCCCAAAAGGGAATATGTAAAGTGTATCCTAGATTGATCTAAATTGACTAAGACTCAACCTTAATTAATGTCCTTAGTGTCACTAGGTTGTAGGATAGGAATCGAGTTATACTAACCCTTGGACACTAATTATAATCACATCAATACAAACATGAACAATAGTGCACTAAATCTAATATGAGAAGCATGAATTGATGAATTTCCAAGCATTAGGATTAAGTATTAAACCTACTACTTGAAAATTCAATCAAATGACAATGATGGTACTATTACTTTTCGAACTAATAAACATTCCCTATTAAATTTATTTGATCATGATAAAGCTCTGTTTAAAGGTTCAAATGGGTGCTTGAATAAATGCAAGTGGATTTAGATTTATTTAGAGTTTAATTTTAAAAAAATATATATATATAATATAGAAGTGGTTTTATACTTAAAATTTAATAACTACTAAAATATACTTTAAATAAATATAAGTAAAATGCTGGAGATGAGGAACATGCTCAACAATATTCTTGACAAATTTTAGATGAAAATAACTTATATAAAATTACTTAAAAATAAAATAGGATTTTCTGTATTTTTAAATTTATTAATAAAATAATAGTAAATTGGGTTTTATTTTATTTTTAGAATAAAGTAGATAGAAATATGAACAGATTGATATATTATATGAAATTTTTGGACTAATATTTTATTTATTATAGTTTTGTGTAGTTTTTGTTAATAAAAAAAATTATTTAAAACCATTTATTTTAATTATAAGAGAAATGGCAGCGCCGGCGGGCCAGGTGGCGGCAGCTGATTGGAGGATCCAGAACAGCGGGGCGGCGGTGCGGAATCAAATATCGCATGACTTAACCACTTCAGAGAATTGTCATGACCGTTGGATCGGCGCGGGTTCGATCCGACGGTGGGAGATCAATCCCACCAGTTGATCTCCTTAAAGAGAGATCCGACGACGAAAATCAAATCATGTGGTGCAGGATGGAGGGCTCAGATCACGCCGGATAAAGATCTATACAATGGATCCGATCTCGCGGTCTGATCGAACCGTTGAATGACACAATCAGGACCGTTGATCGCGGGATCAACGGTCCAGAAAATGTACAAGGCATGCATGCACGTTTTAAACCCTAGAAGATGAAGAACGACACGTTCTTTCAAATGGCTAAACCAAAGTTTATAAAATTTTAAATAGAGCTTTATATGATGGAATAGAATAATGGGGAAGTTATTTTGCGGTTTGAAAAGCGCTTTATGAAAAGTTATTTAAATCTAAGTAGATCTAACTAGGGTTGGCTCGTTACCTTAATAAAATGGATAGATTTTGACGTTTGAGGGCTCGTTGAACTCCTTGATTGTCCTAGATTGTTTCTCCAGAAGAATTCAAGGACTGAGGAGGTTTGGATCTCAAATTAGAAGCCCTGGACGGTGTTTAGGCTCGGTTTGGCCGAAAACCTCGCCGCCGGCCGCCTCCAACCGTCGGGTTCTGGGTGTTGGAATGTAGAGGAGAACCTCTTGAGCCAAAACGAAAAGTTTTCTTGGTCTGGGAAGGCTTGAATGGAGAGAGAGTGTGGAATTTTGAATATGGCCCTTTTTACTTCTTTTTGGCCAATTCAAACTGCCCAGGGCTTATTGGATGGCTGGGATGTGTTTGGTAGGTTGCTAGGATGTTGCCACATGTCCATGGGTTGTTAGGAGCAGAGAATCAAAAGGACACAAGGAAATCCTAGGTGGAAAGGTGTATTTGTCCTTTTATAAGCACATGGGAGATGATTTGGGCCATTTGATTTAAATTCAAGGGCTGTGATAGAGTCTTGGAAGGTTCTAGAGCACCCTAGAGCTGCTGGAATAATTTGATATTGAGTGGATTAGCCTAAGGAGTTAATTGGGCAATGTTTAGAATTCATTTGACCATCCATTGACCATTTGACGAGTCAATGGGTGCTGATGTGGCCATGAAGGAATTTTGATTTGCTAGTTGATTGAGTCAAGTTCAATAGGCTTGAGGCAGTTTGAATTTGCTTAAACATTTAAGTCTCCTAAAGCCCCTAAGAGACTGTGTTGACTATGTTGGCCAGTCAATCAGTTAATGAGGTGAATGATGTAGACTAGGAGAATGTCATGGGTGCTGGTGAGGGTCATTCCAAAGTTTATGTAGGTCATTTGGGTCAAGAGGGCTTAATGGGCCCTTAATGGGCCATTAAGCCAAAACTGGTTGACTTGGTCAACCAAGTGGGTCCAAGGTTTGGAGATAGGTTCAATAGATTTAAAATGTCATTTTGAGTCTATTGGATGTGGTCCCAAGGTCTAGGGAGATCAATTTAGTCAAATCACTTATTTAGACCCTAAAGGACCTCTTAGGTCAACCCTGTTGACTTAGTCAACTAGGTTGACCCAGTGGTTGGGAATGGATCCAACAGATTTAAAATGTCATTTGAAACTTGCTGGAGGTGGTTGCATTCAATTTGGAGGTCATTTGGTTTGAAATCACTGTTTGAGCCCCATAGGGGTATTTTGGTCATTCTGAGCTCAGGTCCACTAGGGACAAAAGTGAGTCCAGAAAAAATGCTTTTTATTGTTCAACATGTCAAGATTGATGGTCTAGAAGTGATTGGAAACTTTGTAGAAAGCTCCAGGGTCAGGATCCACTGGATGACAGGTCCAGTGGCATAGGACGTAAATATTTGAAGGTTTTAGAGCCTTTGAAATTTGATTTAGTTTCTGGGGTTAGAGACCTCAGAATGGGTTCAAATTTGAATGGTTACCTCTAGATACATGTCTTATGACTATGCAAGTGATAAACTGTGAATCAGCGGTCATTTGACTGGGTTTTCAAATGTTTGAAAATTCACTAGAAAAGGCCTTTAGGACAAAACCTTTGAGCATGGGATTTGAATATGGGTTTGATTAGATGTATGGCTTGAGTTTGGCTTAGATTAAAATAGTTTAACTAGAATTAGGTTTATTGACTAAGTCAACTGGTGATTGGGTTGGGATGATCAGTCAAGTCCAAATCACTAGGAACTATGTTTGAAGCAGTTTGGTGAAGTTCAGAGGTCATTTAGTGATGAATTGAAGGTCAATATTGCATATGGTCAGTTGAGCTAGCTTGCGCTAGCTCAAGTAGATCATATTGATTTATCAGTGGTTCAAGGATTTGAAAATGATAGATTTGGTGCGGGGGTCTCCTAGTGAAAAGATTTAGACCTTGACTGAGGTCAAAGGTAGTCAATGTACTATGCTAGATAATACACTAAGCTGGGTGATTGTTGTGTGAGGCTGCAATAGCAGGTGATTGAAATTTGAGTGCCTGTTGAATGCTGGATTGAGATGGTCAAGAATTGATTGGTTGAATGGGATTTATGGTCGATTGATTGATAAATTGATTTGAATGCAGGTTGATTGAGTGGTTGAATATTGATTGACTGGTTGAGTAGATATAGGTAAAACTGAATGATTGGTTGATTTATGGGTTTGATTTTTAGACTGGATTGATTGATTTAGATTTGTTGAAGTGATTGACATGTGGCAGGCTATCAACCACTAGATGTAGAATCAAAAGTGTGGGGTAGTACTTGGAGACCTCATACAAAAATGAGGTCAACACGCCCCTCCTCTCATGCAGAAGTTAGGGGATTTTTCTTCCACCCCTCTGTCTTTTCGATGGTTGAGGCTTCACTATTTGCGAGTGGGAAATTTCCCCTACTCGACTTAGTGCCCCTCCTCTCGTGCAGGAGTTAGGGGATTTTTCTTCTCCTCCCCCAGCTTTCTGACGGTTGAGGCTTCCGCTATTTGTGAGTGGAAAATTTCCCCTGCTCGAATTAGCGCCCCTCCTCTAGTTCAGGAGTTAGGGGATTTTTCTATGCCATTTGAGCGAAAGTTTGTTGGTGATGGACGATCGAGTTGAAGCCCATTAGCAGTCAACGACCGAGTGTAGAGTCAAAGGAGAGAGTTCGAGGGTGCGTTGCAAGTAGCAGTCGAGTGAGAAGACAATGATGGCTTATACGAAGCAAAGTACCGATGACGAACATTAGGCAAAGAGCTGATGATGACGGTGGTCTAGTTGCATTTTGCAAAGGTAATAAACATCCATATGAAAGTTTGCCGACATCAGACATCCCTGATTCAAGGGGCCGGAGCAGTGTGTTATGCCGACATTCTGGCGACAGACGTATAGTGTTAACTGAGTTGAGGTCTGATGAAGACCAAATTGTAATCTATCTTGTTGCTTAATGTGCAATCTTGTAATATAACTCCAATGATATTGTATATGAAGTTGAGATCTTGTCTTTCGGAGCAAGCTGAATTGCGATTGCATCTTTAAGACATGCTTTGACATATTGCCCCCCATATTTTTGTGAGGGAATTTTAGACTGCTGAACTCTTTGTATAAGTGATAGATTTATCAATCACTTACGCTCTTAGAGTCTTTATAGAGAGAATATTGTTCAATCAGAATATTGTTCGGTGATGTTGACCTTTGTAAAAGGGCTTGAGAGAATCCACCAAGGATGTGAGACCTATCCGAGGTTGTATGTCGGAGCCTTTGCTCAACGACGTTAACCTGTGTGGAAGAGGTCTAGAGAATCCACCAAGGATGTAAGACCTATCCGAGGTTGTATGTTAGAGCCCTGCTCGATGACGTTAACTTGTGTGGAAGAGGTCGAGAGAATCCACCAAGGATGTGAGACCTATCCGAGGTTATATGTCGGAGCCTTTGCTCGACGACATTAACCTGTGTGGAAGAGGTCGAGAGAATCCACCAATGATGTGAGACCTATCCGAGGTTGTATGTCGGAGCCTTTGCTTGACGACGTTAACCTGTGTGGAAGAGGTCGAGAGAATCCACCAAGGATGTAAGACCTATCCGAGGTTGTATGTCAGAGTCTTGCTCAATGACGTTAACCTGTGTGGAAGCGGTCAGATCAAATCCCCCTGGGATTGATCATCTGGTGATTGAGATACAATATAGATTGTTTATTTCTCAAATCGCGGAGAAAGAGTTTGAAAATTTTTTTATCTTTCACAAGAGAAAATAATATCACAACAACATGAACATTATATTACTGCATCATGTAAGACAGTACAATAGTTCCCTCATATGAGTCAGGAATATACAAATTATAAAGTACTCAATACATAAGATCTACATACGGTGACAATATAACATTTAACTTGAAAGAAGACATTGGAGATATCAAAGTGACACCATACTCAACATAAAAGAGACAACAAGATAAGTAAGTATTGCTAATACAAATGCACGAAGTGCGTGATCATTCAATCTCTCCAACCACTTGAATATTATTCAATGGTTGTCTTTGTTTTTGATTTTTCCCCCCAGCGGGACGAGCTTCCTCTCGGGTAGGTGGATCCCTAAGAAATTATCGAAGGTAGCCCTGATGGATAAGTCTTTCAATCTCATCCTTGAGTTGCTTACAGGCTTCGGTGGTGTGACCACGACTTCGATGAAAGTGACAGTACTGATCTGTATTTCCTGTGTTCGACTTCAAAGGATTCGGCCATTTTAATGTATCTTGATCTCGAACTGCCATCAATACATTTGCTTGAGACGTGTTAAGTGGGGTATACTCCTCCTGTCGGGGTTCCCATCACGGTAATAGAGGCCTAGGAGGTAGATCATTCTGCCTTTGCTTTTTATGTTGTGAGAATTAATTGTCTATTATAGGTGCACCTTTGCGCTTCCCATTGATTTGCTCAAATTACTTCATGTGAGCATTTATAGCTTCATCTACAAAAATTTGTGCCTCCACGCGATGGATCAGGTCAGCATATGAATGAACAATATCGCGCATAAGTACTGAATAGAAGGGGCCAGGACGAAGACCTCCAAGAAAAACCCCTCTGAGTAATTTAGGGTCTACTCCTGGAATCTATCGAGCCTCGGTGGAAAACTGCTGAAAATACTCCTTCAACGATTCTCCCTCATTTTGGTGGATCCCGGAGAGGTGGGAAGAATCCTTAGCAATTCTTCTTAGCAATTCTTCGATTAGCCACAAACTATTCAATGAATAGTTTGGATAATTTAATAAATGAAGGGATCGTTCTGGACGGAAGAGAATAGAACCACGTTCGAGCCTGTCCTTTAAGGGTGGATGGAAAAATCTGGCAAAGGAGTGAGTTTGGTACTCGTTGAATATGCATGATGATTCTGTAGTAGTTGATATGCTCATACGGGTCGGTCATCCCGTTGTAGAACTCAACGTTTGGCACTTTGAATCCGACCGAAATGGGGTGCTGAAGAATGGCTTAAGTTAGAGGTGATGACTCCTAGAAGTTCCTCTATCAGAGAGCATACCTCACATCTCCTCGGGGGAACTCTTCCCGTACCAATCTTCGCAGTTCGTGATGCAGGACATTGTGAGGGAGTTCCACAATGTGTGGTTGGGTAGAGCCTTCTAGGAGATCCGAAAGAATGCGAGGCTGCCGAGTCGAGGGGGAAGGATGTGTTGAACTTGCTGTATCGGCAAGTTCATCATCCTGTCGTGAATTGAGGATGTCTCCTAGGTGGAGGAAGATAAATCTCTTCTTGAAGATGCTCGAATTGAACATCTTCAACCCTTGGTGGATCCTGAGGGAGAAGAACCTCCTTCAATGTCGGCTGACGATCATCTCGCAGGAGTTGAAGGATCTCGTTCTGAGATTCTTTCATCTTCCGGATTCTTTCTTCTAAAGAAGGTCCCGAGGTCCCTTCTCCGGCAGCATTTTGCCCCCCAGGATGAAAAGAGACAGACAACGCATGTCTGTGATTTACAGATAGATTTCTGGATTGGTGGGAGTTTGAGGGGGAAGCTCCAATGATGCGACTGCTACGCCTGTTGACCATTATAGCAATACTTAAAGTTGTGGGATAGTGTTTTCCACAGACGACGTCAAACTGTTACGTACTAGAATATACGCGGCGGTAGAGTTTGTAAATTTGCGTCCGAGCATTGTACGAGTATTCAGCACACAAATAAAAAAGAGAAATGAACACCAAGGTTTTTACGTGGAAAACCCAAAAGAGGGAAAAAACCACGGGGCCTCGCCCAATTGTAAAGTTCCACTAGTATTTGTTTGAAAGTACAAAGGTTGATTCATCTTACAAATCAAGATGATCATTTTACAATCAAATTCTCAAAAAGTTACAAAGTTCTGCAAATTCTCGACGTTTCCCGAAAATCCGGCAGAGTTATGGCGTCTTCAAGCGGCGGGAAGAGCTCCGGCGGTGGTCGAGGAGGAGCTTCTTCCTTCTCCTCCTCTTCTTCTTCTATCTCTTCACTTCAGTCCCCTTTGTGAGGAATGAGGTCTCTATTTGTAGTTTTTTTTGGAGTGGCATGGCTCGTAAATAGGTGTGAGATCAGGGACGAATACGGAGTGGTTTGAACGGACGGACCGATATTGAACCCTTCGATTGTGCACCATTCATTGGACATTTGGAGGACCTTCTTGATGTCAGAATTTGTCGATCTTGGGCTCGTTGGATTTGTCTCGTCGAGCCGTTCGATTCGAGTATAAGATCCTCAAAATCGAAGACCGTTTGGTAACTCAAATTGCGGTTTGAACCTCCCAACATCGCTTCGGGTCCTTGATTCTGACCTATTTGGGCTCGGATTGAGTTGAATTTGGTGTCGTTGGGTTTGTATTTCCAAGAAGCTTAGTTTGACTATAAGCTTACTGAAATTGGAGTTTCGGGACCTTCCAAATTTAATTTTTGAAGTTTTCCAACTAGCTTTTGCCTCGAGATTCGTGCCCGGTCAAGCTAATTTTGTGATGCCGTATTATAACATATAGTATTAAGCGATATAGAAAGACAATGAATCTAGGGAACAAGCCGGGGATTGCCCCCGGGGTTGCATGCATATTAATGCATGTTTCTTTTCTTATTTTAAGACACTTTCCCACCTACAAGTACAGTTAAGATTATCCGACCTATGAGGATGATGTGTTAAACCTCGAAAAGTCTAATCATCTAAAAATTTATTTTAAGTCTTTTTTTTTATTATTTAAAGAAAACATGATTTGGGTATTTTGACCAACATACATTGCATTAGAAACACATTTAAAAGAGTCTAAATTTTAACTGTATCAGTATTTTGCATTTTCACCCAGCATAAGTCAAAAAGACCACTTAGGATAATCTTTAGATGTTGTCCCCAGCTCTCTAAAACTTTAATAAAAAAATCCCTATCACTCTTTCATAAAAATGACCGGACTCGTGTATTTAAAATCAACTAGGTGGCTAGCTGGCTCCCCAATCCAAGTCGGGATAAGTTTGAATTTTGCATTACATTAGTTAGATTCGTGTCACCACTATGTGGTGCCCAATTTAGATTTAGGATCCGAGGTTGTTTGATTTAAAAATTATAGTTTTGAAAAATGTTAGTAAACAACATGCATTGAAAGCTCAAAAACCAGGCACACAGTAAGTAAACAAACACAACAATTCTATGTTAGTAAACAACATGCATTGAAAGCTCGAAAACCCGGAACACAGTAGAAAAGGAAACATTGGCCTAGCCTAGATTTAGAGCTGGTTGTCCTAGCAAATCATCTAAGTAGGTGCAAAGGTTGTGTAGTTTTGATATATCATATATAGGATAATTAGTTCAAGTTATTTGAAGTTATGTTAATTGAAAGGTTTTAAGAAAAAAAAATTAATTAAAGTTTAAATATTAATGACTTAAGATTAATTTTAAAATGTTAAATGGATACCACCTTTGTTGCTCAACGACGTCGTGAAGTTTATTTCACATTCATTGGGGCTAATTTAATAGTCTCGTAGACCCGGATTATCTAGTGGCACCCGGTATAATTAAGTGATTTGAATTGATTAAGGTTTGAGAGTTAATGTATTTTAATTAAAGTTGGTTGATTATTGGTTTTAAGGTTGATTAAGGATTTCTGGAGTTTTCAAGTGATTTTTAAGTTTTAGGATTTTTTTTTTGGATTATTTTAATCACTTAATAAAGGGGTCAAAAGTTAAATTTTTAATTAAGCTTAAATTATGAAAAGTTAGTATTTTATTAAAATATTAGACCTTAAAATGAGTTGTTAGACACTAAGTTTGCTGGATTTATAATTTTTTACATTTAGTCATGTGGGTTTGAAGTTTTAACTTGAATTTGACTTAAGTTTGACCAAAAGTTGACTTTTTTAAATTTGAATGATTTTTGGAAGTTTGATATTTTTAATAAATATTGGAATTTATTATGAGTTGAATGCCTTCAAGTTTGTTCAATTTTAATTTTTCTTGAATTAGTTATGATTTTCCAAAGCTTGAAAATAATTTGAATTTTTTAAATTGTTTTAATTATGGGCCCTTCATTGATTTGAATCCAAATGGACACCAAACTACTTGAAATCAGTTCTAAAGGTTAGAAATGACCTAAGAGAGATTCTCAAGTGTTTGGAAATTTTTTAGAATTTTTAATTATTTTTTAATTAATTTAATTAATTAAATATTCAATTTCACTTAAATTTAAATAAAGATTCAATTTGTTGTATGTGAACTCAAAGGGATTTTATTTTTTATTGATTAAGGTTTACATTTTGGTCAGTTAGAGGTATCATTTGTATTTTTAGATTAATATTTGATTTATTAGAATTTTTAGAAATTTTGATGCTTAATTAAGGGGTTAAACTTAAGTTGATTGATTAAGGGGTTTAATGATTTCAAAAATTAGTAAAAAAATTTCTATGGACTGTATATGTCACTAAGTTGAAGTGTTTAAAGTTTTGAGTCAATATAATGTGTATCCTAATTTTTAAAATTAATCTAATTTTTCTAGACAATGATCATTAATTATTATCCTTATTGATGTCATTAGGTTATGTAGGTTTAAATCAATGTTTTGCTAACCCTTGACCAAGCATGAAATAAACACCCAATAACAATCAATTCATAGATCTAGGAGAGCCTAAGCTAAGATGTGAGCTTCCTAAGCATGCAAGAGACAAAATATACTTAATTAATTGGAAGATTAATCAATGAATAATTAACCAAATAATTACTCATTGACTAATCCATAATCCCCATCAATACTATTCAATCAAGCTTAATCTAGGTTCAAAATTTTAAGGGATCTCTCAAATATTTAAATATGTAAAATTTTAAAATAGGATTTTAGAAATAAATGTATAAACCTATATACAAAATATATGTTTTAAAATAAAATAGTTTAAAAATATAAAAAAAAAACAATTTAAAATGTTATGAGAGATCCTCTGATTTTTCAAGATATTTGAAAATAAATTTTGAATTTTAAAATAATTAATATAATATTTAATTAATTATTGATTAAATATTAAAGAAATCCAAATAATTCAAATTAATTATAATAAATTAAATTTGAAAAATTTAAAATAATTTTAAATTAAAATTCTTGATTTTCTAAAAATTTTAAGATATTATATTAATTTTAATGATTTAAAGTGAATTTGTTTTGAATTTTTAAAGTTTTAAGGTTAATTAAAGTATTTAGATAAGTTAAGTTAAGTTAAGTTAAGTCTTAAATACTTCTCAAATTCTAAAATATTCTTAATAATTTGATTTGAATTTTAAAAATTATTTGAATTTAATTTAAGTTAAATATTAATTAGTACTTAAATATTTAAGAGATAAAATGTATATATTCTAAATTAGTTTAATTTTAAATTAAAGTATTAAAAATTTTAATTAATATTAATTTCAAAATAAATTCTTTTATATTATTACAGGAAATTTCAAATATTTTAAAATTTAAAATAGAGTATTTGAATATCTCTAATATATTTAATTATATTTAAATAAATATTAATGTTAAATTATTTTATATTTAATATTTAATATAATTTAAAATAAAAGTAATATTATAAATTATTATAACTTTAAAAAACATTGATTAATTTTATTATATAAAATATATATTTTTTATTTAAAATAATTTTTTAAGAATTTTTTTTTAGATTTAAAATTATTTAAAAATCATTTTTAAATCTTTAAATACCCTAACAGTGACGTCGGCGGTGAAATGCCATGTGGCGTGATTAGATTGGAGGGTTCCGATTGCAGCCAATCATTAGATGGCGGTGCAATGATTGCACCACCGTTGATGTTTGGAGAAATGATATCGCGGGATGTGATATCACTTAAACTACATCGGATGGCGTGACGAGTCGTCAAATGTTCCGCCTTATGAAACCATCGGCTCAGATCAGCTCCCGCAATCTGATATCGTAGTGAGAGATCATATGGCGAGATTTTGATCCCGCGGTCTGAATCAAGGGCCCAGATACCGCCGGATGGAATTAATGACCATTAGATCAGATTCATGGTCGGACGAAGCTGTGAAAAGGCTATATCCGAACCGTTGATTGTAAGATCAACTGTCTAGATTTTACGTAGTTAGAGGGTTATGTAAGTTGAGCCCTAGAATGAGTTTTTAACTCTTTTGTTCGATACACTCAATTATTTCAAGTGAAATTTTAAACAAAAACTAAATGATGAACAAAAATAATGGGGTATTAATTATATAGCCTAAGATACACCGAATCGAAAGATATTTAGTCTAAGTATCTTAAACTAGGTTTAGGATTTTACCTTAATTTAATGGACGGTTTAAACCATTTTTGGTATCTTTTAGCTTGTTCACTGTCTACAATTAAGTTCCCAGTTGAATACACGTTCTGAAAAGCCACGAATGACCTGGAACAAGCCTTTGACTGATTGGGAGTTGGGCTCGCTGGAAGTTTACCGGCAACGGCTTTGACTACCGAGGTTTGAGTAGGGGATTCAAGGGAACTCAAACAAACAGAGAGTTTGACTGGAGGAGCTCAGGATAGTGAGAGAAGGCTAGGTCGTCAATGAACCCTCAAATGAGGGTTTTACCCTATTCAACTCATTCCAAGTTGAATGGAGGGCTGGGATCAACTAGGAAAGCTCCTAGATGTTTGCCACCTGCCCCTAGGGTGGTTGGAAAGCTAGGAGCAAGTACATCCCATGTGGAAAGCTCTATTGGTCCCCACTTGGGCATGGGAGTAATGCATGCTATTTGATCTTGATCCAATGGCCTAGAATGGGCTTAGGAAAGTTCTAGAATGACTCTAAACAGCTGGAGCTAAATTGGCATGGGGATGCCATGTCACTTTGGCATTTAAACCCCTTGGAGGCCTTTGTTGACCATGTTGACCAATCAACTAGTCAACAACAGATGAGGTGGCACCTAGGTAGTCCTAATGAGCTGGTTAAAAGGATCCTAAGGCAACTTACTAGGAGCTTGAGTGATTAAAGCATAACCATGCAAATTTGACCAAGATTTTTAAAGGTATGACTTGGTCAAATGGATTATGATGTGACTTTAAATAATTTTGAATATGCTTTGAACCATTTAATGGAAAGGATTTGAGGGTTTAGATAGCTTGAGTATGTTGATTTGACTAGATTAGATGATTTGATTCAAATTGGTCTCCTTTGATTAGACTTGGGCTAAGTTGACCAAGTCAACTTTTGACTGGGTCAAGAGTCCAATTAAATCCAAATCTTTAGGGAATGGTGATCAAAAAGTTTTGATAGAGTTTGAAAGCATTTGGGTATTGACTCAAAGTACAAAAGGCTTAATGATTGATTTGGTCAACCTAGTTTGACTAGGTCAACTAGGTTGACCCAAGGGGTGGGTCCAAGCTCAACAGGTTTTATTTGATATTCAAAAATTATTGGAAGTGATTCCAATCAATTTGGAGTTCATTTGATTTGAAATGGGTATTTGAATCCCAAAGGGGTATTTTGGTCATTTTGACCCCTAGTCAATTGGGGGTCAAAATGGGTCCACCAAAGTACAGTTTAAGGCTTAACAAATCATGATCAAGGGTCTGGAAGTGTTTAGAGGCTTTGTAGAAAGCTCTAAAGTCAAATTCCACTAGGGGAAAGGCCTAGTGGCATAGACTGTAAATATTTGAAGGTTTTATAGCCATTGGATTTTAATTCAATTTCTGAGGTTAGAGACCACATAATGGGCTAAACTTTAGAGGTTTGCCTCTAGAGATATGTTATATCAATATGAAATTGATAGACTCTGAATCAGTAGTCATTTGGTTAGATTTTGAAGTTTTTGAAAAATCCTTGGAAAGGGTTTCCAAGGCTTGGACCTTTTGCCTTGGATTTGAGTCTGGATTGATCTAAGATCTAGATAGATCCTAAGGTCTGAATTGGTCCTAGTGACCTCATACAAAAATGTGGTCAACAGGGATGAATCTCAGACCATAAAACCCGAACCTCCAGGAATATAATCTCAAATTTGTAATAAAACGCTAAACTCAAACTTAATTATCTTTCAATTCAAAACTGAAAGCCCAACACTTAGACTATGTTGGGTCACTTCTTGATTTTTCCAAAATCTCAAAGTGTCCTCTACTCTTCTTTCCTTGATTATGAAAATAAGTATTCGACCTTGACCCATTCCCTTTTAAAATTCCAAAATTCACCACCTTTGGCATCATTCATAGAAGACCTTTTAACAAAATTTCTTCACTATTTTATTTGAGAGTTTTTGTAGAAGGCTCCGCTTTCCTACGATGTAATTAACTATGAGAGCATGTGCTTATGGGAGATTTAGAACCCATATCAATTTTCAATATTAATTTTCAAAACTTAATAGATATTTCTTTTGGGAAATTAAACTTGCAACGATTGTTATCATCACTATCGTATGGCCGCTAACGAGTGATATTTTCTTTCTTTGAAGAGATTTATCATATGTTAACGTCAACTTGAATATGAAATTAAGGATCATTTTTCTTGATTATCATAGTCTAATTTTTGGTTGAACCATATCTTAACCCTTAAGGGCCATATATAGTTCTCCCTTAAATCAGGCTACAATAACCAAGAGAAAGTTTATAATTTTGGGATCCAAACCTATTAGAAGATTCTATCTCCGCCTTTTGAGGCAGTATATCATCTCTAATGGTTTGATTGATTTCAGAATTGAAATCTAAACTTAGTCTCAGATTCTCAAAAGAAAATTTTAAAGCTCAAATCAGTATTCTTTGGAAAAATTCAACAAATGACAATCACTATCGCCATGCCTGAATAATTATTAAACAATGATATCATCTTCCTTAGGGGAGATTTATCATTTGTTCATAAGGATTCGGGCATGAAATCAATGATAGTCTACCTAGAATATTATGATTAAAAATTAGAACGAACTCCATTTTGACCTCCTGAAGTTATATGCGGATTCCTTCTTGAATCTAGTTATGATATTTGAGCTAGGATTTGTAATTTTTTATTTGAACCCCATTTTAAAATTTTATTTATATTTCTCGAATTGGTATGAGTTTTCTAATGGAACATTCAATCTCATAATTCAAATCCAAAGTTGATTCTAAATTTCTAAAGAAATTTGATGATTTTCAAAACCCGTTTTCAAAAATTCTAGCAGCAATGCTGATCCTATTTTAGATTGTTTATAAAAAAACCATTACAAATATCTACTTATCATTTAAATGTTTTGGTTTATTCTTTGCTATTTGAATACAATGACAACATCTTTTATAACAAATGCTTACTTTCATCAATAAAGTTGCATGGGTCATGTTTGTGATCTCTATTAATAAATTTCTTTCTCGTTGCCATGTTACTCAATTAGTTCACATGACATCCCTCATGCTAATGAAAACAAACCTCTTGTGTTTAGCATTCTTGACCTTTCCAGCCCAGATCGTTGCATCCTCGATGTTACTATTAAGGTTTTCCATGCACACTATAAGTAGCATACACCATCGAGATGCTTTATGTTTGTACAATAATGGAGAGTGGTTGTACGTTGATGTGCCATAAAGAAGAAGTATGTTCAAAACAATATCAGAACTCATTATTTCTTCTCAACCCTCATAGTGGGAGCAGAATCAACTTGTCAGGACCATTTGAAAAGGGACATTTTGCTTTCAGTCTTACTTGTGGGAACCCATGTCATATTATTCATGTCAACTAGAAGATCCTCACTAGCAATGTTGTCATTTGAGTAATTTGTCCTAATGATAGTGCCTGGGAGGTGCATGAGCTTGGTAATTCTCATCAGGATATTATAATCTCTTTTGAGTTAGTGATTGGGAATCGGATTATGTTCTTTGATAGTCAAGGTGCAAGAATTATCATGCTTAACTTGTCTAATTACAGTTGGACTTTTCTATTTAAACGGAAGAAGTTTCCAAATCATTCAAAATGTTACTCCTTTGAGCTAGATAATGAAGCAATATGTGTCAGTTGCCCTATTATGAGCTGCGACTTCTTTAACTTATAATTTTGATTGATAGATGATGGATTGGATTGAGATTAATAACATTGAGTTGATGAATACCTGTTGGTTTTTTAGTCATCCATGTTCATTTTACATGAAGGGAGGTAAAGGAAAATATTTGTACTCTTTGTAAAGTTTTGCATGGCGGGGAGGGCAATCGGGAGAGCGTACACATCCTACTTGGAAAATAATTCTTTTCTTTAGAAGAGAAGGTGAGGATGATCTTCCGGTGAATGTATTCATCCACAACATGGTTGAAGGTGACATATAAATTTTTTTTCCTTAAAATTATGGCTCTAAGAAGCTTGAATGTTGGGTGAACAAACGTATACTATATTAAGCATGCTAATGTATTCTTTTGAGTTTAGCATGGAGTATTACTTAACAAAAGTTTGCTATTGTTTTATTAAAATTTATTTAGCTTAAACTCTTCTTCTTAGATATTTCATGTATCTTGAATTAAAGAAAATAATATAAGAATTAAATATCTTATAAAATGAGATCAATTATGTGTAAAGATCCCAAATGATTATTTGAATGCTTTATAGGGTGGTGGTGGAATAAAAAATAGCTTCGTTTACATTAAAAATAATATATCAATTGTTGAATTAGAAGTCTATGAATTGCTTCCTTAATTATCGTGAGCTGAATGTGTTGGTGAAAGACAGGCTGATGCGAGGATCTACATAGGACCTTCAGGCTTCAACCATTGTGTTTAGACTTTATTTGGGACAACTTTCTTCTTGTTTTTAAAAACAGTTTTTTAGTACAAAATTTTTTGAGATAGAAATTTTGTACAAAAAAATTGCTTTAGAAAGCAAAAACAAAAATTATCCCAAATAAAACATTAGCCTTTATATAAGAGGTGTTTATTATTATCTAAGAAGGGATAGATGGACAGAAGGTGCTCTTCTTTGCTCTTCATTGAGCTTTATGAAAACATTCTCTATCGAACCTTCATAGTTAAGCTAAAAGTTTCTTTGTATGAAAAAGATATATTTGACCGACAAATATGTATGATGAGTTTCTTATGTATATATTTTTTTTTATATTAGATAAATATTATAGGAGATAAGTAAAAGAAATTTACCAATTATTTTTTTTTAAAGAAGCATTCAATAAGTCGAAACTATAATTCAATTAAATAACACAACATTACTCTCAAAACATTCAGAAAAGAAAAGATTAAAAAATGATAAGCCAAAGAGCACAAACCAGATTTATAACAACAAAATAAAATGAAATATATTTAATATCTTATAGGTTCCATACTCCATTACAATGAGAATGAAAAACATCGTCCCCACATATGTTGAGCACAATATTTTCTTGTGTGCTAAACTTAAACATGGAACATTTTACATTATCATCTATGCCAATAAAAATATTATTTCTACCAACATGTCGAGGTGTTCTTGCACTGGATGATACTCCAGGTTTTCCTGGTATAATAAAAAAATTATACCTTCCAATATCTTCAATCTAAGCAATATAAAATACTCTTGCATTGTCATCAAATCTCACCTTGAAACATGTAGGCAAATTAGGCCACCTAAATCTAGGAAAAACTAAATACAAAGACTCATCACATACAATAAAACTGGCCCCAAAATCAAAAGGTCGAGGAAATGATCTTTGTACATAATCAAGTTCGCCGTTATGATTTAGTGATAATTTATTTAAAAAACCAGATTCTCCATCAAACTACCAGATATAATCATCACATATAACAAGACTACACATGTTTAATATGAATGTGGCAACCCTTTTACATTTCCATTCAATATTTGGATATTTAATCCATATGACTGCCAAATGATCATCATCAATGCCATCCAATGTCTCGTCCCCATATAAACTTGCAAATACTAAAATAAAAGTATTACTGTCCACTGGTGTTCCTGAAAATACTCCTTCTGAGATAGAAATTGAATTTTCCATATGTGGTATTTCCATTACTATTATTTGTCTAGTGGATAGTTCCAAAAAAGTAAAAGTATGTGCATTCTTACTCATTACCCATCCACCATTAGAAAAAAGTAGCTTGCCGACATTCATATTCACATTAATACTTTGTCCGCTGAAAGGATAAAAAAGCTTTATATCATTAATTAGAGAATTTCTTATGAGAAGAAAAGGGTTTAAAATTTTAGCTTCTCTCTTTGTTTGTTTTTTATTTCTATTTAGCCTACAGGCTTTGACTTTCATATTGTACCTGCAAAAAAAGATACAATATAAAAATAAATAAATAAAAATGTGATTAAAGAATTGTTACAAAAAACAAATGTTAGTAACTTAGGTTTAATAATAGAATGGGGCGAAATGACAATTTGTTGTTGTATAGTCCAATATAGCCAATTGTCTTCATCTATATTATTAACTTCATATGACTGCAAAAATAGCAAAAAAATATATAATATTATTACATGCTCTTTAGTAAACAAAAATAAAAAATGAGCAATCTAAAGTTAGATTAAATAAAAACTATATAATTATTATAATTAAACATGGTCAAACTTGTAAATAAATTTATTATTTTATGAGGAAAATAAATAAATAATGACAGTCTAAACATTTAAAATATAAAGAAAATAAATGATCTCTAACAAAAATTCAATAATCTATGGGAAAATTAATTTGTCAAGGTCATGAATTTTTATTTTTGTAATCAAACGCTTTATTGAAAACAAAATACAATCTCAAAAGATAGATATGATATTCGCTAATAGATTCAATTACAAAAATAAATTATGTTCATCAAATCTACAAAAAAATGAAATATCACCACTAAAGATAAAAATGATGGATTCAAATACAATAACAAATATATTATTGAAATTTAGAATTCATTCTCTGTTAATTGCATCTTAGGAAATGATCTTTCTTAAGAAAACTTTGATTAAAGATATGACAACTAAATTTTTTATCTTTCAAGCATTCCATATCAAAAAATATTGATTTTGACATTTCAAATGAGAATGGTTCAAATTAGAAATACTTTATTTTTTAAATCATAGGAAGAAAAGTATGAGATTTACGATATTGAGAAACTAAGTAGTGTTTCAAACTATCATATTGTTAGGCTTTAAATTAATTTTTTTGTATCTAGATAATTTAATTTTGACTTGATCATTTTATTAGAAATTTAGAACTTATATTCGATTAAAATAAGATCAATGAAAAGCCTAGGATTTATATATTTAGCTAATAAGGAGATAAAACCACAAACCCTAAATCTAAGTTGAGCACCTCAGAAGGTAAATGCTCAAACCAAAATCTAAAGAAATGTACATAGACTTATAATATCTTAAATTCACTTGAAATTAAAAATTGTCTAACTCTATTTGACTAACAACCTACTTGGGAATGCTGCCAACTAAACTCATTTTAACAATTTTAATGTCATGACATTTACTCTTGATACTTTTCTGGATTGATAGGCTATTATTCAATTAGAAAGCAAGACTTAGAACTTGATTTTCTAATCTAAGTTAGCTTTATCATGAATACTTACTTATCTAACTAATACAATAAAAGCTTTTTTAAATTTATTTTTAATATCATAATATAAATCTAGCATGCAAAAATAAAACTCAAGTCCAAATTTTTTAAAAAATTTTTTGACAACATGGCAGCCTAAATCTAATAAGGACTAGTAGACATAACGTGTTGCTTATGCAGCTCATAGCTGTAGGAAGCGAGTGTGAGAATTTTTATTTGAGTTTTTAATATTGCAAAAATGTAAAATTCTTGCATGCTTGTAAAAAAAAATAAAGGTTTTAAAGAACAAATATATTTTATCATAAGAAATTAATGATTACAATCATCCCCAACTAACCATAATCAAAAGAAAGCCTAGGAAAATCAATTATTTCTAGCTTGCACATTAACGCAATCACACCAATCAATCCATTTAAAATGTGGTATGTTGCAAGTGCCACTTATTGCAACTTAGCGAGTAAAATAATGTCGTGATCGTGATCTACCTAAAACAACTCGAATTTCTACTTCTAGTATACTCAATTAAAGCTTGTGGGTCTTCAAGTTTCAATCCTTCAAATTTTTAATTATTTATAAGGTTCTTAAAGGCTTCACTCTTTTTGTTATCCATCCTTTAAGCTTGTTAATTTTTTATTTCTTCAATCCCACAATTTTTGTATTTATAATTTATAGCTCTTTTGCAATGTATATTTAAATTCTAAAAAACTCAACTAGAACCTTTGCTAAATAGAGGTTTGCTACAACAATTTATATTTACATCAAACTTTGTCACACTTATATTTATAGTCTTACACAAGCATAACCTTTTACAAAAAATCTGTTAATAATAAACATCAGAGCATTTTTAGTTATAGGGCACCAAACATTCATAACATATTATATAAATACCTCATAATATCATCACTGGTACAATCACCCATGATAGTACTTGCATGCATCCAAAAAAATTATTAAATCATTGTACTTAAAATAGACCCAAGTAGAAGGTAAAACATTCAAAATTCAAGCAACCTTCTTATCCTAAAGTTGAAATCAGTTTTTCTAACATTCAAACTAAAATATGTGCTATGTTGTATAATATGGTTAATCCTATTAAACTTTTTAGTTTCCTTTTCTAATGTTTAGTTTTTTTAAGGGTCCAAAGAAAGTTTATTTATATTTAAATTTTAACATGCTAAAAATTTTATTGAAATTTTTAGTATTTGTTGTTTAAATTTCATTTATAATTTTTAGGAGTGAATTAAACAATGAACTCATAGTACAATAAGTTCAATAATCACTATGCCCTAATCATACAAATAAATGCAATCATCTCATCCACCTGGATTAAAAAAAAAAATCTCATCCACAAGGATATGATAAATGCATGTATTTATTTTAAATGTTTTAGGTATTATAACATTTTATTTCAAATGTGCAAAACTTATTTTAAAGACAAATTTAAATTAGTTTGAATCCGAAGGATTTATATGTCACTGCTAAAG
The DNA here is from genome assembly GCA_019514585.1 of Dendrobium officinale. Taxonomy (NCBI): domain Eukaryota; kingdom Viridiplantae; phylum Streptophyta; class Magnoliopsida; order Asparagales; family Orchidaceae; genus Dendrobium; species Dendrobium officinale. The sequence goes on from CM033688.1 coordinate 52,458,055, forward strand.
TTAAAAATATCCTCCAAGTGATTTTATAATTTTTTATTTCAACTACTAGGATTTATTTCAAGTTAATGATTTATTAAAATTAAAGTTTAAGTTAATTTGAATTTTCTATTTGATTTTAATCAACTTTTTTTTGTTACTTCTCTAATTCATCAAAAGTTGAATGCAAGAGAGTTTATACGTTAAGAATTTTTATATAAGTTATTATCAATTTTCAAAATAGGTCCTTATTATTAGGGTTTCATAGGTAAAGTAACTTAAGGTTTATTAATTAGACCACCAAATGGTCTCAAATCGTTATGAAACTTTGAATTTAGGTTAAAAATGACCTAATTAGTAAAAAATCCTAAAAGTTTTAAAGCATTTAGAGTTATATTAAAGAATTTATATTTACATCAAAATTTGCCATGCTTTTATTTATAGCTTTGCATAAGCATAACCATTTACAAAGAATCTGATTAGTGATAAACATCAAATCATTTCTAGTCATAGGGCACCAAACATTCATAACACATTACAGAAATATATCAAAACATCATCACAGGTACAATCAACCATGACAATACTTGTATGTATCCAATGAAATCTTTAAATCATTGTACAGAACAAGTAGAAGGTAAATCATTCAAAATTCAAAGAACATTCTTATCCTAAAGTTGAAATAAGTTGTTCTAACATGCTAAGAATCTGAAATCTATTAAGACACGTGAGCATAAAATAAACCAAAAGAATTTATATGCAACATTAAGTTATTAGAAATCCAGACTCTTATTGAAGACTGATGAGCAATAACATTAAAAAACCCAAACCATAAATAGCTGAAGAAACATTATAAGGATCAAAGTATCCCAAAATAAAATAGATATTACCAGGAAATGGAAAAAAAATTTCAAGAGTGCAGTATAATATATATTTCATCAGAATGGTATTGCATTGCAAATAGAGGATGGCACAACATCCATGTAAGATACCTACTTGGAGAACAAACTTTTATTTACATACATGGCAAGTTCATGCTACTAAGAAAATACAGTAGGGAATACTAGGAATTTTCAAAAATAACTAAATTCCTAGCAAACTGAAAAAGTTAATCCAGATTGACTTACCAAATCAACATTTGGGATATCAAGACCACGAGAAGCAACATATGTTGCAACAAGCACGGTAAACTTCCCCTGACGAAAACCATTCAATGTTCTTTCCCTTTGATATTGTGATATATCACCATGCAGTGCTTCAGAGGCTATGCTATTTATTAAGGCTTGTGATACCTCATCAACATCATTTTTGGTATGTGTAAAAACAATGGTCTTCCCACCCTTTGCATATACCTGAGGAATTCTTAAGCCATTATGTACCATGAATACTGTCCTATTATCTAATAATATGCTTCCTGCAAGGACAACAAATTTCAAAATACCGTAATAAGGTCACTGAGAATTGTCCGCTTTGAGGTAGAAGTTGTTGACACAGCATAAAGTTTAACTCCCTCAGCAAGTTTCTCTTCTTCTTCACCGACCTAAATGAAAGAGATTAAGAGAAAACAAAGTGAATTCAGGAAAATAGATTAATTAATCCTAAAATGTGTGCTAAGTTGTATAATATGGTTAATCCTATTAAGCTTTTGAGTTTTATTTTCTAATGCTTTATCTTTTTAAGGGTTCAAAGAAAGTTTATTTAAATTTAAATTTTAACATGCTAAGAATTTTATTGAATTTTTTAGTATTTGTTGTTTAAATTTCATTTGTAATTTTTAGGATTAAATTGAACAATAAACTCATAGCACAAAAATTTCAATGATTACTAAGCCCTAATCATACACATAAATGCAATCATCTTATCCACAAGGAGAGGAAATCTAAAAAATAGCTTTTTTGTGGTTGGCTTGGTGGTTGTTGCTTTCGACCAGTGGGGTTGCTGTTGTAGTGCCAGTTTTTGGCCGGATTGTTGGGCTACGGCTTTGGATTGCATTAAAGCTTTGGCTGTAAATGGTTGATTGCTGAACATTGGTGAGTTCCTCTGGCTCCTGTGCTATTTGATGTGTCTGGCTTGTCTTCCTTTTGTTTTTGTCTTGGATTATGTATTTAGGTTGACACCGAGGCTATTAGGTTTTAATTTAAATGTTGTATTTTAGTGAGCTTCAAAGTCTTTAAGGACTTGTAATTTTTCTCTATTTTAACGCGTAAGCCTCTTCCGTGGGTTTTATTAAAAAAAAAATCTTATCCACAAGGATAAAATAAAATTTGTGTTTGAAAAAAAAAAATTAACATACAATAATAACAAATCTAAAAAATATGCATCTCTCTTAAAAAAATAGCAATCAAACTACTTGAAAAACAATATAAAATTTTATCCCATTGTGATATTTTCATTTGCTTGTTAGTTATTTTCTGCGTTAATCTTTTAATTTTGAACTTAAGTTAGTTCATAATGAGTAGATAAGAATCTTAACCTCACAAGTTAAGTTACTGTTTACATTTTCTTTTTTTTTTTTTTAAAAAAAAAAATTTAAATCTCTATGTGAGGACTTTCATGTACATCAAACCATCTCCATGATAACTTAGGATTGTATTAATTTGGTTACATTGTGCTCTTTTCACTTGCTTGTTAATTATTAGCATAAATCTTTTACTTGTCACTTGCTTTTTAACTATTCCCCTCCCCTCCTTTCGGCACAGTTGTGGAAATGGACTTCTAAACTACAACTAAAAATGTTGAGGCTTGGTTTTAAATTTCATCCAACTTGAAGTTCACTACCACAACAGGGAGTCAAGGCTATTGGCTTCAAATGCTTTGCTCATTACACCAGATAACATAACAATAATTTCAGGAACTAGCATCTCCATATGAAATAAGCATATAAAATATTCTGATTCAAATCCAACTAATAATAATGCAAATCAATTTCACCTAATAGGGCATTTGTGATTGCCATGGCAAAAAAAATTCATCAGTACCTTGAAATAATCATGACAAAATCACTTTTTGTAGGTCATGCATCATTTGATATCTACAGTCAAGATATATGGTTTTGAAATAATTGTCTAATGTTCTCATTCACTATTGAGTAGATATCATACAAATTTAAATTTATTATTGACTGAACTAGGAAGTTAGAACATGAGGGGTTCTATCCTTAGTGATGTCGATGATACCTTTGTTTAAATCTTTGTCAAACTTCAAGATAAAATCAAGCTACAATTTGACTAAGTCCATAATTGACTAATCTTGGATGTTAGAATTGGAGGGATTCTATTCCTGATAAAGTCTATGGTAAAAAAGATATAAAATTCAATTCACGGTATATCTTTATCATAAATTAGATTTGGATATTAGAGCCTAAATAACTCTATCCCCATTAAAGACTCTTTCTATAGCAATGAAATTCAAAATCTTTGAAACTACACTTTTCTTTAAAGAAAATTGTTAAGTTTTGGATATTTTCATTAAACTCATGTTGGCCATATTCAAAATATTTAATTTAGAGGGAGTCAACCCATTCTTCGTTGAGTTTTTGAATCTTTTCCAATATCATTTTGATTGGGTGAAGATGATTAAAACTTAAGCAATCACAGTAAAATATTATAAGAAAATTATCAAATAAAAAATAAAGCTTTCACTTTTTGATGAAAATCAAACTTTTCTCAATCATTGTGAGTATTTGGTATTCCTTAGTGTTTTCCCTATAAAGGATGCTCAAATATACTCATTGTTCTATAACAACTCATGCAAAAGTTAAAATTTTCTAACGAAAATTTTATCATGTTGCATTTAGTTCTCTTAGAACATGTAAACGAAGACTCTAGAAATATCATATTATTTTCTTCGAGTTAATCGAAACAAATTCAATCATAAAATCAATCTTTAAACAAAATCTTGCATTTCTCCTTTGGTGGTCGAGATGCTTTGTTAAGTCTTTACTTATCAAATATGATCAAACTACTCCCCTTTTGCTTTCCTCACATATGATGATCTAATATAAAAACATATTCCCTAGTAGATTATTTGTAAGTTATAAAGATCATTTATAATGAAGGATAAAACAAAATTTTAATCAAGAGATTTTCAAGTCTATCAATCGTCAAAATATTTTTTTTCCTTCTAGAAAATAACATATATAAAAGCTTATGATCTCTAGTAGAGCAGTTGCAAGTTGTCAGTGTCATTTGTGGTTGAGGGAAAAGATTCAAAGCTTCAAAGAAATCAACTTTACTTTAAAAATTCATAACCCAGTTTAAATCCGTCTTTAGGTCTAAGTCCGCTTTTACGGCATCCTATTGACTTTCTGGCTTAAGTCCGCTCGTACGGCAGCCAATCCAGTTTAAATCAGCCTTTAGGTCTAAGTCCGCTTTTACGGCATCCTATTGGCTTTCTGGCTTAAGTCCGCTCTTACGGCAGCCAATCAAGTTTAAATCTGTCTTTAGATCTAAGTCCGCTTTTACAACATCCTATTGACTTTCTGTCTTAAGTCCGCTCTTACGGCAGCCAAACCTGATTAAATCAGTCTTTAGGTCTAAGTCCGCTTTTGCGGCATCCTATTGACTTCTGGCTTAAGTCCGCTTTTACGGCAACCATCCAGTTTAAATCCGTCTTTAGGTCTAAGTTCACTTTTACGGCATCCTGCTAACTTTCTGGCTTAAGTCCGCTCTACGGAAGCAAATTCAGTTTAAATCCGTCTTTAGGTCTAAGTCCGCTTTTACGGCATCCTATTGACTTCTGGCTTAAGTCCGTTTTTATGGCAGCCATCCTGTTTAAATCCGTCTTTAGGTATAAGTCCTCCTACGGCATCTTATTGACACCTTTGAAATTAGGAATAAGCCTCCCTAGTGGCATCCTAATCTTCTTCCCGAGGAGAAGTATAAGCATCCCTAGCGGCATCTTCTCTTCATTAAATTTTAAATCTTAAATCCGTCTTTAGGTATAAGTCCTCCTACGGCATCCTATTGACACATTTGAAGTTAGGAGTAAGCATCTCTAGTGGCATCCTAATCTTCAACCCGAGGAGAAGTATAAGCATCCCTAGCGGCATCTTCTCTTCATTAAATTTTAAATCTTAAATCCGTCTTTAGGTATAAGTCCTCCTACGACATCCTATTGACACTTTTGAAGTTAGGTATAAGCATCCCTAGTGGCATCCTAATCTTCATCCAGAAGTTAAGTATAAGCATCCCTAGCAGCATCTTCTCTTCATTAAATTTTAAATCTTAAATCCGTCTTCAGGTATAAGTCCTCCTACGGCATCCTATTGACATCTTTGAAGTTAGGATTAAGCAACCCTAATGACATCCTAATCTTCGTCCTGAAGAAAAGTATAAGTATCCCCAGCGGCATCTTCTCTTCATCCTATTAACATTCTCGATGTTAGTCTTCATTTATAAAGAAAGTTTCAATCATGTCAAAATCAAATTCAAAATTCCTACTTGTGCTAAACCACATTCAACTTTTTCAAATCTTGACTTTACTAAAAAATACTAATATTTTTAGTTATTATTTACAAAAGCCATCAGTGCCAACATCAACTTCAAAATCACTGAATCAACTCAAAACTCTATCAACTTTATCTCAATTTTCTATCAATTCTCAAAATTCCTTCATTTCATAAACTCAAATCTTCAACTTTAATTTCGGATCCAGTTGATTGTTTCGGTCAACACCAATACGCATGATAAACTTTGGCAAGTTTATCATGCCTATTGGGGATCCATTCGTTGACCTCATTATTCGAGGTCAATTTTTCCGAATTAAATTCTAGCACCTAGGTCTTCATAGCCTAGAAGAGACGTCACCCGCAGGATTTCCCTTAGGTGGATACCCACTGACATAGTATTGACTTGACCTTTTTTTTTTATTCAAACCAAATCAAAATCATTTCAATCTCGATTTAGTTAAACTCCAAACTAAACCCAAATCAACTCTTCTTAAACCCACTACTTAAAATTTAACTTTACAAAGCCAATTGACATGAAATTAAATCAAATTAACTTGATTTGAGTTCGATTTAAATAGCCCCATTAGCCCGGATTAACTCGTCGCGAGCCAGCGTCATTAGTTAAATTAAATAGACAAATTTGAATTAATCTATTTCAAAATAATGTTCATCGATTTTATTTTTATCAAATTTATTATAATAAATCATTTATACGTTTTAAAATAAAATTTGTTAAATATATTCTAATAATTATATCTTAATCTAAAATTCAAATCAGAAATTGGTTTAGGCTAAACCTAATTTGCGGTTAAACTAAACAGGTACAACACTCCCCCATTACCTCCTAACTATTTGGACAAACCGTTCCTTCTCCCATAAGCATTTTCGCAAACCGCCCAGGCTCTCATTCGCAAGAACCGAATTCCATCGCCTCCTGCTCTCAGCCCGCACGAAGCCCAGGATCTCCTGTCCAGAGAAGTTTGTGTGAGACCCTTCTCCCGAACGTCTCTCCTCAGTTCGCATACCTCCAGGCCAAACCCCGGTCGCCCTCTGCTCTCCATTCGCACGCATAGGAGAACCGTCTCCCTCTTCTTCGTGCAACCCCAAGATCGGTCGCACTTCTCTCTCGTCGGACTCCCACGTCTCTTGATTCTCACAACCTAAGCGAAGAACCGAAACTTCCTCTCTATTCACATAGACCAAACTCCAGCCTCATCTTCGCTACCTCCCTCACAATCAGTTCGCAAATAGCCTCAGCCCGTCGCTCCCCCAGTTCGCAAAATCCCTCTCCCAAACTCCCCTAGCCCGAACGTCCCTTTCTCTCGCGTGAGAAGTCCCAGTTTGTAAATCCTTCTCCCAGCCGTTCGCAAGCCTCAGGTTCGTCCACTCCCTGGCTTTATCTCCTCTCTATTCGTAGCAAGTTCGCACAACCTGTTACTAGCCCTAAGTCGATCGAAGTCTTCCAGTCTCGTCGCCTCTCCATTCACACGAATCGAGAGCCCCCAGCCCAAATAACGAAGCTTTTGCTTCCTCTGCTCTGGCCGACGCCAACATCTTCTTAATCTTGGGTAAAATTCTTATACAACTTCTCTATCTTCTTCTTCTCTTACTCTTATTTGATTTAAACTAAGTATTAGGGAGTTTAATCTTGATATTCTTAATTAAATTCTGAGATAAAATCTGTCAATATTTCTTTCTTTTGATAAGCATTGGCAGTAAGAAAAATGATAAAAGCTTTGTTAGAATGCATATATAAAATTACATTTTTTTTATCTTAGAGGACGAATGGTTTCATCTATTCTATTTTTCATGGTTGCATTGTATCTTGCATTGTTATTCTTTATTGGTTTTAAGTTTTCATTTTTGGTAACAATGTAACAATGAGAAACGAAATGCTAGATTTTTGTTGATAGTTTGGTTGATCCTTACAAAATCTGAGAAGATTTCTTAAATTCTTTTACTTAAGCTCTATTAACGGCTAGCTTCCATAATTAGTTAATAAATGCATTATTTGCCTTTCTCTTCAATATGTTCTTGAAAGTGAAATGATATATTTGAAAAGTGGCTTTTGTGTATGTGTTTTAAAAAATGGAAATTGTGTGTTTCTTGAAAAAGTGGAAACGTGTTAGAACTTGTGTGAGTTTGGGAGAGTAAAAATTGTGTATTTAGAAAAGAATATGTATGTTTAGTCAATCTTGGTTATGGAAGCCATATGTATATGTGAAATGTAAGAATTTTGAAAAGTGTAAGTTTGGAAGGGTAAAATGTATATTATTTTAGAAAGATAAAAGGTATGTGTTGAGAAGAGTTATGGAAGTGAAAGTTGTTTTGTTTAAATGAAAAGTTTAATGATTTGAATGGTAAAGTGAAACTTGATTATTGGAAAATGAAATGTATTTTATTTTGAAAAGGTATTACATATGAGAAATAATAAGTGGGGTTTGTGGATTCATAAATATGAAACTTGTGTGGTGTATGTATAAATGTCAAATAATAAAGTGTATGAAATATTGAAATAAATTGTTTTGTTTTGAAAGTGAAATTTATATGATTTGGAAAGATGAAAGATTTATGTCTTGAAAGTGGAATTAGTGTGTCGAATGGTGTTTTAAGTGTGTAGAAAGTTGAAGTATTTTGAGAGGTGAGAGGAGTAAGTGTTAGAGAGTAAGTTAGTTGGGTTTTAACTAGAAAATTAAAGTGAAATGTTGAAAAAAAAAAATTCTCTCTCTCTCTCTCTCTCTCTCTCTCTCTCTCTCTCTCTCTCTCTCCTTTGCCCTTTTCTTGTGCCTCGGGGTAAATATTAGAAAGATATATAATATGCTATTAAAAGTGAAAAGTTCAAAAGACAGTTAGCAAACTGGTGTTCAAGCCTGAAGAAAGGTACGCCTTTTATTTTCAGTAAATTTCAATTATATTATTATTATTTATTAAAAGTGCTTCTAATACATGTTTTTTTTTTTTTGGTATAAACTACGAGGAACGGTACTGATCGAGTGGACAGAAGTACAAGGAGCTAATGACGTCAGTCGCCTCTATCCAACCGGGTAGAGGTGCTACGGGCGGAACCACCAGGTCGTAGCCCCCGGTGACTGTGAGTATTCTAAACTTAGAAAACCTTTAGGGGTCCCTTGATGTGGTGTGCGCAAATCCTTCCCTTTTAGGTTCCTGTAGTGACTTCAATTTTATTAGGTTTATTTTTATTTGCTTTTATATATATGCAAAGTCATGAGGGTTAGTAATAACAAAAAATTTTACCCTATATAACAGTAGTGACACTTAAGGATAAAAATTAAGGACTGAGTCTTAGAAAAGTTAGACTTAGGATGCATGCACACTTTAGGATAGAAATATATAACATAGAAAACTTAGTGACACCTCACCTTAGGATTAGTGAATTTTTTTGTAAATTAAAATTCAATCAATTAGAAAACTATAGCCAATAATTGACCTAGAATATATCAAAACCTCACAGCTTACTACACACACTTAGATTTATTTGCTAGGATAACCGACTCTAGTTTTAGGTTAGGCCGATGTTTACTTTCTTACTGCTGTGTGACGGGTTTTTCTCAATTTTCACTGCATGTTGGTTATAAAATTGTTGGTGTGTTTGTTTATTTACTTTCACTACACTCTGTGATATGATTTGATTGACGATTAGATTACCCATAGGTTAGGAGCGATCTGATTGTTAATAAAATTTTCTGCAGGTGGTCACACTCATGCAGGGCAGTAAAAAGGAGGGACTAATTAATTAATAATTATATAAATGCTACAGGTGCTCCATTTGTTTAGCCCCCAAATAAAAAGAGTGTGGCCAAGTTTGGCTAATTGATTTAATTTAAATGCAAATATATAACTGCTTGTGATGATTTTTATATAAACTGCTTAGGATAACCTTGCAGGTGGTCTAGATTTTTCTTTTTCTTTCTGTGAAATGTAATGTAAATGTAAATGTGTTTGAAAGGTATTATAAATTATGAAAGTGATTTTGAAAGTGGGATATCACATCCAATTTGGAATCCAAAAAAAGGAGAATATACCTTAAAGGATTATTCTCTTTTATTTGGAAAGTTAAATTAGGATGATTTTAGTATCCAAATAGAAAAGAAAATACCCCCTTTAGGGATGAGTTTCTTTTTTATTTGGATATCCAGACCCGACGGGTCCATGGTATTCATAGAAGAAGAAAGGACGAAATGTAGAAACAAAGAAAGAAGATGAAGAAATAAATACACAAGAGAGAATATATCCCATTTCAAAAATCACTTGCGTCATTCTTAGGATTAGAATCTAGGTTTGTTGTCAGTGGTGCTAGGCCACTTTACTTTTCTGCAAATTCTGGATGTAATTATATGGACATTGAACATTATATTTTTGATTATTTAATTTGATTGTTTATATTATTTGTGCAGTAGAATTTTTTTAGGACGCTTGCATGCCGTATTTTGTTTTAGTCTGGATACGAATCAGAGTGTTTTTTTTGTAAGGGTACGCTTAAAATTTTTCTACTTATAATTTTAATAAAAAATTTTAGGCTCACATAATAACTCTAACGATCTAAGAAGTAAGGTCGGGACCGCCGAGAGTCAGCATAAGTATATTAATACTTCTCTTTCTTGTTAGGCACCTCCCCGCCTACGGGTTCTGGCAGACCACTTGACCTATGAGTGTGCAGTTCTGTCAAGGGGAAGTTGTGCAATCTCTAGGGAAAAAACCTATTTTCTAAGCCTAATTTTAAAATTGTTTCATATTCATTTTATACATTTGAGTAAATTAGCATGCATTGCATTAGATACAAACTAAAAAGAGTCTAAAATATTAATTGTATTTCTAGACATTTTTTTTATCATACATAAGCTGAGGGGCCATTTAAGATTTATCTTAGATGTCGGCCCTCAATTCCTTAAAACCTAAACAACATACCTACCCATCTTTCATAAGAGAAGGGACACATGGTTTTAAAGCGCATAGGTGGTTAGCTGGCTCCCCAATCCAGGCCGGGAAAAGTCCAGATTTGCACTTCATTAGTTAGGTTTGGGTTACTACCTTTGTAGTACCCAAATTAGATTTAAATTCTGAGGCAGATTCTTTTTAGATCTTAAGTCCTCACCCTCTGGGAATATAATCCCAATTTTCTAATAAAATATCAACTTAAACATAGGATTTCTATCTTAAAATGTAAAGCCCAACATAGGATAGATTGAGGTTGCCTCTGAGCTTCTCAGAATCTAGCTCCCCGTACTTTTCTTCCTTTGACTCGCTAATAAATTTTCAACATTGAACTTTCTCATTGGAAAATCCTTATTTCTGTTCCTTGTCTTCTACTTTGTAGTCAAAAAGGTATGAAATCACTGCTTTAATCGAGAGTTTTCTTAGGAGTTTTCCTCCTAGGATGTAATTAACTATAGGGGCTTGCTTCTATAGGGATTTGAGAACCCCAGATTAAAATAAACCTTATTTTATTTATATAAAACAAGGGAAAAATCTTTGGTAATGTAGATGTCTTTAAAACTTAATTTCTAATTTTAAATATATTTGTAGGATGTTATTATTATCTTTTCAGATAATATAATATCCAGCTTATTATATTCAATTTTAGAAATGATGAATTTTATAAAATCTATTCTTATTTTGCATATCTTGAAAAATGTTATGTTCATCTTTCAAGATGATATAATATTCTCCTTGTTATATTTAAATAAAAGGATGGATAAACTTTTTCAAAAAACTTATTTCAATTTTTAAACATATTCTATAGAATTTTATATTCATCTTTCGAGATGATATATTTTTCTTTGAACTATGTTTGATCATAGAAATATATCTTTTCAAAACCCTATTTTGATATTGAATCCATTATAGAATATTGTGTCAATCTCTCAAGATTATACTTTATTCTTAATGCTGTATTCGATTACAAAATAGGAGAAATCAAAATCTGTGTGGTGACACAATATTTTTCCCACCATTAATGCTATAGGTTTCCAGCCAATTTGAAATGGAAATTCTGTCGCAAACCTTGATACGACGATTTATCATTTGTTGCAACAGAAATATCTGTCATAAAAAGTAGCAAATTTGCGATGAATTTTTCGCCACAATTTACGATGGATATTTCGTCGCATATTATAGTGGAATTTCAATCGCACATCCACCATATATATTTGCAATAGATCGTGCCGTCACAAATATTTTTACTACGTGGTTTTAACGGCGAATTCAATTCTGTCGCAAATTTGCCGCAAACCAAGGTTTACAATGAATTTCTCTTTTTTTGTGGTGGATTATTCCATCGCAAAAGCTTAATTTGCTGTTGTGAATAGGGGTGTCAATTTTGGGTCATGGGTCAGGTTCGGGTCAAACCCGAAATTGACCCGGCATCATTCGGGTTCAGGTCAACCCGACCCATTTTTGTAAACTAGTTGATTTTATGGACCTGAACCCGACCCGCTTCGAGTTTGGGTCAACCCGACCCGACCCACGGACAGGCGATGGCTTGATGCGGAACTGGCTACGCGTAGCGGAATTGGTTCCTGACGCCGAATGCGGGCTGGTGAGGGCGCGGCGGGACGCAGTGCGCACACATGGGCATGGGCTAAAAAGCGACGAGGGGTGCGTGCGAGGTCGCGGCCGCGTGGGGCGAGCGTGAAGGCTCGACATGGGATGCGGGATGCGGGGCGCGGGGCGCACGTGAGGGCGCGACCGCGGGGGCTGAGCGCGAGGGTTTGACGTGGGACGCTAGGCGCACTCGTGCGCGCGACGTGGAACCTCCGCCGAACTGATACGGGCGGCCGAGCAGGGTCCTTCGGGCAGACTGTAAATGTGTGTATTTCGGGTCAGTTCGGGTCATTCCCGGGTTTCCGGGACAACCCGAACCCGACCTGATTTTCAAACGGGTCAATTTTTCGGACTCGAAACCAACCCGCTTCGGGCTCGGGTCAACCCAAACCTGAAACTTTCACGTCGGGCCAATATTGACAGCTCTAGTTGTGAATCATTTGTATCATGCACATGTATAAATAATTTTGAAATTTTGAGCCTGTTTGGGTTGATTATAAAGGTGGTTGCAAAACTACTGTGGAGAAAGTTGCTTTTTTTAATGTTGTTTTAGTAGTAGCTTTCTAAAAAAAAAAAAATGAAAATAGTGTAAAGTATTAGCTGAATAAAAAATGTTATTGTGGTCTAAAAATAAAATAGTAAAAAAAGTTATTCCAAATTAACATTAAATTCACAAAAAAAAAATTCATTCATTTCAAAATAAATTTTACACGTGTATAATACATTGTAATTCTATTTCTCTAATTGAGGGGAAGGTTGGATTCCTAAATCCTTATTAACATAATTGAATATTACAACTAGATTCGACTCTATAATTTTTTCCTAAGAAGATTCTCTATGTTAAAATTTTAATATCTTTTGTATTCTTTTTTTTTTTCCTATTTGTGTATAAAATCTTCAAGGAAAATTTGGATATTGAATTATTTTTTCATCTCCATAAATTTCTAGCACATAACAATATTGCATGGTATAACATATAATATTTTTATATCATAAGTTGTCTTTCATGATATGAGTATAATCTTATGAGCATGCATTATTTTGCCCTTTGAGTAGGCTTATTAGCACACAAAGATACTTTCAGATTTATAGTTGGAGAAGATTATAAGGCGCTATTGCTCCTTGTATATCATCAATTATTTAATTTTCTTTATTTTGGAGTTCAAATTTAAAATAAATTATATTTTGTGTAAGAAATTTTTTATATTTTATTTTTAATATTAAAATTGATATATCATCAAAAAATTACCTTGATCGGGCACGAATCTCGACGCAAAATCAAATCAGAAACTTCCAAAATTAGAATTGGGACCATTTGAACTCCGATTTTAGCGAACTTACAGTCAAACTGAACGTCTCAAAAATACAAACCCAACGACACCAAATTCGACTCAATCCGAGCCCAAATGAGTCCAAATCAAGGACCTAAATCATTAATGGAAGGTTCGAACCACAATTTGGATTACCAAACTATTTCCAAATAGTACGTGCTTGTAGTTAAGTGGCTTGACGAGACGAATCCAACGAACCTAAGATCGCCAAATTCTGACATCACTAAGACCTTCAAATGTCTAACGAACGGTCCATGATCAAGGGACTCAACATTGGCCGTTCATTCAACCACTCTCATTTACCCATGATATCTCCCCCATTTATGGGCCATGCCACTCCATAAATGTATAAATAGACCTCTCATTTCCCTTAAGGGGGGAGGAATCCAAGAAAGAAGAGAAGAAGGAAGAAGAGATGGAAGAAGCTCATCATTGACCACCGCCTGAGTTCGCCGGACAACCACCTGAGGCCCTCACTTTCGCCGCATCGCCGCCTGACATCATTGCTCTGCCGGACCACCATCTAAGGCCCTCACCTTCATCGGACCACCACCTAAGGTGCTCACCTCCATCGAACCATCGCCTGACATCATTGCTTTGTCAGAGCACCATCGAGGCCCTCGCCTTCGCCGGACTACCACTTGAGGCCCTAGCCTTCGTCGGACCACCACCTGAGGCTCAGGCTTATGTCGGACCACCATTTTAGGCCTCGAGCTCCACCAGGACACTGCATGACACTCTGAGCTCTATCGGGCCATCACTTGACACCAAGAGTTCTCCCGAAGTACCGCCTTTCTACTACGGTTTTTAAAACCCTTGTCTCATGCCGACTATGGTTCTTCCAACCTCCATCACCAGACAATAATCTTTCTTACCCTAGTTTCTTGCCTACTATGGTTTTTTAAACCTATGTCTCGTGCCGATTATGGTCCTTACGACCTCCATCATTGACAACAGTCTTTCTGACCCTGGTCTCTTGCCAACTACGATCTTTTGGACCACTGTCTCATGTTGATTATGCCCCTTCCAACCAAACAAACATGTTTTTGTTGATTATTGTAACTCCCACCATGTAATGTGTTATACATGATGTACATTTGTAACATCAAGCCAAGGCCTTCTTCCTAAGAAGGGCCTCATTTTTAATCGACTGCAAATGCTAGCGGATTCATTCAAACTGAGCCAGACCCCATGGTTTTCCCCCCTTTTCATGGGTTTCCAAGTAAAAACTTTGATGTCTCTTATAAATGCTACTCTTTCTTATATGCTTGTGTGCTAGATCTTCGTACAGTGCTAAGACGTTATATTATATATTTCTATGCCTTCACGAATATTTTAGGATGCAACAATTTGGCGCCATCTGTGGGAAATTGGTTCCCAACTGGGGGCAATTTTTGCTCAAACCTTAAAAAGTTGTTTATGTCAACTTCTTGAGATCAGCTATTGCTGCATCAATTTTAAGGGAATTAGATCCGAACCGGGGGCAATTTTGACTCCAATTATGGTAAAAAAGATCCCTCCAATGCTTTTAAAACCAAGATGATATATCAGAAAACACCTGACAAAAGCAAGGATTCTTCCGATAAATTATAAGCTAAATTATAAGCTTTACAAGTCCCTTGCTAAACTTATACTTCTTTAGCAAGATTTTTAATCTTGACCTCAAAAAGGCAGTAAGGGTCTAAAAATAGACCCTTCTTTACCTTTGATTTGGGATACATGCAGCGTTCTCTACCTCCCAATCAAGGAAAGATCAATCCTAGGGGTATTGATCCAACTTCTTCCATATATATTAGCGTCATTGAGTAAAGGCTCTGACATACAACATCAAATAGGTTATACATCCTTGGTGGATTCTCTCGACCTCATCTACACATGCTAACATCATCGAGCAAGGCTTTGACATACAACCTCGGATAGGTCATACATCCTTAATGGATTCTTCCGGCCTCTTCCACATAAGTTACATCATCGAGCAAGGTTCTGACATACAACCTCAGATAGGTCTTACATCCTTGGTGGATTCTCATAACCTCTTCCATACAGGATAACGTCATCGAGCAAAGGTTCTGACATACAATGTTAGATAGGTCTTATATCCTTGGTGAATTCTCTTGACCTCATCCACATAGGTTAATATCATTGATCAAATGCTCTATCATACAATCTTGGATAGGTCATACATCCTTGGTGGATTATCTCCACCTCTTCCACACAGGTTAATATCATCGAGCAAAGCCTTTGACATACAACATCGAATAAGTTATACATCATTGGTGGATTCTCTCGACCTCTTCTAAATATGTTAACGTCATTAAGAAAATGCTCTGACATACAACCTCAGATAGGTCATACATCCTTGGTGGATTCTCTCGACCTCTTCCACACAGGTTAACGTCATCGAGCAAAGACTCTGACATACAACCTCATATAGGTCTTACATCATTGGTGGATTCTTTTAACCTCTTTCATATAGGTTAATGTCACCAAAATATAGTCGTAATTCTACTAGACATTGAGCTTTCTCTCGTCGCTGGACATCTTCCCATTATGAGGCTTTCATTAAGATTCTACCCAATGTTGAGCTTCCTCTCATCACAAGGCTTCAATATGCTGTAGGACTTTCCTCAGAATTCTACCCAACACTGAATTTCTACTCATTATCAGAAAATTATCCGCCGATGGACTTTCAACGGACATCTACATGTCACTGGATTTCTACCCGCCATTAGACTACCGTCGAATTTTTACCCGACATTGTACTTGTATCGGATGTCAAATTTCTTCCCTTCGCGAGACTTTTATCGAAATTCTACCCGACGCTAAGCTTCCTCCTGTCATTGGATTTCTTCTCGTTGATAGGCTTTTGTTGGGCTTCTACCCAATGTTGGATTTCTACCCATCATCGAATTACTACCCAAAGCCAAATTTTCACCCGACGTCGGACTTTTTTCTGGCTTCTATACGACGTCGTACTTCTGCCCATTGCCAGATTTTTGTCAGGCTTCTACCCGATATTGGATTTCTACCAGTCGTCAAACTTTTTGTCAGGCTTCTACCCGACGTTGGATTTTTACCCATTATCAGATTACTACCCGACGTCAAATTCACACTTATCATCGAACTTTCTTCATGCTACTACTCGACGTCGAACTTCTGCCTGTCGACAGACTTTCATTGGTCTTCTACCCCATGCCCTATTTCTACCCATCATCAGACTTATGCCCGTCCCCAGACTATTATCAATCGTTAGATATTCATCAGACTTATGCCCATCGCTGAACTACTACCCATCACCGGATATTCACAGGGCTTCCATCTGGCACCAAATTACTACCTGTCGACGTATGATTATCACCGAACTTTTTCCCAACATCGCACTTTCATTTGTTATTAGACTTCCATCGACTAACGTCGGACCTTCATAGAATCTCTAGAAGAAGTGGGAGAAATCTTCTTCTTGCATAGAGGGGCCTCAGGCCTGGATAGGGGATGTCGCATGTGCAGGGCCCGGGCAAAGGCCTCAGATTAAAGATGAAGAAGGGGCTGAAATCTTCTTCTTATAGAGAGGGGCCCCGGGCCTAGAAAGGGGATGCCTCCTGTGTAGGGCCCGAAGGAAGGCCTCAAGTGAAAGAAGAGATGAGAAAAGGAAGTGCAAATTTTTTCATATCTCCAAGGGGGTATTTATAGTAAAAAGAGAGAATTAGGGAAGTTATGGGAAAAAAAGAAAAAAAAAACTCTCTCTTTCCCATCCCTCTCCAAAAAAAAAAAAACTTTCTCTCTCCCTCTCAAAAAACAAAAAAAAAAAAAAAATATATATATATATAACAGCCCACATTCAAAAAAAAAAAAAATTGGCAGTTTTATTAACCGCCTCTCTACCCTTTTGAATGGCTAGAGCATCCTGCCTAACATAGGTGGGTAAATAAAAATAAAGGAGATATTCGAGCACTCTCATTTCGCTCTAGCCGCCCTCCCACTCTCGCTCTTGCTCTCGGAGTTCTTCTCTGGCCGCCACCAGCCTTCTGCCGGTGGTATCCATGGATCTGCTTTCAAATAGACACTTCCCCCCTCTTGCTATTGCTACTTCCTCTGCTCCTCCTGCTCCTCCCCATATTTTAGATCGTCTGGGGTCTAATATCATAGCTAATCCTTGATCGTCTTCTCCTAATATTCTAGTTTCTCTCATAGAAACAGCTAATGAGATCATCCCCTTCAACAAGGATTTCACTGTTGCGGGTGATGCAGAATGGAGTCTCTACCTCGTCAAGTATTCTATCAATAAGAGACCTTACTATGAAGCCCTAAATGCAACATCAAAAAGGATTTGGAAACACAAAGGTACCATTCAACTCATAGCTCTCACGGATGGTTTCTTTCTTTTCAAGTTCTCATCGGAGGAGGATTATGTTATGGTTTGGTCAAAATATGCATAGTTTTTTGATGAAAAACCATTTATCTTTCAGAAATGGACCAAAAAATTTCACCCCACTAGAAAAAGCTTTCTTCTGTGCCGATATGGGTTAGGGTTCATAATCTACCCTTAGTCTATTAGAACTCAAAAGGGAATTCTAAAATTGCTTCTAAAATCGACATTCCTATAGTGGTTGATGCCTTAACTGCTGCGAAAACTAGACTAACCTATGCCAGGATTTGCATCCAAGTATTCATTTCTTCTACAGTCCCTGAAATTGTACCCATTGCTATTGAAGGTGAAGTTTTCAATTTGCAGATCCAATATGAATGGAAGCCCTCCCCTTGCTCTTCTTGTACTTCATTAGCTCATTCCTCCTCACAATGTCCTGCTAATCAGCAAATCAAGCAAAACGTTCAAGCCAACAATAGGGGCCATAGTACTTCTCAAAATCCCTGCAGGAAAGCTCAATATCATCCTAGCCCCTCGACCTTGGGTAATGTTATAGAGGTCACACTAGATCATGTGGCCACTCTAACTAATATCCCTAAACATAATCTCCCAGCAATCACCTCCACACTATCTATGGTACCGCCTCAGGTAGTTTTAACTCCTATTGCACCTTCTTCTACCAGTGAAAACACTGTGCCATTTGTTCAACAGGAACTAGATAGTGACCCCAGCCTTCCATTCCTCCTATTATCAACTCAACTAATCCTATTCCTTTCCTTATTATATATGCTGCCTCTATTAATTCGGTAATACCTAATTTAAACTCCCTGACTGATGAATGTTTAGGGGAGTCAGAGATAGCTCAAGCCCCAACTTTAAAACCACCAACCATCCAGATGAGCAATAAGTTTGAGTCTCTAGAAAGCACATAAGAGTTAGCATTTTATTGCTCTAAAAATGACTATTCATCCTTATATGAGCCTTCCTTAAATATCAGTGGTAAAAAGAGCAATTCCTCCCTTCCTAAAAACACCAAAGGAAAGGGTTCCAAAAAGCCTCCCACCCCCTCATCCAAGCATAAATGATCTATCCCTCTATAGCGGCATGGAATATTATAGGATTTTCTTCCTCTGATAAGATTTCTTTATGCAAAACGTTCGTCCAATCTCTCAGGTTGGACATGATTTGTATTCTAGAGAATAGAATATAGCTCTCGACTCTCTCAGACATAAGTTTTTGTAACAGTCAGTTGGTTTATGATACGAAAATTAGTTGCAATAATTTTCATTGTGCTAATCCAGGAAGGATATGGATTAAATGGTCCCCTGATAGGATTACATTTAGGCCTTCCTACTTCTCTTCTCAAATGATTGCTGGGATGGTTTCTTATGGTACTAGTCCTCCCTATCTTCTTTCGGTGATTTATTCTTCTAACCACTAGGATGGAAGGAAAGCTCTTTGGGAAGATTTAAGAATCACTTCACCTACTAGGGGCATTCCTTGGATTTTAATGGGTGATTTTAATTGTTTCCATTTTCCCTCGGATAAGATTGGAGGGAATGTGCTACATCAAAATCAGCTTCAAGACTTTAATAGTTTCATTTTTTACTCTAATCTCAAAGATCTAGCTTCTATTGGTCCTTCATATACTTTGTATAATTTGAGGATTGATTATCCAATTCACATCAAGTTGGATCATATGTTGGTAAATGAAGATTGGCTGGCTTACTTTACCAACTCTTACTATATAATTAAATGTCCTAGAGGTTCTAAACACTGTCCTATTGTCCACTTGCATGGGGATAATTCTTTCACTAAGCATCGATTTCTCTGCAAAAATTATTGCACCAAATATGACTAGTTCTAGTACTTATTGTTTGATATTTTCTCTGCCAAATCAAAAGGGTCTCCTTTTGTAGACCTTTGCTCTAAGCTTAAGCAACTAAAAGTGGCGATTAGAGGAAAAGGATGGGCTACCTCTAACTTGATGGCTGATTATATCAAGAATCTACAAGAAAAGCAAAACTCTTGTCTTTGTAGCTTGCATCCTGATGGAAACATAGTTCAAGCCTCTTTGGCGCTTAAAAGCATAAATCATCAATTGGCAGCTGCTTCATCTATGTGGTTTTCTTTGGTTAAACAAAGGGCAAAAACCAAATGGTTATCTCAGGGTGAGGATGATCTCAAAATTTTATATGCTAGAATTCGATTAAGGAGGAATTATAAAAAACTGTCATTTCCTTAGGAATGTCTAAAGCTGACTCCTCTATGTCTAAGGCTATTAATGATTCCATCTCATACTTTCAAAGCCTCTATAATACTCCTCAGAATCTGGAGTTTGATATCAATCTCTTCCCTCATGGTAATGTTATTCCATCTGAATTTATTGACTCTCTTACTGCCCCTTTTTTAAAAGCTGAAATAAAAAAAAGCAGTTTTCTGTGGGGCATCCAATTCTACCTCTGGTTCTTATGGCTTCAACTTTAAGTTCTTT
Organism: Dendrobium officinale; assembly: GCA_019514585.1. NCBI lineage: Eukaryota > Viridiplantae > Streptophyta > Magnoliopsida > Asparagales > Orchidaceae > Dendrobium > Dendrobium officinale. Next base: position 52,478,232 of record CM033688.1, read on the forward strand.
AAATCCACTTGGGTGTGTTGACCTCATTTTTGTATGAGTTCATCTTGTGCTACAATCATTCGAGCTTGCAATCTAGCTTGTAATCGACATCTCTTCGACTCAAGTGGAAGTTAACCTTTAATTCCGTTTAAGTGAAATTAGCTTTGTTGAATGCAAATTTTCTATACAAATTTAAATTGAAATGTTATATAATTAATTTTGCTTTTGAAATTATGCTCTTCTTCTCCAATTTAGATCTCTAAATTCTCTAAATTTGAGCAATTTATTTCTACAATTGAATTGGAATGAAGAGAGGGCATGATTGTCATTTTAATTTTTTTTTTATGGGCATTTAAGAGGAATTAGGGCCGGCCATGAAGAGGAGGAATTATTGCGTCCGGTCACCTAACATGCGGACATCCAATCCAGAGACGCCACCTCACCCAGATGCACTGGGCTCCTATATTTTTGAGTGACGTGCGTGTTTTTATTGGTGTCCGAAAGAATCCGGACACCAGACACAATAATTTGCCCATGAAGAGGGGGCTGATTCCACGATTCATTCCAGCATCAAGCCCTAGCCGTCTCTCTCTGATTCCACGATTCCCATTCCTCCCTCACCTCACGCCTCTAAGCAGCCGCTTCCTCCTCTTCTCCCACTGTCCAAGCAAGAGGAAGAAGAAAATGGTCTGTTCAAGGGTCCAGCTACCTTCCCCCATTCGGCCAAAGAAGAAACTTGAGGATGAGCTGGTTCTGGTCTCACCAAGAAAAAAAAAAGGGTATAACAAGGGTGAGACTCCTTTGGGATCTCTCTTCTCAGCCCAAGCAAAGCAAAGGTGGGAATAAGAGCAAGTTCTTGGTGTTCTAAATGCTACATGCTGTTAAGGATATGAGTTCAGAGAATTGCTTTGTATAGGTTATATTTTCCTTCAATTATTTTAGTTACAGAAGCTGCAATAAGGTTCATACTTTTTGGGGTTTTAATTAGCTTTATTATTTAAAGTAATAATAATAACAAATGTATGAACCTGATGTGTATAAATTATTCTTAGACCCTCTTTTCTTTTCTTTTAAATGCTGTTAAATGTTTCATTTACTTTCACTTTGCCGTTAGAGACATCTTATGGTTGATTTGGAATGATACAGTTGGTTACCATTGTATGAAGATAAAGATACCACATAAAATTGCATGGCTTGTAGCTTTCGGTTTGCTTGAGAGAAGGACGTTCAAATTAGATGGTCAGTATATAGTGATTTGATAGAAATAAACGGTGGATATTAAAGTAATACAACTAGTGGATGCTATGGAGCATCTTTTGGGATTTTCTGATTGTTTGTTGGCATTCATTTTATTTCCCTGCAGGTTAATGATCAAGATTTGGCGCTTCGATTTATATGGATGTGATGGAAACCATTTGGTTTATGTGTTGTAATGAATTTGCGAATAAATCTAATAGACTATTTCACTACAATCATTAGTTCCTCATCTAATTTCTATGGAAATGGAGGATTAAAGTGACGTTACTTTGTTTTATTCATTTTTAATATTAACTGAATGCTTATTAGTAGTCTTCTCTTATTTTAAAAGCTTTCTACTCAAATATTCATTGCAGAATTTATAATCTTCTATTAGACCAATTATGAAGTATGTTGTTGGTTTGGTTCTTAGCATTTTCTCTTTTATATACTGTATAAATATTGATTGAAATAAAAAAGTGTTTAAATACTCATGCTTCAATTCTGTATAAAAATTCCTAAATATTTTGGATAGTTTCTTAATGATGTTTTGTAAAAAAAAAAAATCATGCAGATTTTGGTTGGTCTCTCATTACTTCTTTTGTGAAAATCTCTAATGTTTTTTCTTTTGTTTTTTTTTTTTTTTTTTTTTTTTTTTTGGAGGATTCAATAAAGATTTTGAACATGTGAACATTCTTGAATCAAATAAGTTTTCTCACTATTTTTGTGAGGATTTTGTACAGATTTTTATCATGTAAATACTCTTGGATTAAACAAGTTTTCTCACTGTTTTTGTGTGAAAATCGCTACAACAACAACAACAACAACATCAAGCCTTTATCCCACTACGTGGGGTCGGCTACATGAATCCTTTTTCTTCATTGTGTCCTATTAAAAGTCAAATTCTCGTTTAAATCTAATAAAGAAAGGTCATTCCTAATATTTTCTAACCAAGTCTTTTTAGGTCTACCCCTACCTTTCTTAACATAAGTCAAATCTAATACCTCTACTCTCCTAACCGGGTCATCGCAAGGCCGCCGTTTTATGTGACCAAACCATCTAAGGCGACTTTCTCTAATCTTATCTTCTACTGGAGCTACTCCAACCTTTTCACGTATATGCTCATTTCGTATCCTATCTCTAAGGGTAAAGCCACTCATCCACCTGAGCATCCTCATCTCTGCCACACTTAACTTAGTATTATGCTTCTCTTTTAAAGGCCAACATTCGGCACCATAAAGCATTGCAGGCCTCACTACCATCTTATAGAATTTTCCCTTAAGTTTGAGGGGTACATTTCTATCACATAACAAGCCCGATGCATTCCTCCACTTCAACCATCCAACTTGAATTCTGCTGATAATATCCCCATCTATTTCACCATCACTCTGAACAATAGATCCAAGATATCTAAAACGTGTACTCTTATTAATGACTTGATCGCCCAAAGTCACAATCCCCTCACTAGGTCTATTACTACTAAAATTACACTCCATATATTATGTTTTAGATCTACGATTCAAGCGAAAACCTTTAGACTCTAAGGTTGACCTCCATAATTCAAGTTTACCTTCAACTCCCTCTCTAGTCTTGTCAACAAGAAGAATATCATCAGCAAAAAGCATACACCAAGGTACATCCTCTTGCAAATGTCTAGTGAAAACATCCATGTGAAAATCGCTACAGATTTTTTATTCATTCCTCATTTCTTTTGTAAGGAATTGATACAAATTTTTATAACTAATTACACCTTATTTTGTAGTGTTCTTTCACTGATTTTTGTGAGGAATTGGTATATATATATATATATATATATATAATCTTTTCTTAAATGGTTTTTCCCTTGTTTTGTAATCATTTCTTTATTCTCTTATTGTCGATGCCTTATAGGAATGTGATGTAATCATAGTACTGAATATGTAAATTAGCTAGTAAAACAAGATGATAATCACTAAGCAGATTTTGTTGACACATTTGTACTTGTTCATTTACATATGCCTATCCACAAGTGTTATTTGGTATTACAAGTGGGTTCATCCTCCAAATCTTTTAATTGTTTATAACTTACTCTTTTTAATTATGTACATATTAAAGTGCTTGCAATGTTTAGTCTTTCGATTTCAATGCTTAGAGAGTTGTGATATTTGTTTGCCTTCATATATACCTTGAATTAGTTTGTTCTATAGAATCTATGTGTACATCTTTGAAGCGTCTAGTGAAGTTATTGTTGTTCTTCTCAAATTGTATCTTGAATGACCTCTCAAGATTGGTTGATTGTGTTTAATACTAGAATTATTAATCATAGAGGTGATCTAGGATTAAATTAGTTAGCTAATAATACTTTTCATTTGCTATGAGGATATTCAAATATACATAAATCACACGATTTCTAATATTTCTAAAAAAAATCATTTTTAAAATTCAAATATAAGTTCTCTATGGTATGATATTTAAGGTTAATCAATATATGCTTATAGAATTTTGATCCTTTTAAATATGCTTCATGGTAACACATCCAAAGATATTCATAAAATTTATTCATGATTAGACATGGGAATGTAATCAAATGTTAAGTTATTTTAAGTATATACATTTTGTAGATAAAATAAACAAGCAATACTGACAAATAATTAAAGTAAGAAGAATTACAATCATTCTTGAATCTTTGTATAAATACCCGTGCTTTCATTTTCATACGATATACATGTATAGAATTTTATAAATCGTATTATATATATTTCTATCTACTAAATTTGTAAATAAAATTTTATATTCATATAAGCAAGTTTATTATTGCATTCCACACTTTTTTTTATTAGTAATTTTTTTTTTATGATTGTTTATTTGTTATTACAAGTTGGGTTGTAAATAAAGTTGAGACAATTGTAAAAATCTCATTCCATGTATTCATGTTATAAATAATTACAATGAAATTTTTTAAATATAGAGGTTGTCTCCTACAACTTCACTTACTTCATATTTTAGTCATACTTCAGTCATGAGGGTTAGAGAACTTGATTTGCCTTATTGATATGATTTCCCGATATAATTGTTGTTGCAAGTTATAAGTATGTAATTGTCCATTCATATTCTTTAATGATCTGTGGGCTCCGAAAATTCGGCCCCGGCCTCCGCTCGCTTCTTCTTTTATTCGGCGAAGGAGTTTTAACTGAATAAGTTCCGAGGTAAATTTTGGAAGGCAGATGGGTTTGTAGATAAGACACTACCCAGAGATTTTGCCCTTATTTTGTGAGGACTTTATGATCTGAGTTCTGGTTTCCTATAGGCGCAAGCCCCTATAGCTAATTACCCCTTCTGATCACGAGAGAGAACTTTTGATTAAAGCTATTCTTCGATCAGATACGTAGAATATACGTGTTATCTGGCATATAGTAGTAGCAATGGAATTAGAATGGGAATTAGATTTGGAAATTTGGAAAGTTTGGAATATTTGGAGATTTAATATTTAAAAATGGAAATTTCACCATCTAGCACTTAAAGCGGATGGTGGGGGAATGGATGATGGACCTGATCAAGATCCCATGGTTCTGTCATCCCGGGCTATCGTGGTCCCTGGTCTAAGAAATCTCCTTGCCTAATCAAGAGCCGGAGATCCAGTGGCGTCGCCGCTCGGAGATTCGGGTACTAGAAGTAGAAAGGGAAGGAGAAGAAGACATGAAAGAAGGAGAGGAATATGTCGAAGGGAAAGAAAATCTAGAAGAAAATATAAAAAAGAATCTCGAAGGGAATATAGAAGAGAATCTTGAAGAAAATATAGAGGAAAATTTTGGTGAGAATATTGATGAATTTATGGAAGAAACCCTGGAGGAAGAAATGGAGGACATCATGAACCTCGAAGTCATCTATATGAAAAGATGACTGAGATGATCACCCAAATGGCAGCAATGATACAGATGATGCAAAGAACCGCTGCCGGTGAAGCCATGCCTAATCCTCAAGCTGATCCTCCGAATCATCTAATACCTCAAGTATTGGGAGTACGAGGCACTCCTGAGCATGTTCATGAGGCTCAGAATATAACTCGCCAGCCTACTCCTCAAAATATTGCCAGCACCTCCGAGCCTGTAACGGCTACACAACTTGAAGGAATAATCACAGAGAAAATCAAGGCTATCATAGCCATTGATCAAGCAGAAAAGTTGGTTGGCAAAGGTCGCCCATACCCTGCAAAATATGACCAAGTGCCGTACCCAAAAGGGTATTCAGTCCCAAAATTTCAAACCTTCAATGGCACTAATAATCCCCGACAGCACCTAGCACAGTTCAAGGCCACTTGCGGGAATACGGGGGGAAATGATGCCTTACTCTTCCGGCAGTTCGTTAACAGTTTGACAGCAACTGCATTTGAATGGTATGCCGAGTTGCCAAATGATTCTGTAAAGACTTTTGCATAATTGGAGGCCATGTTTGTGAAAAGATTCGCTAGTGCGACCGAGAAAATCATGATTTCTGATCTCTCTTTAGATAAGAGGAAGAGAGAGGAGTCGGTGTCTAAATATATAACTTGCTGGAATAATCTAAGCATGAAATGTGAGCAGCAACTTGAAGAAGAACAAGCCGTGCAATTACTAATGAAAAATATCAATGATAAGATGCAACCCTTCTTATGTATGGCTACAATCACCACATTTCAAGACCTGCTGGATAGAGTGGCTAAATTTGAAAAGCTAAACTTGTCAAGACCAGAGGGCAACTCTAACAAGCCCAAGAAGCCCAAAACCTCAGAGACAAGGAGTGAAACATACTCTGCATCCTCTCTCAAGCCGAATAGAAGAAAATAAGTGGTTTATAATGTAGATCTCAACCAGAGGGGTTACCAAATACTTTCAATTGTCCTGCAAAAGTCCATTTCAAATACTCCAAAGCTCCACCCAAAATCCTAAAAAATTCTTAAAAAAAATCCAAAAATATTTAAAATTGAAATAACACTATAAATCACTTAAAGCAAAACTTCATCCACCCTTCGAAATAGCTTGTCGAGGTGGACGAATCAAAATTTACTTCAGCTCAAAAAGAGCTAATGCCTAGTCGAAAATATTACTAGGATCCATTCTCAAACAGTTTCCTGCTAGTAAGGACGTGGTACGTGTCCTCTAACTGACGGTTTTGCCGCCAAATGACACTGCAGGAAAAACGGTTATGACCCGGGGCCCTCTGAACCGAGTGGTTTTGCCGTCAAATGGCACCACCAAATACCGGTTATGGCCAGCCGTTACGTTCCTTATTAGAATCAAATCCTTGAGAAATGAATCAATAGGATATGATTGATAAGGCATAAAGCCCTCTGTCAGCTAAGGTGGATTCAAATTTGTCCCCTTAGACAAACATTCACCCCAGGTCTACAAGGTACCCTTGGATGAAGCAACCCATAGCTGCCGACAAGGATCCTTCTGTCAGGTTGGGTCGACAACCTCCTCTAACTAAGTAGACCAGGGACCACGATAGCCCGGGATGACGAAACCATGGGATCTTGATAGGGTTCATCATCCATTCCCCCACTATCCACTTTAAGTGCAAGGTGGTAAAATTTCTATTTTAAATATCAAAAAACCTTTCTAAATACCAAAATTCAAACCCAGTTTCCAAAATTCCATACCCATGCTGCTACTATATGCCAGATAACACGTATTCTCTATACGTATCTGATTGACGACTAGCCTTAATCGAAAGTTCTCTCTCATTATCGAGAGGGGTAATTAACTATAGGGGCTTGCGCCTATAAGAAACCAGAACTCAGGTCATAAAGTCCTTACTAAATGAGGGCGAAATCTCTGGGTAGTGTCTTATCTACAAACCCATCAGCCTTCCAAAATTTATCCCGGAACTTATTCCGTTAAAACTACATCGCCGAATAAAAAGAAAGAAGCACGGTGGGGAGGCCGGGGCCGAATTTTCGGAGCCCACCTGATCAGGCTTTCAAAAATTCACATTAGATATATATACGCCAAAAGAAAAATGAAAACACACAAAGTGTGCCAAAAAAGGGGAAATAAGTAAATGACTTCTCTTCATTTTAATTCTTTAAATCTCAGAAACTCATCTCTTTTGATGTTTTGATACTAGATCATGAAAATCTTAATCTTGGATTCATTATCATGCGATGATGTTCTATTAAATATAAGAATATATCTCATGCAAGAAGATTGAAAAGATCCAATTTTTTTTCCTAATTTAAATGTTCTTGATTTAGACTTTTAATTTAAAATGTATATATGAGGGAGAAAATCCTAGTTCAGTTTCTAAGGAGCTTGATCTAGATAAATAAAATATATTCTTAAATTTATTTAGTTCAGATGGAGTCAATTTACTTCTCACCATAATTTTGAATTTGTTCCCTTTTTATCACTCTTTGATCGGGTCTAATGATTTAAGAGGAAAATCTTCAATAAAAGAAACAAAATTTTCATTCTCTAATACATAAAAGCATTTCATAATGACTTCATTTTAATGAGTTTGTCTAATTGTTCTCATTGTGATTTTGAAAATTCATGCACTAAAATTTGTGGATCCCAAACATTTGATTAAGTTCCATCCTTAATAAATCTTGCAATTCCCTTTGTGGTAGCCTTTCATGTTGGATTTTGTTGAGTAATTCGTATCCATTTGCTCATTTGGGAATCACCTCCCATTTGAGTGTTCATATCCTTTTACTCATTTGGGAACCACCTCCCATTTGAGTTTTCATATCTTTTTGCTCATTTGGAAATCATCTCCCATTTGAGTGTTCATATCTTTTTTCTCATTTGGGAATCACCTCCCATATGAGTGTTTATATCCATTTGGTCATTTGGGAACCATCCCCCCATTTGAGTGTTATCAACCTACACTTCAAGGTCGATCAACCAGAAGAGTAGAGATTGTTGGCAAATCCAGAGATTCAGAAACTTGGAGTCCTGAAAGAACCCCTTCAAGATCCTTGGAAATCTAAGCATGGACACAATCAGAGTCATGCTGGGTCCAGGAGAGAACAGGGGTGCGATCAGAGACAGAAGTGTTCAGGGCAGCAGAGTTCTGGACATCGAGATCAAAATCGCTCTAGGCTTATCTAATTTTGGATTTCAAGAGGCAAATTCTCCTGTTTATGTTTCTAGCTTTCATGGAAGTTTGAAAAGACCAGATCTAACAGCATTCCCAGTTAGTTTTGACTATCTTGGTGGTCATCAGCAGCTTGGTGGCCAACATTCTGGAATGCAGCCCCTCAGCAACATTTCCCTTTAGTTCCACAGAGCAGTTGGAAGAAAGAATTCTGTAGAGAACATCCACAGCATTCATCTCCGCATCCCCAACAGCCAGGGCTCTAAATGGATTGTCACCTACTCGTCGAACAAGTATGGCAATGAAGCATGTTGCTCTCGTTCTGAGCCTGTATTAAGTATCTCAACTAGTGGTTGAACAGTTTGTCGGGCGGATTCACCATTTTTAATATGGTATGAGCAAAACAAGTTCTCCAATGCTTTTGCAGCTCTGTATCTGGAATTTCTTCCACCAAGCCGTAAGACTGCCACTAGTTGATTAACAGCGCCCCAAATGCAGATTCATGCCGTCTTATCTCAGCACTGTTGAATAGCATCCCCAACAATTCTGTTGCAGCCTCTTCTGTAGTATCTTGCGGCCCAAGAGAAAGGTACTTTGTAAGTGCCTCAAGTGCCCCTGCTTCTACCATTACAAGCTTATTTGGAGAGCAATCTTCAGCAAGTTGATTCAAGAGGCCCAATGCAAGAAAAGGCGCACCAGGACTATCTGGCATTGGTTTGAGGAGATAAATAAGTGCATGAATGGCTTTTTTAGAATTAGCACCAACCCAAATATCATCAACTATGTATGAACATTTTCTCTAGGGCAATATGTTCTGGATTTCATACCAAGAGAAACTCATCTGACAATTCAAGGAAGTCAGATATATCTGTATCAGCACAACCAAGCAATGAGGTGAGCCCCCCATCTCAAATGAAAGTTACTCAGGTGCTAGTTTTGTTGGGAGAAAGGCCGAGTTGAGCAGGAAGAGACTGGCGAAGAATAAATGGTATTTGGAAATGAATCTTGTGGAAGAAGACCTAGCTCCACAACCATGAAAGAAAATGGTGTAAAGTTAATCAGGACTGCTACCCAAGATATAGGGGAGGAAAATGTGCAGCAGAAAGAATTGGTTCGTGATTGGCATTCCAAAGAGTTTGCTACAAAATTAGAAAGTCAAGGAAAAGCTGCTTCTACTTTAGGTAGGAAACATGGGTTCCCACACCACACATTGATGGCAAAGTTCCCAAAAATGCTGTCAGGTTGAAGACTATTCATCTGAGTGACTTCGGGAAGACTATAAAACAACTCAGGTTACTTGAGAAAAGATCCATCTCTATATGGTAGCCAATATCATATCATCCATTAACAATTCCTTATGAGCTTACCAAATTTGCTGAAGAGGAATCACAATTGATTGTCAAATACATAAAGTTTGCTGTCAAGTTGATGAGGATTCCTAATGGAAAGGTAGTAAATGCATCAGTAATGTTGATGATCATTTGGGTGGGAAAATTATTCCAAATGGTAATAACCAGACACTTCTTAGACTTCCTACAAATGAAACCATTTCAAAGTGTATTAATGGAAGTGGGCAATCAGCCACCACTTTCTCCTTTTAGCATGGTGGAGATTCTTTAGGAAACATACCAGAAGACTCAAAGTCAAAGTTGTTGCCTTGTGACTTTAGCAGAGTTTCCTGCATGTATTCTTGGCGATGGACAAAACCAACTGAGCAGCAACTGGCTGCTCATCAGAGAACCCTTTAGACGACAACATAGATAGCATATTCAAATAGATACCATATTCACGGAGAGCAAGTTCCTTCATGCCGATTTACTGTTGCATGTTGCCATAGCCATTGTCTGGGCAGCTGATAGGTCTCAGAAGGTCACCAGTTCACCTGATGATGAGGAAATAATTAATTTCTGCCTGTCCAGTCTACTATGATGCCTAGTGCTCTTGTAGAGAAGGAAGTATTTGGTATACTCATAATTTATCAGTGGCTACTTCCATATAAAGAGAGCCTAGCTGATGAGCTTCTAAGGTCACTGCAGTTGGTCTTAAAGCTTGATGCCCGTGTAGCTGATGTTTATTGTGAGAACATCACACTGGAAGTATCATGTTTGGTGAAAGCAAATGCTACTCACATTAAATCCCAGATGGGTTGGAAGACAATCACTTCTCTACTGTCCATAACCTGTCTTATTCATTGGTCTCAAGAGATTAAAGATGCAGGGGAGGAATTTGAGAAATTATCTGAAGGAATTCGGGACATATGGCTCAAGCTTGTTCAAGCCCTAAAAAAGTTGAAGCTGGATCAGAGAGAAGAAAGCCAATCATAGAAGGATTACCAAAACATGGAGGAATGAGAACATCTCAACTCATGTTGTTGGAAACTTCGGTTATGTGGCACCTGAATATGCAATGACAGGGCATCTTCTTGTTAAAAGTGATGTTCAGGAACTTTTTGGACTGAGCAGCTTCTACAAACTATGGCTGGGGGTTCTTAGACACATGGAGAAGTACATGAAGGTTAAAGTTAAAGGCAAAAGAAGTGAGAAGATCCAAGAGTTGGTCCCTGAATTGCTAAAGAATACCCTTTCTGAGAATCTATCTCTCAGTTAGGTCTCGCATTTGCTTAGTTGAAAATTGATCTTTTAATCAAGCTCTTGCACCCTTTGTTTTGGAATCGATATACCATTCAGAGTCCAGAATACCCTTTCTGAGAATCAATCTCTCAGTTAGGCCTCGCATTTGCTTGGTTGAAAATTGATCTTTCAATCAAGCTCTTGCACCCTTTGATTGGGAATCGATCTCCCATAGAGAGTCCAGTTTACCCTTTCTGAGAATTGATCTCTCTGTTAGGTCTCGCATTTACTTGTTTGAAAATTGATCTTTCAATAAAGCTCTTACACCCTTTGTTTGGGAATCGATCTCCCATTCAGAGTCCAGTTTACCCTTTCTGAGAATCGATCTCTCAGTTAGGTCTCCCATTTCCTTGTTTGAAAATTGATCTTTCAATCAATTAAAGCTCTTGCACCCTTTGTTTGGGAATCGATCTCCCACTCAGAGTCCAGTTTTCCCTTTCTGAGAATCGATCTCTCAGTTAGGTTTTGCATTTTCTTGTTTGAAAATCGATCTTTCAATCAACGAAATCCATTTAACTATAAATAAAGCAAATCATGTGAGAAATGAAAGTTATTTTTAAATTTAAATATTTAAAAATAAATAAAAGAATTTCTCACAGGGTGGTTATTGGACCCACGGTCTGCAATGTAGTTAAGTATTTCTACCATAATTCTTATATCTCTCGTACGGCTAAAGCAACCACTATCACTCTCATCCCTAAATCCAGTCATGCTGAGGTTATTATTGATTTTCATCCTATTGCTCTTTGTAACACCTCTTACAAAATAATTGCAAAAGTTTTGGCCGCAAGGATGAAACCCATTATGCTTTATATTATTAATGATAATCAAGCCGGTTTTATTCATAAGAGGATATCTACTGACAATGTTTTATTAGCCAATGAAATCCTACTACACTCTAAGAAACCCTCCAAATTCAAGCTCTTGTGTGTCAAGCTTGATATCAAAAAAGCCTTTGATAGTGTATCTAGAGAATTTCTTATTGTAAGGATGGTGCAATTTCCTATAAAGTTTGTAAAGTGGATTGAAGCTTGCATTAAGGACGTATGGTTTTCTTTATGCATTGATGGGGCTCTTGAGGGTTTTTTCCCTCTTCCTCTAGGCTTAGGCCGGGTTGTCCCTTAAGCCCATATCTTTTCTACATAGTTATGGATGCATTTTCATGTATGCTTGATTGTAGTCCTAATGATAATAGCTTTGAAGCACTCTCTATTGGGGAATATAGGCTCTCCCACCTGATATATACTGATGATTTGATTATATTTTGGAAAGCATATACTAATAATTGTGAGAGACTTATCCAAATTCTTAAGGACTTCTCTATGGCTTCGGGTCTAAAACTAAATTTTGCGAAAAGCTCCATCATCTTGCATCCTAACTATCAAGTAGCAGATAATATTTGTTCTATATGTAATATTCATGGTACCTCTTCTAGCATGATCTATCTTGGGGTTCCTTTATCACCCTACAATCCCAAGCTTGCAAGCTACTCTAAGTTATCGGAAAATGTTATCCACAAATTCTCTAGATGGAAGGCTAAAGCTTTATCTTTTGCTGACAGGCTTCAATTTCTTAGATACACTATTTGGAATACGATTGCTTACTGGATTCGTGGGGCCATAATACCAAAAACTATTGTTAAGCAAATTGACAGGTTATGTGCTAAATTCCTTTATTTGGGTGAGACTCTCGGCAGGAAATTCCATTTAATTTCCTGGAGGAATACTTGTAGATCAAAAGAAGTGGGAGGACTTGGGTTACCTTCCTTGCACTTTCTTCAATTCAGTTTTAACTGCTCTCTCATTATGAGAATGTACAATTCTCAGAGTCCCCTAGCTAAGTGGCTGATTAATATATATGTCTCACCTTGGAGGGAACCTGTTTCTAAATATTCTAAATTTTGGAAAAGTGTTTGTAGGGATGTCAAATTTGCCAAAGAAAAATTTCATTTCAATGTATCTCCAAACTCTAATTTATCTCTCTATTGGGTTCATTGGTTTAATGATAAATGCTTATATGAAGTAGTGGAGACTCAACCCATTCTTAACATCTTCCCTATGAATGCTAAACTATCAGTAATTCTGAATGCTAATAGGTGGAACTTGCCTACTTTATTGCCTGTAGCTGTTGGCCATATTTTTTTGAATATTTTTGTGCTCCCGGATTCTCATGATAACCTGTTTTGGGGTATAGGTAATAATATATGTAATCATAGTGCTTATAGGGAGCTTTATTTTAAAGATTATACCAAGGTTAATTGGTATCATTTTGTTTGGAATAAGCGGTATGCTCTTCGATTCTCTTATTTCTGCTGGATGGCTTTAATTGGTGGCATTAAAACTGCAGATATCTTAATAGCCAAGGGGGTTAACGTGCATGCCAAATGCTCTTTATGTGAAAACATTAATGAATCTGTTACCCATTCATTTTTTGAATGTGACTATTCTTCCTCAATCCTTTCTAAACTTATGAGCAAATTGGGATATCTGCTTCTAAGGCCAAATATATTAAAAAATTTTGAGTTTATAGATGAGATGCAGAGTAAAAATAAGGATTTTTACTATCTAATTATTTGTAGCTCGGTTTATCATATATGGAGAGAAAGGAATGATAGGAGGTTTGGCAACATTTCCGTGTCTTCTACTCCCTTAGCTCTTAAAATTAAGGCAGTTGTATTCTCTATGGTCATGAATTGGAAAAAATGGGTATTTGCTAATGGATTTGATATAAGGGAGAATCATTTGGTCGTGGCTGCTATGGTTGGTTTCTCTGTTGGTATTATGGTGGCCTCCTCTAGATCAATTCTGTTGTATTGTGTGTTTCACAGCCAGCAAGGTTGCGATTGGTGGGAAAGGATGATTGAATTGTTGATTTCTCCTTTGGACGGCAGTAATATGTCATTCTTCTGCAACTAGGTTGAAGAGAGCTGCAATTTTTGAGCTCGAAGGTTTTTCCTCCCACTCCCTGATTGGGTTTATTTTTGAGAGTTACTCTTTGAGTTTTTTGTTTAATCCAATTATTTATTATCGTCTCTTGTATATGGGATTTTTGTCTACTCGCCTTTTTTCGAGTTTTTTCTTTTGCCCCTTAGGCCGTAGGGGTGTCAATATTTGACACGACCCGAAAATCGGACTCGAACCCGACCCGAAAATTTTGGGTTTGTGTCAACTCAAACCCGAAACGGGTCAGGTTCGGGTTCAACTTTTCGATCCGTTTCAAAAATTGGGTCGGGTTCGGGTTAACCCTTTGACCCAAAATTGACCCGATTTTGACTTGAAAACCTGATTTTGACCCGGCAACCCGAGATTGACGCGATTTTCACCCATTTTTGACCAGAAAAAGAGGATATATACCCGTTTTTGACCCGAAAAAGAGGAGATAGACCCGTTTTTGACCTGAAAACTAGCAATTTTTTTGTTGGAAACAGGTCATTCGGGTCATGTCGGTTTGACCCGGACCCGAAGCTGGTCAGGTTCGGGTCAGGAAAACTGACCCGTTTTCAAAAATGGCTCGGGTTCGGGTTGACCCGAATAGTGCCAAGTCAGTTTCGGGTTCGACCCGAACCAGAACCGTGACCCGAAATTGACACCCCTACTTAGGCCTTTGCTTACAGGTTTTATTTCCTTACATGTAACTAGTTTATATCAATGAAAAAGGGCTACGCCCATAATTTTCCAAAAAAAAAATAAATAAATAAAAAGAGTGCGGGTCCCACACAAAAAATAAAAAATAAAACTTCCTACTGAGAGCTTGGGATGCATCTTTCCATTGGCAGATTGTGTACGGGCAAACGCGCTTGGTTCATTGAAGAGCTATTTGGAATAAAAAACTTTTTTTTTCCCAAAAAAATAATAATAAGAATCTTATATTAGTTATTTGTACTAACATGCCCCAACTTATTCATCAGTTTTTAATTGTGGAACTTGTCTCTTCAAAGGACGTTCAGATGACATCTCTAAGCCAGAATTCAGTGAATCTCCATCGGCAGAACTTAGAGCAATGGCAGAAAACATATATTAATGTATGTCTTAATTCACAAATCGTTCACATATGTCATGGAAAGAATTTTTTTGATTTTATATGAATATAGTTATTTACCAGATATTTTATATCAAGTGATATTTATTAATATACTTATATTTCATATTACTATATGTTTATTTTAAATAAAAATAAAGAGAGATGTATAGATGTATGATATATGTATATTTATATGATATTTGAAATGTTATGGTATATATTTACGAACTCTGCAGGCTTTGACATATGAAAATAAGGGTGCTACGTACTTGATACGTCTTCCTCGGGCACAAATCTCGAGGAAAAAAGAAGATGGAAACTTCAAAATTTAAATCTGGGAGCATCTGAACTCTGATTTCAACAAACTTATAGTCAAACTGAGCGTCTCAGAAATACGAACCCAGTGACACCAAATTTGACTTAATCCGAGCCCAAAGAATTCAAATCAAGGACCCGAAGCGTTGTTGGAAGGTTTGAACCACAATTTGGGTTACCAAACGATTTCCAAACTTGACTAGCTTATAGTCGAATCAAGCGGCTTGACAAGACGAATCCAACGAGCCCAAGATCAATGAATTCCGATGCCAATTAGACCATCAAAAGTCAATCAAACTCTCCATGATCAAGGGATTCAACATCGACCCTCCATCCGAGCACTACCCCTTTACCCTTGATCTCTCACCTATTTACGGGCCATGCCACTCCATAAAATCTATAAATAGACCCATCATTTCTCTTGAGAGGGGGACCGAAGCAAGAAGAGAAGAAGAGAAGAACAAAGAAGAGAAGGAAGAAGCTCCTCCTCGACCACCACCGAACTTCCGCCGGACCACCGACGAACCATTGTCGGAGTTTCGCTGGACCACCGTCGGAGGCCCTCAGCTTCGCCAGACCACCAATTGAGGCCCTCACCTCCGCCAAACCACAGCCTGACGCCGTTGCTCCGCCGAACCACCAATTGAGGACCTCACCTCTACTGGACCACCGCCTGACGGAGTTGCTCCTCCGGGCCACCACTTGTGGCCCTCACCTCCGCCGGACCACCGTATGACGTCGTTACTCTGCCGGACCATCACTTGAAGCCCTGGGCTTAACCAGGCCACCACCTAAGGCTGGGACATCCTCCTAATCGCCACTTGAGGCCCTGTGCTCCACCAGAACTCCACCTGAGGCATGGACTTATGCTGGGCCACCACCTGATGCCCAGAGTTCTACCAGAGTACCGCCCTATAGACAGCGGTCTTTCTGACCCCGGTCTCATGCCGACTACGGTCCTTCTGACCTTCGTCGCCTACTATAGTCCTTCCAACCTCCATCAACAAAGAATGGTCTTTATAACCCCGGTCTCTTGCCGACTACGGTCCTTTCGACCTCTATCACCAACCTAAGGCTGGGACTTCCGCCTAACCTCCACTTGAAGCCCTGTGCTCCACCAAACATCCACCTTAGGCCTGGGCTTCTGATGGGCCACCACTTGATGCCCAGAGTTCTACCAGAGTACCGCCCTACTATAACGGTCTTTCTGACCCCGGTCTCATGGCGACTACGGTCTTTCTGACCTCCATCGCCTACTATTGTCTTTCTGACCTCCATCAACAGACAACGGTCTTTCTGACCCCGGTCTCATGCTGAATACGGTCCTTAAGACCTCCGTCTCCTACTATGGTCATTCCGACCTCCATCAACAGACAACAATCTTTCTGACCCCGGTCTCCTGCCGACTATGGTCCTTCTGACCATTGTCGCCTACTAAGGTTCTTCTGACCTCTACCACTAGACAACGGTCATGCCGACAAAACAAACATATTTATTATAACTCCCTTCATGTAATGCACTATATATGATGTACATTTGTGGCATCAAGCCAATGCTTTCTCCAAAGGAAGGGCCTCATTTGTAATCGACTACAAATACTAGTGGATTCATGCAAACTGTGCCAGGCCCCATAGTTTTCCCCACTTTTTAGGGGGTTTTCACGTAAAAACTCTAGTGTCTCTTATGAATGCTACACCCTCTTATTTATCTGATTGTGTGATGGATCTTCGTACAATGCTAAGATGTTAAAATATACATTTCTCTACCTCCGCGAATATTTCATGACACAACAGTTTGGAACCGTCTGTGGGAAAGTGATTCCTGACTGGGGGAGGGGGCAATTATTGCTTCAATCTTAAAAGATCACCCTTATCAACTTCTTGACATCAATCATTGCTGCTTCAATTTCATAAGAATCAAATGCAGACTCGGGGGCAACTTTGACTCCAATCGTGGTAAAAAAGATCCTCTAATGCTTTCAATATCAAGATGATATATAAGGAAACTCCTGGCTAATGCAATGATGCTTTTGAAAACCATGTATAGTCCCTTATCAGATTTTTACTCCTTGGGCAAGGTCTTAATCTCGACATAAAAAAGGCAGTAACATTCTAAAAGATAGATCATTCTCTACTTTTGATCCTGGTTACACGCGGCGTTCACCCCCTCCCAATCAAGTAAAAATCAATCCCAGGGGGATTCTCTCGACCTCTTCCACACAAGTAAATTTCATCGAGCAAGGCTCTGACATACAAACTCGGATAGATCTTACATCCTTGGTGGATTCTCTCGACTTCTTCCACACAGGTTAACGTCATCGAGCAGGGGTCTCACGTACAAACTCGGATAGGTCTTACATCCTTGGTGGATTCTCTCGACCTCTTCCATACAAGTTAACGTCAATGAGCAAGGCTCTAATATATAACCTCGGATAGGTCTTATATTCTTGGTGGATTCTCTCGACCTCTTCCACACAGGTTACCATACTCGAGCAGGGCTCTGACATACAACCTTGGATAGGTCTTACATTCTTGGTGAATTTTCTTGACCTCTTCCATACAGGTTAACGTCATCTAGCAAGGCTTTGACATACAACCTCGGATAGGTCTTACATCCTTGGTGGATTCTCACGGCCTCTTCCATACAGGTTAACGTCATCGAGTAAAGGCTCTGACATATAACCTCGGATAGGTCCTACATCCTTGGTGAATTCTCTCAACCTCCTCCATACAGGTTAACATTGTCTAGCAAAGGCTCCGACATACAACCTCGGATAAGTGTTACATCCTTGGTGGATTCTCTTGACCTCTTCCACACAAGTTAACATCATCGAGCAAAGGCTCTGACATACAACCTCAGATAGGTCCTACATCCTTGATGGATTCTCTCAACCTCTTTCATACAGGTTAGCGTCATCGAGCAAAGGCTCTGACATACAACCTCGGATAGGTCCTACATCCTTGGTAAATTCTCTTGACCTCTTTCACACAGGTTAACTTCATCAAGTAAGGCTTTGACATACAACCTCGGATAGGTCTTACATCCTTTGTGGATTCTCTCAACCTCTTCCACACACGTTAACGTCATCAAGCAAAGGCTCTAACATACAACCTCAGATATGTCTTACATCCTTGGTGGATTCTCTCGACCTCTTCCATACAGGTTATTATCATCGATCAGTGATCTGACATACAACCTCAGATAGGTCTTACATCCTTGGTGGATTCTCTCGACCTCTTACATACAGGTTAACGTCATCGGGCAAAGGCTCTGACATACAACCTCGGATAGGTTTTACATCATTAGTGGATCAAATATAGGTTAACATTATCGAGCAAAGGCTATAACATACAACCTCGGATGTATCTTACATCCTTGGTTAACATCACCAGAATTCCATTAATGGACTTCCATCTGACTTCTCCACAAAGTTAAATTTCTACCCGATATTAAAATTTTTCCTATCGCTGAACTCTTACCTTGCAAGACTTTTGTCAGAATTCTACCTGATGTCAGACTTCTACCTGCCGTCGGTCTACTACCTGTGATTGCACTTTTTCTTGTCGATGGACTTTCGTCGGTATTCTACCTGATGTTGTAATTCTACCCGGTGTCAAAATCCTGCCTATCAACGGACATTCGTCGAGCTTCTACCAGACGTTGAATTTATACCCGACATCAGAATTCTACTCGACGACAAATTTCCACCATTCATCAAACTCCTACCAGACGTTATATTTCTGCCCGACGCCAAATTTCTGCCCATCAACCATTCTTTCAACACCCCTCCTTACAACGATCTCTCCGAACTTCCTTACAAAGAAAGGGGCTTTGGAGGACCAAGGGAAAGCCTCAATTGTAAGAATAGAGGGAGAAGGGGGGTCTCCAGACTTCCTTGCAAAGAGAAGAGCCTTGGAAGACCAAGGGAAAGCCTCAATTGTAAGAATAGAGGGAAAAGGGGGGTCTCCAGACTTCCTTGCAAAGAGAGGGGTCTTGGAAGACCAAGGGAAACCCTCAATTGTAAGAATAGAGGTAGAAGAGGGGTCTCCAGACTTCCTTACAAAGAGTGGGGCCTTTGAAGACCAAGGGAAAGGCTCAATTGTAAGAATAGAGGGAGAGGAGAAGGTGCAACTAATTTATATCCACAAGGGGGGCATTTATAGGAAAAAGAGAGGGCAGTTGGACTTAAAACAAAAAAAAATTGACCTAACCGCCGGCGTTTGCCGGCGATTAAGCGCCGGCGGTTTGCCGGTGATTAAGAAAATCGCCTACCAACCACGGGCCGGCCACGCAGGCTGGCTGACGGGCCAGCGCGGCCCGTCACCAGTGCAAGGGCCAACGCGAAGTTCAAGCGCGGGCTGTGGGCAGGCAACCGCGTGGGTTTGGGTGGGCTATTATGCAGGCTAGGTGTGGGCCAGCGGGCCCGATCACGTTGGCGACTGCACAGGCACTGCTGCGATGCGGCACCAGTGGCGCGGCGGCGGCCAGCGGCAGCATTTCTGTCCTGACGCATTCTCAGGCCCAAGTTAGGGCCCAAAAAGGTCGAATCAGACATTTTTTGGGTCCCAAAAACTATTTTTTGATGTTCTAGACTCAATTTTGACACTTTTAAAGCCGTTCGGGACCTCTACGCCCACAAACTGACTTTGTTCAAATTTCAAATCGCACAAAAAATTTCCCGCGAGCTACAATGCTTTTTTTTGGACATCTGGAGCATTGACGGTCAAAAATAGGGGGCAACTGATACGTCCTCTAAATATTATCTTGATCGGGCATGAATCTCGACGCAAAAAGATGCCGGAAACCTCAAATTTTAAATCTGGGAGCATTTAAACTCTAATTTCAATAAGCTTATAGTCAAACTGAGCGTCTCAAAAATACGAACCCAACGACACCAAATTTGACTCAATCTAAGCCCAAATGAGTCCAAATCAAGGACCCGAAGCTCTGTTGGAAGGTTTGAACCACAATTTCAGTTACCAAATGATTTTAAAACTTGGCGAGCTTATAGTCGAATCGAGCGGCTCAACGAGACAAATCCAACGAGCCCAAGATCAATGAATTCTAATGCCAATTAGACCTTTAAATGTCCATCAAACGGTCCATGTTCAAGGGATTCAACATCGATTGTCCATTCAAGCACTCCCATTTATCCTTGATCTCTCACCTATTTACGGCCAATGCCACTCCAAAAATTCTATAAATAGACCCCTCATTTCTCTTGAGAGTGGGACCGAAGCAAGAAGAGAAGAAGAAAAGAAGGAAGAAGAGAAGGAAGAAGCTCCTCCTCTACCACCGCCGGACTTCCGCTGGACCACCGATGGACCATCACATGAGTTTTGCCGGACCACTGCCAGAGGCCCTCACCTTCGCTGGACCACCACTTGAGGCCCTCACCTCCATCGGACCACCGCCTGACGCCGTTGCTCCGCCGTACAACCACTTGACGCCATCGCCTTCGCCAAACCACCGCCTGAAGCCGTTCCTCCGCTGGACCACCACTTCAAGCCCTCACCTCCGATGGACCACCGCTTGATGGCGTTGCTTTGCTGGACCACCACTTGAGCCCTCACCTCCTCCAGAACATCGCCTAACATTGTTGCTCCGCCGGACCATCACTTGAAGCCCTTTGCTTAACCAGGCCACCACCTAAGGCTGGAACTTCCGCCTAACCGCCGCTTGAGGCTTTATGCTCCACCAGAACTCCACCTGAGGCCTGGACTTTTGCTGGCCACCACCTGACGCTTAGTGTTCTACCAGAGTACCGCTCTACAGACAACGGTCTTTCTAACCCCAGTCCAATACCGACTACGGTCCTTTTGACCCAGGCTCCTACCGACTACGATCCTTTCGACCTCTATCGCTAACCTAAGGCTGGGACTTCCTCCTAACCGCCACTTGAGGCCCCGTGCTCCACGAGAACTCCACCTGAGGCCTGGACTTTTGCTGGGCCACCACCTGACGGCCAGAGTTCTACCTGAGTACCGCCCTACTACAACGGTCTTTCTAACCCCGGTCTCATGCTGACTACGGTCCTTCTGACCTCCGTCGCTTACTATGGTCCTTCCGACCTCCATTAACAGACAACGGTCTTTCTGACCCCGGTCTCATGCTGACTACAGTCCTTCTGACCTCCGTCGCCTACTATGGTCCTTCTGACCTCCATCAACAGATAACGGTCTTTCTGACCCCAATCTCTTGCTGACTATGGTTTTTCCAACCTCTATCGCCTACAAAGGTCATTCCGACCTCCATCTCTAGACAACGGTCTCTATGACCTCCATCCTATCGACTATGGTCGTGCCGATAAAATAAACACATTTATTGTAACTCCCTCCACATAATGCACTATATATAATGTACATTTATGACATCAAGCCTTGGCCTTCTCCCAAGGAAGAGCCTCATTTATATTCGACTACAAATACTAGTGGATTCATTCAAACTGGGCCAGGCCCCGTGGTTTTCCCCATTTTTTGGGGTTTTCCACGAAAAAACTCTGGTGTCTCTTATGAATGCTACACCCTCTTATTTATATGATTGTGTGCTGGATCTTTGTACAATGCTAAGATGTTAAACTATACATTTCTCTGCCTCCGCGAATATTCCAGGACGCAACACTATTGATATATCATAAAAAAATTACCTTGATCGGGCATGAATCTCATTGCAAAATCAAATCGGAAGCTTCCAAAATTAAAATTGAGACCATTTGAACTTTGATTTTAGCAAACTTACAGTCAAATTGAATGTCTCGGAAATACAAACCCAACGACACCAAATTAAACTCAATCCGAGCCCAAATGAGTCCAAATCAAGGACCAAAAGCACTGATTGAAGGTTCGAAGCACAATTTGGATTACCAAACTATTTTCAAAAAGTACGTGCTTATTGTTAAATTGAGTGGCTCAACGAGACGAATCCAACAAGCCTAAGATTGCCAAATTATGACATCACTAAGATCTTCAAATGTCTGACAAACGGTCCATGATCAATGAATTCAACCTTGGTCGTCCATCTAACCACTCTCTATTTACCCTTGATCTCTCCCCTATTTACGGGCCATGCCACTCAAGAAATCTATAAATAAACCCCTCATTTCTCTTAAGGGCGGAGGAATCCAAGAAGAAAGAGAAGAAGGAAGAAGAGAAGGAAGAGAATAAAGAAGCTCCTCATCGACCACTGGCTGAGTTCGCTGGACCACCACCTGAGGCCCCACCTCAGCTAGGACACCACCTGAAGTCATTGATCCGCCAGACCACCACTTGACATCGTTGCTCCATCGGACCACCACCTGAGGCCCTCGCCTTTGTCGGACAACCACCTGAATCCCTTGCCTTCGTCGGACCACCACCTGAGGCCCTCAACTTTGCCGAACCACCGTTTGACATCGTTGTTTCATCGGACTGCCACATGAGGCCCTCGCCTTCATCGGACTGCCACCTAACGCCTGCGTCTTTTCCAGACCACCACTTGAGGCTCGGACTTCCGTCGGGCCTCCACTTGAGGCCACGAGCTCCACTAGTACACCACCTAATAACCAAAGTTTTGCGGGGCCATCACTTGACACCAAGAGTTTTCCTGAAGTACCACCCTTCTACTACGGTCTTTCAAACCCATGTCTCATGCTGACTATGATCCTTTCGACCTCAGTCATCAGACAATTGTCTTTCTGACCCCGATCTTCTACCTACTATGGTCTTTCAGACCCATGTCTCCTGCCGATTATGGTCCTTTCGACGACCATCACCAGACAATGGTCTTTTTTGACCCCGAACTCCTGCCAAGTATGATCTTTCGGACCACTATCTCATGCTAACTATGCCCCTTCCAACCAAACAAACATGTCTATGTTGATTATTGTAACTCCCACCATGTAATGCGCTCTATATGATGTATATTTTAAACATCAAGCCAATGCCTTCTTCCTAAGAAGGGCCTCATTTGTAATCGATTGCAAATATTAGTGGATTCATTCAAACTGGGCCAAGCCCTATGGTTTTTTCCCCTTTTCAGGGGTTTCCACATAAAAACTACGGTGTCTCTTATGAACGATAGACTCTCTTTCTTATCTTCTTGTGTGCTGGATCTTCGTACAATGCCAAGACATTAAACTATATATTTCTATACCGCCGTGAATATTTCTGGATGCAACAAAAATCATAAAGTAGGACTATAGGAATTCATCATTTAAAATTTGTCCATTTAAAAAAAGTAATAATAATGTTAGTCGATTCCATAAAAGTAGGAACATGCAGCAATGGATAATTGAGGTAGTAGAGATTCCACCAAAATTTTTTGAATATTTCATTCCGAAAAATCACAAAAGCAATATCTTCGCAATGTGACAAACTATAGGAAAATTTCAGTAACTGTATTGAATTGATCAACCTAAAAATATCCTCATTAATCGTTCCTGAGGCTAAATAAGTCATCGTGGCCTATTTAGATATTATTAAAAATTAAACATTAATCTTTTAATTTATTTTAAGATAAATAAATATTTTTAATATTAAGTTCATCCTAAATTAAATTTAAAATTTATAATAATCAAAATATTTTAATCCGATTTTTTCACTAAATAGGTTAAGATATTTAAAGATAAATATACTATAAAAAATAACAGATTAATTAAACATTACAATCAATTTTTTAAATTAAATTTAATCATAATTAATTATTTAATCACAATTTTTTCAAAGTTGTCATTACATTTACAACCATTTGGAATGTCCTTCAAAATTAATTTAAAAGCTCCGATATAATTATTTTGTAATTTTACATTAATAAATTTTCCCTATTTTTAAAAGTTTATGATAATTTCTTAATTTTGTTATGACTTGATTGACTTGGTAAGCATTTAGTGATTTGAATGCCCAATGAGAGGCTAAAAACAGGATTTTTTTTGCTTTTTGTAATGAAAACCTAATTTTATTTTATATTTTGTATATGGAAACATAAAATAAATTACATTTTTTCCTTTATAATTATTGTAGGCTAGAAAATATGCGGCGATAGAGATTTAATTCTACGTCTTACCGTTGTACTGATAACTAGCTCACATACAAAGAACACAAGATTTTTTACGTGGAAAACCCTTGAAAAGGGGAAAAACCACGAGGCCTAGCCCATTTGAAAATATTTCCACTATACTTTGAGTTGGTTACAAAGAACTGAATCCCCTCCAAGGGTGATCAGATTTACAATCAGTAACTGTTCGATAGGAGTCAGGTGTTAGACCCGGTGTCACTTGGAAGTTCGGGTGTTGATAGTCTGGCCATGAGCAGAATGTAGGGCCTTCAGCAGAACGTTGGGCCTTAAGCAGGATGTCAGGTCTGAATGTCGGGTCTGAAGAAGGACGTCGATTCTTCAACAGGACGTCGGATCTGAACGTCGAGCCTTAAGAAGGACGTTGGGTCTTCAGCAGGACGTCGGATCTGAACATCGGGCCTTAAGGCAGGATGTCGGGTCTGAAACAGGACGTCGATTCTTCAGTAGGACATCAGATCTGAACGTCGGGCCTTAAGAAGGATGTTGGGTCTTCAGCAGGACATCGGATCTGAATGTCGGACCTTAAGGCAGGATGTCGGGTCTTCAGCAGGACGTCGGATCTGAACGTCGGGTCTTCAGCAGGACGTCGGGTCTGAAGGTCGGTCCTTTAGGCAATGGTGTAATGAAACTCCGGCGGTGGACCGGCGAGGCTTCAGTGGTGGTCCGAGGAGGCTCCTACGGTGGTCCGGCGATGTTCCGGTGGTGGTCTGGCGATGCTCCTGCGGTGGTCCGACAATGATCCGTCGGCCGACGAGGAGCTTCTTCCTTCTCTTCTTCCTTCTCTTCTCTTCTCTTTCATGCTTGGTTCCCCTCTTGTGAAGAATGAGGGCTCTATTTATAGATTTTCTGGAGTGGCATAGCTCGTAAATTGACGTGAGATCAGGGGCGAATAGGGAGTGGTGGAATGGACGGCTGATATTGAATCCTACGATCATCCACAATTTGTTGGACATTTGAAGGCCTTAATGATGTTGGAATTCTGTGATCTTGGGCTTGTTGGATTCATCTCGTCGAACCGTTCGATTCGAGTATAATCTCGTTAAAATCGAAGACCGTTTGGTAACTCAAATTGCGGTTTGAACCTTCCAACAGTGCTTCGGGTCCATGATTCAGATCCATTTGGGCTCGGATTGGGTCGAATTTGGTGTCGTTGTGTTTGTATTTCTGAGACGCTCAACTTAACTATAAGCTCGCTGAAATCGGAGTTCAACTGCTCTTGAATTTAATTTTTAGAATTTTCGGTAGATTTTGCCTCGAGATTCGTGTCCGATCAAGATAATTTCATGATGACGTATCAGTTGCCCCCCTATTTTTGGACGCCAAAGCTCTATGAGTCCGAAAATACTTGTTCTGAAATTTTACACTGGTTGAATCGCAAAAATTGCGTTTCAAAAGTTGAACACTTGCACAAACTTGATGTTAGAGGCCCCGTTGAGCTCGGAAAGTGTCGAATTCGAGTTCGGAACGTCGAAAAACATGTTCGGTGACTCCAAAAACGTCCAACTCGGATTGTCCGGCATGAAGATCGGGGCCCAGGAATGTTTGACGGTCGTCACTCTATTCTTATAATTGAGGCCTTCCCTTGGTTTTCCAAGGCCCTTCTCTTTGCAAGGAAGTCCGGAGATTCTCCCTTCTCTTTTCTTCTTCTCCCTCCGTCCTTACAATTGAGGCTTTCCCTTGGTCCTCCAAGGCCCCTCTCTTTGCAAAGAAGTCCGGAGATCCCTCATTCTCCCTCTATTCTTACAATTGATGCTTTCCCTCGACGTTGTCCAGGCCCGAGGCCCCTATCTTTGCAAGTAAGTCCGGAGATCCCTCCTTCTCCCTCTATTCTTACAATTGAGGCTTTCCCTTGGTTCTCCAAGGCCCCTCTCTTTACAAGGAAGTCCAGAGATACCTCCTTCTCCCTCTATTCTTACAATTGAGGCTTCCCCTCGGCCTTGTCCAGGCCCGAGGCCCCCTCTTTGCAAGGAAGTCTGGAGCTCCCTCCTCCCTCTATTCTTATAATTGGGGCTTTCCCTTGGTTCCCCAAGGCCCCTCTCTTTGCAAGGAAGTCCAGAGATCCCTCCTTCTCCCTCTATTCTTACAATTGAGGCTTTCTCTCGGCCTTGTCTAGGCCCGATGCCCCTCCCTTTACAAGGAAGTCTGGAGATCCCTCCTTCTCCCTCTATTCTTACAATTAAGGCTTTCCCTCGGCCTTGTCCAGGCCCGAGGCCCCTCTCTTTGTAAGAAAGTCCGGAGAGATCGTCGTTAGGAGGGAGGTTGAAAATACTATTGAATTACAGAAATCCGGCATCGATTGGGAGGCTCATAGCGGATAGAAGTCCGATGAGGGTTGGAGAAGTACGACGATGAGTAGAAATTCAACGGCATATTAAAGCCCGATGATGTCCGTCGATATGCAGGAGTTCGACGTCAAGTAAAAGATCGATGATAGTCCCGCAATGAGTATAAGTCCAGCGTCGTGTAGGTGTACAAAAACTTATTGATATACAGAAAATCAACGACGGGTTGTAGTCTGACGGTAAATAGAACTCTGACGTTGGGTTGAAGTACGACGTCGGGCAGAAGACCAGCAAAAGTTCATTGACGGGCAGAAGTCTGACGGGTAGTAGTCCGACGTTGAGTAGAAGTACGGTTTTGGGTAGAAGTACTATGTTGGGTAGAAGATCGATGAAAGTTCATCGACGAGCAGAAGTCCGACGACGAGTAGAAGTCTGCTGACGAGCAGAAGTCAGACGACGAGTAAAAGTCTGTTGACGAGCAGAAGTCTGATGACAGGGAGAAGTCCGACGACGGCCAGTAGTCTGTCAATAGTTAGAAAACTGACATCTGATGAAAGCACGATGAAAGTCCATTGACAGGCAAAAGTCCGACGATGGGTAGGAAGCTTTGCGTCTGGCAGAATCCCAATGAAATTCTGACAACGGGAAGAAGTCCGACGTCAGGTAGAAGTACTGTGTCAGGTAGAAGACTGCCAAAAGTTCGTCGACGAGCAGAAGTCTGACGAAGAGTAGAAATTCGCTGAAGAGCAGAAGTCTGACGACAGGGAAAAGTCCGACGTCGGGTAGAAGCACTGAGTTAGGTAGAAGACCGATGAAAGTCCCTTGTCGGCCAGTAATCCATCAACAGGTAGTAGTCCGACGACATGCTGAAGTTTGACGTCGGGTAGAAGATCGACGAAAGTCCATTGACGGGCAAAAGTCTGGCGACGGGTAGAAGTACGGCCTCGGGCAGAAGACAGATGAAAGTTCGTCGACGGCCAGAAGTCCAACGATGGGTAGAAGTCCACAGACAAGCAGAAGTTTGACGTTAGGTAGAATTCTAAAGAAAGTCCTGCAAGATAAAAGTTCATCGATAGGACGGAAATTCAAAATTGGGTAAAAATTTAATTTTGTGTAGAAGTCAGATGGAAGTCCATTGACGGCATTCTGGAGACGTTTACCAAAGATGTAAGACTTATCCAAGGTTGTATGTCAGAGTCTTTACTCGATGATGTTATCCTATATTAAAGAGGTTGAAAGAATCCACTAAGGATGTACGTAGGTTGTATGTCAGAGCCCTCCTAGATGATGCTAACATGTGTGGAAGAGGTTGAAAGAATCCATTAAGGATGTAGGACCTATCCGAGGTTCTATGTCAGAGCCCCGCTCGATGACGTTAACCTGTGTGGAAGAGGTTGAAAGAATCCATTAAGGATGTAGGACCTATCCGAGGTTGTATGTCACAGTCCTACTCGATGACGTAAACTTGTGTGGAAGAGGTCAGATCGAATCCCCTTGGGATTGATCATCTAGCGACTGAGCTACAATAATGATTGTGTATCGTTCGAATCAAGGATATTGAAGTTCTCAGCTTGTGCAAATTTATCAATATAATTTTACTCGAAAAAATAAAGAAACAAAGTCTTACTGCATTAAACAAAGGCATAGTTCTCTAAGACAACTTAGGGATGAAGAAGCTACAAACACCATAAACAATACTCGAAATTAAAGATACATAGTATGGAAGGTACACCATACTAAAGACATACAATATTTAAAACGAGTAGCACTACTGTGCTCTACGTAATTCAAATATGACAAGGCGTTGATGGGCCCCCAGCGATGGTTTTGATCTCCCCTACTATTTATCGATTGTTTACCGACTGCCTTTATTGTTGATTCTGCCCCCCTGTCAGACTAACTTCATTTCGAACTGTTGTATTCTTGATGAATTGTCGGAGATATCCTTATCGGATTAGTCTCTCAATTTCTTCCTTGAGCTGCCAACATGCTTCGGTAGTGTGCCCACGGCTACGGTGGAAGTGGCAATATTGCTCCTGGTTTCCGACGTTGGGATTCAAAGGGTGTGGCCATTTCACGTTCTCCTGATCCCGGATGGCCATTAATGCATTTGCTCGGGATGTATTGAGTGGGGTGTACTCCTTTTCTTGGCAAGGCTCTCGTCGCGGATGTGAGGGTAAGGAGGAAGATTATAATTTCTTGCTTCTTCCTTTGCGAGGAAGGATTCTCCATTTATGGAGGATTTTTACGCTTGCCATTTGTTTGTTCAAATTGTTTCCTATGAGCATTAATGGCTTCGTCGGCATAGATTTGGGCCTCTGCTCAATGGATTTGATCCGCATATGAATGGACCGTTTCTCCCATGAGTGCCAAGTTGAACGGGCCCGAACGAAGCCCTCCAAGAAATACACCTCTAAGCAACTCAGGATTTACCCCTGAAATTTGTCGGGTTTCTGTGGAAAACCTTTGAAAGTACTCTTTAAGAGATTCACCCTTGTTTTGACGTTTCCCTGAAAGGTGGGAGGAATCCTTAACCATCCTTCGGTTGGCGACAAATTGTTCGACAAATAATTTGGCCAATTTAACGCATATTGGGATGGATAGGGCAAGTAGTGAGTAGAACCATGTCCTGGATTGCCCTTTAAGGGTGGTAGGAAAAACTTGGCAGAGAAGAGCATCCGGGGCTTGCTGGATATGCATAATGGTGCAGTAGTGATCGATATGCTTGTAGGGGTCTGAAGTCCTATCATAAGAATCAATATTCGGGAGTTTGAATCTTGCCGGAATTGGGTACCAGAGGACAACTTCAGTGAAAGGTGATTACTCCTGAATGTCTTGTTGACGAAGGGACTGTCTTATATCTCCTGTGGGGAACTCCTCTCGGACTAGCCTTCACAATTCATGTCGTAGGGTATTACGGGGGAGTTCAGTGATGTGCTGTTGGTCCAAGTCCTTAGGGACGTCTGGAGGAATTTGATGCCGGTGGCCTGTGCGTGAAGGATGGGTAGACTTTTCCGTGTCAGCAAGCTCATTCTCTGGACGTGTTGGAGGGTGTATTTTTAGTGGAGGAAGGGGGACCTCGACATGGAGAACATCTTCAAATCTTGGCTGGTCTCGAGGGAGGAGAATATCTTCATGAGGTACTATTGCTGGTCGTCAAGTCTCTCTTAAGAGTTGAAGGATGTCATTATGAGATTCCTCCATCTTTCTGATACGCTCTTCTAAGGATGGTCCTTCAGTTCCTTCTCCGACAAGGTTTCATCCACCACGGTGAAAAGAGGCAGATGCCTGTCGTCTCTAATTCAGGGACTGATTCCTGGATTGGTGTGAATTGGAGTGGGAGGCTCCCATGATGCAATGACTATGCCTGTTGGCCATCGATGGAGTACTTAGTATAGTGGGATTGACACTTCCCACAAACGGCGCTAAACTGTTGCGGGCTAGAAAATATGCGGCGATAGAGATTTAATTCTACATCTTAACGTTGTACGTATAACTAGCTCACACACAAAGAACACAAAATTTTTTACGTGGAAAACCCTTGAAAATTGGAAAAACCACGAAGCCTAGCCGAGTTGAAAATATTTCCACTAGGCTTTGAGTTGGTTACAAAGAATTGAATCCCCTCCAAGGGTGATCAGATTTACAATCAGTAACTGTTTGATAGGAGTCAGGTGTTAGACCCGGTGTCACTTGGAAGTTTTGGTGTTGATGGTCTGGCACTGAGCAGAACGTAGGGCCTTCAGCAGTACGTTGTGCCTTAAGTAGGATGTCGGGTCTGAATGTCAGGTTTGAAGCAGGACGTCGGATCTGAACGTTGGGCCTTAAGAAGGACGTTGGGTCTTCAGCAGGATGTCGGATCTGAACGTCGGGCCTTAAGGCAGGATGTCGGGTCTGAAGCAGGATGTCGATTCTTTAGCAGGACGTCGGATCTGAACGTCGGGCCATAAGGAGGACGTTGGGTCATCAGTAGGACGTCAGATCTGAATGTCAGGCCTTAAAGAAGGATTTTGGGTCTTCAGCAGGACGTCGGATCTGAACGTCGGGTCTTCAGCAGGCGTCAGGTCTGATGGTCGATCCTTAAGGTGGTGGTCCGGCAAGGCTTCAGTGTTGGTCTGACGAGGATCCTGCGGTTGTCCGGCGATGTTCCGGCGGTGGTCCGACGTTGCTCCTGCGGTGGTCCGACGATGATCCGGCGGCCGTCGAGGAGGAGCTTCTTCCTTCTATTCTTCCTTCTCTTCTCTTCTCTTTCTTACTTAGATCCCCTCTTTTGAAGAATGAGGGCTCTATTTATACATTTTCTGGAGTGGCATAGATCATAAATAGGCGTGAGATCAGGGGCGAATAGAGAGTGGTTGAATGGACGACCGATGTTGAATCCTATGATCATGCACCGATCGTTGGACATTTAAAGGCCTTAATGATGTTGGATATCTATGATCTTGGGCTCGTTGGAATCGTCTCATAGAACCGTTCGATTCGAGTATCAGCTCGTTAAAATCGAAGATTGTTTGGTAACTCAAATTGCGGTTTGAACCTTCCAACAGCGCTTCGGGTCCATGATTCGTACCCATTTGGGATCGGATTGGGTCGAATTTGTTGTCTTTGTGTTTGTATTTCCTAGACGCTCAGTTTGACTATAAGGTCGTTGAAATTGGAGTTCAACTGCTCTTGAATTTAATTTTTGAAATTTTAGGGTAGATTTTGCCTCGAGATTCGTGTCCGACCAAGATAATTTCATGATGACGTATCAATAATTAAAATATTTTATTTATTCCATGTGCTTATATATTTTAATATGTCATGCTATTCGAATTTCTCTGGGAAAAAAAAAAGCCGTGGAGGATTATGTCATGAGCTAGTAAGAAACTATTTAGTATGCCTCCCCTCATGACTACTATATATAACATGCCATCTAAAATATGACATAAATAAAACTCGCTTAAAATATAATGTGATGTTTAGGCCTAGTCCTAGTCAAAGGAAAATAACTTAGGGCAGTTAAAATATGCTTTTGAATCAGTAAACTTAATTAAGGATTATTCTACCATAAACTTTAATTTATTAATGACAAGTTATCTTAATTAATCTCAAAAATAGTCCAAAATTTTAAGCTCTTTAGGTTCTGGTAAGCATGCGATATTTCTTTATTTATATATGTATTTTTCGCATCTATATTTGAATGAATTTATAAAAAATATGTTTATATATATATATATATATATATATGGGTTCCCTCTCCGGGGGTCGCCGGCTCTACCTGCCTCGTTTGGCTTCTAATCTTCATTTTTTCTTGTATTTCTTCTCTCACTGCGCTCTTTTGTTGGTTCTTGAGATTATCACGTTTAATCGTGTGTGTTGAGTCTAGTAAATAGGTTGTTAAACCTAAGTTAATGTCCTAAGGCTACTAAGAGGGGGGGGGGGGTGAATTGGTAGTTTAAAAATTTAAACCCTCTTTAAAAATGAGTTGAACCGAAATGAAAATTTTCTATTAAGTTTTTGTAGAAAACATTTTTTAACCACAGAGTTTTTTTTTAACCAAAAATAAAATGCGGAAAAATAAAAACAGTAAAGTAAATGACACCAGATTTATAGTGGTTTGGTCTAAACCAGACCTACATCCACTCCCCAGAGGCACCCTCTGAGTATTGCACTAATACCAATAGTGACTCTCCTTTTGCACCTACAGCAAGGCGGAGAAGCCTTTACAAAACTCTTTTCACCACTACCCGGTGCGGCAGAGAACCGTCGCCCTTTTACACAATCCCTAGTGTTGGCAGAGAACCGTCCATCCTTTCACACTCTCCTAGTGTGGCCAGAGAACCTTCATCCTTTCACACTCTCCTAGTGTGGGCAGAGAACCCTTCGTCCTTTCACACTCTCCTAGTGTGGGTAGAAAACCCTTCGTCTATTCACACTCTCCAAGTGTAGGCAACGAACCCTTCGGCTATTCACACTCACCAAGTGTAGGCAGTGAACCCTTCGTCTGTTCACACTCTCCAAGTGTCGGTAGAGAATCGGATCTCCTTGACAGATCTTCTCACAAGAATCTAGAAGGAAGAAGGAAAAGAGTGAAGTAAACCCAATTCACAAGTAGAGATTCTTACCTTTGAACTCCAAGTGAAGCCTTCACGCTCCAGTGGTATGAATCCTCCTTTGAAAGCACTCTTACACTCTCCCTTTGGCTATTCTCTCAAGAGGCACGAAGATCAAATGACAAAAAGATTGGGTGGAAGTCTAATTTGGACTATTTATAGAAAAGACAAGAAAAACAGCCCAAAAACTGCAAGTTTTCAATTCTGTACTTAGTGGATCATCCCGTACGATCGTGGATCGTCTTGGACGATATTACTTAAAAGCCTTGAAACGAACCTGTTTGTATATGTGTATGAAATGTTTTCGTACAAGCGGATCATCCCGTACGAACTATGTTCGTCCGGTACGAACGGTTATTACAAGGTCGGTTCCAAAAACTGCAGAAAAACCGTTCTAAGTCGGTTGATCATCTGGACGAAAATTTGATTCGTCCGGACGAAAATCTTTCAGAGACCAGATCGTCCTGGACAATAATTTAATTTCGTTTGAATGAAATTCTTACAGTGAGCAAATCGTCCTGTACGATATTTTAATTTCATCTGGACGAAATTCTTATAGTGAGCAAATCATCCTGGACGATTTTTAATTTCGTCCTGGACGAATAGGATATAGAAAATTTTTCAGGCCAGTTCCTATTCGTTCCATGTGATCTTAATAGGAGATAACAGTCTGATCGTCCTGTACGAACTGATATTGTCCCATACGATCAGTATAAATTTTATATGATCTCCTTATGTGTGTGTGTGTTTTTATTCACTCAATTACAATCACTCCCTTTCAAGTTTATTTCAAAGAAAAGTACAAGCTTCAAATTCACAAAGTATCTCATGCTGAATTTGATTTGAAGTCTTCGTAGTCTGGAGTTCGATTTTCCTGAAATGTTAGTACACACAAGAGCAAATACAAATCTTCTAAAATTATTAAGAGATAACTACACATTTGAACAATAATGTTTGGAATCATCAAAACTATACAAGTTGGTAAAATATAAAACATGCAAATAGCAACTATCTTAACACTGTGGAGGATCCTGGTTTCCTTGATGGTAAATCCTCTTTGCTGTCTTTTCTCGAAGCACTTTCTTTGCCTTTATCCTTTTTCTTAATCTTAAAGCTGGCACTATTCGAGTTTTCATTAGTTGGTATTTTTTCGGATCGCCGACCTTCCATTGACGCTATTCAGTTTTTTTTTAATCTCAAATTGAATGGTAGTTCTTCTGTTACATTAAAGAGTGCTAAGCATGTTTTGATCAAGTTGAGCAATGATTTAGACTATTGCAGGGTTTTTTCCAACGTTCTTATTTTGTGTTTAGCTTCTATATGAAGCTTACAAAATGATCTCTTTGTTTTGATGTGAACATTGAATGCCCTGTTATTCCTATTTGGATTAGTTTCCCTAATTTGCGCCCTCATTTTTTTCTCATCCCATATTCTCCGTGGGCTACAATCTTTATTCGATAAACCCATCAAAATAGACTTTGCTACTACATTTGGCTCTCGTTCGACTGTGGCGCGTGTGCTTGTGGAGCTTGACATTATCAAACATTATCCGTACCGCATCTAGCTTGGCCCGGATAAGCTTGGGTATGTTCAGTTAGTTGAATCGGAGGTTTTCCCAAATTATTGTGGTAATTCTAAGTCTATTGGTCACCCCAATTTGGATTGTACTGCCCTATTTCCTAAGCATGTTGATAAGGTTAATGTTATTTCTAATAATTATTGCTTTTCTGATCTTGCTGGGGACCCTGTGGCAATTGTTTTACCTGCTGAGCAAAATCGCTCTATTTTTTATGTTTTTGGGAAGGTTGGGGTTGATGTTAGGGGTTTGATTCTTCCTGTTGCTCCGCTCTGTCGTTCTATTAAGTGTCTGGATAATGTTCATGTTGTGGTTCCACTTGCCTTTTTTGCTGTGCAGTTTCCTGTTGAGCCTTCGACTTCCCCTTCCTTACCTGTGGCTAAGTTTTTGGGTAGTCTTAGTGTTGTTTCGTCTTTTGCTGATGATACCCCGGCTCATATTGTGGCTATTGAACCTACTGGTTTGGCAGTGTCTGACTTAGTTTTACGTGATTGTAAGGTTAATAATAGTGGCAAGGAGCTTTATAAAGGTCTTTCATGTGAGAATGTTGAGGCTAATTCTGGGTCAACTTCTAGGGTTTGTAGTACAACTGTAGTGGCTGTGACTTGCTTTGTTTTGCCTGGATCGAATCGATCGATTAATTATGTGGACATTCCTATTACTGTTATGTCTACTGTTGAATTAAATGCTCATCTTAATTGGTCCTCAAATAAGTCAGTTTTGGTGCAAAACGATTGGCTGGATTTGGAGGAGGATTATCCCTCTTCTTGCGAGGTTGTTGCGGATGACTTGGGTTAAAATGTGGAAGATGGTTTCATTATTGTTACTGGGGGTAAAAAACATAAAAGCAAAGTGAAGAAGAAATAACTTTTGGATTGCCATCTTTGTTTTGGTTGCTATGATTTTTTGTGCGCTTTGGACTATTATGAGGCAGCTTAATTTCCACTTCTCACCTTGTTTGCCATGGCTTGTTGGCAACCTTTGTGGTAAGTTGTTGCTTGGTGGTTGCTTTGGCTGCTACTTTTTGGAGTGTCACCAATGGATGTTCCAAGCTTGGTTGTGGAGTGGTTGGGTGACTGCTAACCTGAGTTCGTTTGATTGCCTCTTGCATCATGATCTGTCTTTTTCTATTATGATGTCTTGGCCTTTTTGAATGTACTTCTATTTTCAGTGGATCCTGTACTATTGTCTCTTTTTATGGAATAATTTTTTTTCTATTTGATATATATATATATATATATATATATATATATATATATATATATATATTTATATATTGATTTATGGTAATGATAAAGCATTATTTTTTAATTAAGAAATCGATCCTAATTTTATTTAAAATTAAATCAACCTGTATTCGGATGATTTTGATCTCCCAAGCCCATTGAGTCTAGGTGTTCTTCTTATCTGATCTACTATACTTTGGGGTGTATGATATTTGCATGAATGGCTAATGTTGCACATTAAATGGTCAGAACTTTGAAATTTTATAACTTCTTTGTTTCTTAACCATTTCCTGCATATAATACTTCTATGGAAAGGTAATTAAATGCACATTTTAATAAAATTAATTTTAATTATAAATCTTTGGATTTTAGGGAAGATAAAAGCTGTGTTGCTTCTCTCTTTTATCTTAGGCGTGATATTATTAACTTAAGGAGTTGAACTGTTCTTTTTCCGTGATTGAGGCTAAAGGTAATGTTGTCGCCCAGGCTTTGGCCATGTGGGGTGGAAATTTGGATAGTATGACTGACATATCTATTTTTCTTTTACTGAGATATGTTAAGGGTCTCCTGAATTTGGATAAAACTAATGTTCCTTATGTGTATTCTTAATTTGTGTTTGGTGGGTTTTCTGGTGTATGATTCGGAGTTTACATCTTATTTGCTGGTTAAGTCTTCTAGTGCTTATATGCATCTATTTCATATTGTCATGTTCTTTATTTTTTGGCTGGATTTCTTAAACCTGGAGGCTGTTCCCGTTGGGTGGGAGGATTGTTTGATTACCTGGAGGAGGATTGGTTGGCAGGTGGTTGTGGTGTCTATTGTAGTTTTTGTGATTGAGTTCCTAAAAATGGATTTTGTTTGGGGTTTTGGTTTGGCTGGGGCTTTTTATGGTTCTTGTTGTACTCTTCTCTGTTGCGTGGATGGCTATGCATGATTCTGATGGGTGAATGGGGAATATGGCATAAAATTCTCACAAGGATTCACAGAGAGAACCAAATCAACAGCACCGTCCGCAAGACCAATACCATCCAACGAGGGAATAAAAGGTATAGCAATAGGAGACAAAACAGTAACAGCATCCTCCGAATTATTAACAACAGCTTCCTGCACTATAGTATCCTCCCTAGAGAGATTAAAGTTCACATCAACAGGCTCAATCAACTCCGGCTTCCCACACGGGACATCCACAGGTTTAGAAACTTTTAGAAAAGGATGTAAAATATGGCATAAATCCTTAGAATGACCTAAGGAATTACAGTGCATGCAAAAATGAGGAATATCATCAAAATTTACAGTCTTAACATAGCCCGATTCCATAGAACCAACCCAAATCTTATCAGCATGTTTCTTGGTAACATCCATTTCAACAAGAATATGAGCCATAGACGGATGGGAACCAGATGCAGTAGCTATATCCGGTTTGAGTGGGCGACCAAACAAAGAACCTAATCCAAAAAGAATCATAGGAGAAAATAGATGAGGCCTAAGGAGGGGGAAAGAAACCTAGAAAGGCACAATAGGAGAATCCACCTCAACTTCCAAATTGGGAGACCATTTCACTACTTTCATATAGCAATTTTGAACAAAATAAGTTCTATGTGAAAAAATCTGGCAATAATCAAAATCATTCACCAGTTTAATCAAAACATTCTGGTGATTAAGCACAGTGACTGAAAAATCTCCTAACAACTTTAAATTGAAGCAAAATTTTTTGAATAGCATCGGCTGAAGGTCGTCTACCCGAAAAATGCCCAACAGAAGCAAATTCAAAGGGTGCAGCTAGCGACCAGACCTCTTTCTCAGAAATTAACAAAGCTGGCAAGCCACGATGAGAAGACACACTTAACTCAGGGAAGGAAGATGAAGAAATACCAGATAAAGCCTCCTTAAACGAAAGAGGTGCAGAAGCCCCAGTTAAAAATCCGGGATCTCAAAGTCGAGTAGACGGCATAAGGTAAAAACAAATACCTGAAAATCAAAGGAGAAGAAAATCCTCAAATGACGTCGAAGGGGAAAGGGCGGCGGAACCCTAGCAGAGCAGAGCAAGCCATCTAAACCTGTTGAAGACCCATAAGCTTAAATTGAGCCTACTAGAAGAAGAAATTCAAGTTGTTTTAGTTGGAGCATGCTCAACACATTATTTTACTCGCAAGGTTGCAATAAGTGGCACTTTCCACACGGCCTTTCTATATTATTTCATTTTAAATTGATTGATTGGTGTGATTTCC
Organism: Dendrobium officinale; assembly: GCA_019514585.1. Taxonomy (NCBI): domain Eukaryota; kingdom Viridiplantae; phylum Streptophyta; class Magnoliopsida; order Asparagales; family Orchidaceae; genus Dendrobium; species Dendrobium officinale. The sequence continues at coordinate 52,515,926 of CM033688.1, forward strand.
TCAACGTGCAAGCTAGAAATAATTGTTTTACCTAGACTTTCTTTTGATTGTGGTTATCTGGGGATGATTATAATCATTAAGCTCTTAAGGTAAAATATATTTTTCCTTTAAATTAACCTTTATTTTCTTACAAGCATGCATGAATTTTACATTTTTTGCGATATTAAAAACTCAAACAAAAAATCTCACACTTGCCTCCAACAGCTATGAGCTGTCTAAGCAACTAGTTAAGTCTACTATTCCTTAGTAGATTAAGGTTGCCATGTTGTTGAATTTTTCTTACAAAATTGGACTTGAGTTTTATTTTTGCATGCTAGATTTATATTATAAAATTAAAAAGAAATTAAAAAAAAGCTTTTATTATATTAGTTAGATAAGTACCTTTCATGATAAAGCTAACTTAGATTAGAAAATCAAAGTCTTATGTCTTACTTTCTAATTAAATAACAACCTATCCATCCTATAAAGTATCAAGAGTAAATGTCACGACATTAAAATTACTAGAATGAGTTTAGCTTGCAGCATTCCCAACTAGGTTGTAGGTCTAGTAGAGTTAGAATGTTTTCAATTTCAAGTGAATTTAAGATATTAATAAGTTCCTGTACATTTCTTTAGATTTTGGTTTGAGCATTTATATTGCAATGTGCTCAACTTAGATTTAGGGTTTGTGGTTCTATCTCCTTATTGGCTAAATATATAAATCCTAGGCTTTTCATTGATCTTATTTCAAATGAATATAAGTTTTAAATTTCTAATAAAATGATCAACTCAACATAAAAATATCTAGATACCAAAAATTTAAAGCCCAACAATATGATAGTTTGAAATAGGGGTGTCAATTTCAGGTCACGGGTCGGGTTCGGGTCAAACCCGAAACTGACCCGGCATTATTCGGGTCAACCCGAACCCGACCCGATTTTGAAAACGGGTCAGTTTTCCTAACTCGAACTCGACCCGCTTTGGGTTCGGGTCAACCCGACATGACCCGAATGACCCGTTTCCAACAAAAAATTGCTAGTTTTCGGGTCAAAATGAGTCTATCTCCTCTTTTTTGGGTCAAAAATGGGTCAAAATCTGGTCAATCTCGGGTTGCCAGGTCAAAATCAGGTTTTCGGGTCAAAATCGGGTCAATTTCAGGTCAAAGGGTTAACCCGAACCCGACCAGATTTTTGAAACGGGTCGAAATGTTGAACTCAAACCCGACCCGTTTCCGGTTCGGGTTGACCCGAACCCGAAATTTTTGGGTCGGGTTCGAGTCGGGTTTTCGGGTCGTGTCAAATATTGACACCCCTAGTTTGAAACACTACTAAGTTTCTCAGTATCGTAAATCTCCTACTTTTCTTCCTCTAGTTCAGAAAATAAAGTGTTTCTAATTTGAACCAATCTCATTTGAAAAGTCAAAATCAATATTTTTGATACAGAATGTTTGAAAGATAAAAAATTTAGTTGTCATATCTTTAATCAAAGTTTTCTTAGGAAATATCCTTTCCTAAGATACAATTAACTAGAAGGGCTTGGGATGATAAGAAATCATTAACTCAGCTTAAAATAAATCTTATCTTATTTCTTAATATGGTAGGAAAAGAAATCTAAATTTGAATTATATTTTTGTTATTTTATTTGAATCCATAAAAAATGACATTTTTTATCTTTGGGGGTGATAGTATTTTGTTTTCTTTATGTGGATTTGATGACAATAACAAGAAAAAAATTTGGTTTTTGCATTTGAATCCATTTGCGAACATTATATCCATCTTTTGACATAATATTTTGTTTTCAATGAAGCATTTGATTACAAAAATAAAAATTCATGATCTTGACAAATTTATTTTCCCATAGATTGGATTTTTTTGTCAGACATCACTTATTTTCTTTATATTTTAAATGTTTAGACTGTCATAATTTATTTTTGTCCTCGTAAAATAATATATTTATTAACAACTTTGTCCATGTCTAATTATAATAATTATATAGGTTGTATTTAACCTAAATTTAGATTACTCATTTTGTATTTTTTTTATTGAAGGGCATGTAATAATATTATACTTATTTTGCTATTTTGTACAGCCATATGAAGTTAAAAATACAGACGAAGGCAATTGGTTATATTGGACAAGACCTCAACAAACTATCAATTTGCTGCTTTCTTTTATTAAAACTAAGTAAGTTACTAACACTTATTTTTATAATATTTTTAATCACATTTTTATTTATTTATTTTTTCATTGTATCTTTTTTTATAGGTACATTATGAAAGTCAAAGCCAATAGGCTAAAAAGAAAAAAGAAACAAACAAAGAGAGAAGCTAAAAGTTTAAACCCTTCTATTATCATAAGAAATTCTCTATTTAATGATATAAAGTTTTTTAATCCTTTCATCCGATAAAGTTTTAAAATGAATTTGAATGTCGATAAGTCGTTTTATTCTAATGGTGGATAGATAATGAGTAAGAATGCACATATTTTTAATTTTTTTGAACTATCCATGAGACAAATAATAGTAATGGAAATACCACATATGTCAAATTCAAATTCTATCTCATAAGGAGTATTTTCAGGAAACCCAGTGAAGAGTAATACTTTTATTTTAGTATTTTCAAGTTTATATGGTGATTACACATTGAGTGGCACTTATATATGGATAAATATCCAAATATTCAATGGATGTGTATGAGGGTTAACACATTCATATTAGACATATGTAGTCTTATTATCTATGATGATTCTATCTGGTGGTTTGATAAAGAACAAGGTGTTTTAAATAATTATCACCAAATCATAATGGTAAAATTGATTATGAACGTGGCTTATTTTCTCAACATTTTGGTTTGGGGGCTAATTTTATGTATAGTATGTGATGAATCTTTGTATTTAGTTTTTCCTAGACATGAGTGGCCTAATTTTTCTGTGTTTCAAGGTGTGGTTTGATGACAATAAAAGATTATTTTATAGTATTAAAATTGAAAATATTGGAAGGTACAAATTTTTTATTATATCTAAAAAAATTGGAGTATTATCCACGACACGAACACCTGCACAATTTGGTAGAAATAATATTTTTATTGGCATAGATGATTATGTATAATGTTATATGTTTAAATTTAATACACAAGAAAATATTATGCTCAACTTATATCGGGACGATATTTTTCATTATGCTTGTAATGGATTATGAAACTTTTAAGATATTAAGAGATTTTTACTTTTTTAGGCGTCTCAAATATATTTTATTTTATTTTGTTGTTGTAGATCTAATATGTGCTCTTTGGCTTATAGTGTTTCAATCTTTTCTTTTCTGAATGTTTTGAGAGCAATGTTGTATCTTTTAATTGAATTATTATTTCAACATATTGAATGCTTCTTAAAAAAAAGATAATTATATTGAAAAATTTATGTTAATTATCTCCTCCATTATTTATCTAATATTAAAAAAAATTATACATAAGAAACTCATCATATGTATCTGTCAGTCAAATCTATCTTTTTCAGACAAAGATGCTCTTAGGTGAAGCATGAAGATTATATAGAGAATGTTTTCATCAAGCTCGATGAAGAGCGTTTGCAACCACCTTTTGTACGTTTATCCCTTCTTAGATAATGATAAACACCTCGTATATAAAGGCTAAGGTTTTATTTGGGACAGTTTTTTGTTGCTTTCTAAATAATTTTTTTTGTACAAAAAATTCTAGTTCAAAAAATTTTATAATGAAAAATTATTTTAAAAAGAAAGAAGAAAGTTGTCTCAAAAGAAGTATAAAGACAATGGTTGAAGCGTTTATGGGAATGTCCTTTATAGATCCTCACATCAGCTCGACTTTCACTAACTCATTCAACTCACCATGATTAAGGAAGCAATTTCATACACTTCTAATTCAGTAGTTGATCTATTATTTTTCAATGTATGCGAAACTTTTTTGTTATTCCACCATCGCCTTGTAAAACATTCAAATAATCATTTGGGATCATTACACATAATTGAGATCTCATTTTATAAGATATCTACTGCAGATATTAATTTCTTTCAAGGTATTTGAAATATCTAAGAAGAAGAGTTTAAGCTAAATAAATTTAAACTATATAAATTATAATAAAACAATAGCAAACTTTTGTTAAGAAATACTCCATGCTAAACTCAAAAGAATACATTAGCATGCTTTATATAGTATACGTTTGTCCACCCAACATGCAGGCTTCTTAGAGCCATACTTTTTAGGCAAAAGAATTTTTAAGTCACCTTCAACCATGTTGTGGATGAACACATTCACCGGAAGATCATCCTCACCAACCGTTCTCAGAAAAAGAATTGTTTGATAATTAGGATGTTCACACTCTCCCGGTTGCCCTCCCCACCTATGAATGCTTTCCAAAGAGTACACATACTTTCCTTTACCTCCCTTCATGTAGAATGAACATGGATGACTCAAAAACCAACTAGTATTCATCAACTCAACATTATTAATCTCAATCCAATCCATCATCTGCCAATCAAGCTTATAAAATTTAAAAAAGTCACAGCTCATACCAGGGCAACTGACGCACATAACTTCATTATCCTGCTCAAAGAAGTAACATTCTGAATGATTTGGAAACTTCTTCCGTTCAGATAGAAAAGTCCAACTGTAATTAGACAAGTCAAGCATGATAATTCTTGCACCTTTACTGTCAATGCAAATAACCTGATTCCCAATCACTAATGCCGAAGAGATTATAATATCCTGATGAGAATTATCAAGCTCATGCACCTCCCAGGCACTATCATAGGGATGAATTACTCGAATGACAACACTTCTAGTGGGGATCTTGTAGCTAGCATGGATAACATGGCATGGGTTCCCACCACAAGTAAGATTGAAAGCAAAATGACCCATTTCAAATGGTCTTGGCAAGTCGATTCTACTCTCACTTTGAGGGTTGAGAAGAAATAATGAGTCCTGATATTGTTTCGAGTACTTCTTCTTCTTCATGACACATCAGCAACCACTCTCCTTTGTTGTACAAACATAAAGCATCTCGAAGGTGTGGGCTACTTATAGTGTGGAAAATCTTAGTAGAAACATCGAGGATGCAACGATCTGGGCTGGAAAGGTCGGAAATGCTAAACACAAGAGGTTTGTTTTCATTGGCAGGAGGGATGTCATGTGAACTAATTGAGTAACCTGACAACGAGAAAGAAAGCTTATTAATAGAGATCACAGACATGACCCATGCAACTTTATTAATGAAAACAAACATTTTTTATAAAAACTGCCGTCATTTTATTCAAAAAGCAACAATGAATAAACCAAAGCATTTGATTTGTTATATCTTTTTATAAATCATAATAAAATATTTATCAAATATATCATTTGTCAAAACACCCATTAACATGGGAAGCACATTTAAAACCATCCCTTATCCCTAATTAAGAAAAAAAAACTAATACTTGTATGTTATAGAGACCAATGGTTTTTGACGTGATATTATTTGCTAACACTTCATTGTGAATCTTTACTATTTTATAAATTTTCATAAAAATATCTTAGTGACACTTAGATAAAGTTGTAGACATTAATCCACATTGAAAAATATTTTGTGTGCAGATTTACACATTGGGTATGCTCTTTTGCTTGCTTTCATCTTCTCGAAGGTCTTTATATTTTACGTCTTTTTGTTATGTGATGCTAAAAAATTCTTATACCGATTTCATTTTGGATAGTTTCTAAAAAAATGATTACAGGCAACTGCAACATCAAGCCTTTATCTCACTATGTGGGGTCGGCTAAATGAATGCTTTTTCTCCATTCTATCAAATTAATAGTTAAATTCTCATTTAAATCTTTTAAAGAAAGATCATTTCTAATATTTTCTAACCAAGTCTTCTTAGGACTTCCTCTACCTTTCTTAACATAGGCCAAATCTAATATATCTACTTTCCTAATAGGGTCATCGGAAGGCCGACGTTTTACATGATGAAACCACTAAGGCAAATTTTCCCTTAAGATTGAGTTGTACTTTTCTATCACACAAAAAATTTGAAGCATTCCTCCACTTCAACAAACCCATAAATAAAAAGAAACTAAACAAAAAAAAAAAATTGTTCATCTTTATTAGCATTAATTGGACTAATTAAAAAGCATAAATTTAAGCATAAACTAAAAATTTCGCTCATTTAAATTTATTATTTGATTATTATAGTTAATATTAAATTAAAAGGTGTAATTCTTAATTAATTGGATCATTTAATTAGTAAAATATGCTTAAAATTTATAAATAGAGGTTGATTTTCATTGAGATAGCCATCTCAAATGCAGCAAATATATCACATGAATTGGTTTTGAATAGCTCAGAAGCATTTATGGAGGAGAAAGGGACACCAAACTATGGAACAAATTAGATCAGGTATACAAAACTCAGATTTTTTAATTCAATACTTTCATCTACATAAGATTTTTATATGTTTGTGATGGTTAAGTAGCATGGAGACCATGAGCATATAGATGACACCTAAGAATAGCAGGGAAAGTATATATCTCCTTTGTTTATCAAAAGAAAATGTTCACATAAGGAAATAAGGCTTCAATAAAGTATTTCTCTACAATTAAATGGGATTCTAGACATCTTTAATTTGAGATTAAGATTTCACAAAAAAAAAAAAGATCTCATACAAATAACAAATAAAAAACATAAAAGTAATTCATCAGTTGAAATATTGACAGAGGATGGAGAGTAGAGAAAGGGTTTAAATAAGACATTTCTTTATGCAACTGTCCCAACATTGACTTATGTGACATAAATTCATCATTTTCTCATATCAAAATACAACATACTTTCTATGTTAGTCGACATACTTATAAAGTTATATAGATCTGTACGCATAAAATTATGATTGAAGCATGTTTTCAAATTAAACAAAACCATTTTTTGAAACTACAAACACTAAAAAAGATATAAAATATTTAAAGAAAATTTTTATAACCTCAATGTGTAATAACATAAAAATAAACAAGGTTAGCCAGTGACAAGCACTTTATAGGAGTAAAAAACTTGTCAACACTATAGGATAAGCAGATACAATCAAAATATTTATTCAAATGATCTAATTATATTAAAATCTTATTATTGAATAATGGATGTAAGTTTTAAACAATATTATATTCAAGACCTTTAAATTTGTTGTGCATTATCCACCTCCATGGAAATAAACATATTCCCACTGATTTTTCCGTGAAATTTTTCAGCCAAAATTTTTGTCCATAATTATGTATGCAGGAAAAACTTTTGGACAATTTTTTTACTTTAAATGTTATTTAATTTCCGACAAAAAATTCATAAGAAATTCCACAAGAAAAGGCCCTATTTTATCCCAAGTCCACCTCCCACTCCCACTCATATCATGATTATTTCTCTAATCAATATCTCTCTAAGTCTCTCATTCGGCCAATATTGTTCAAGGTCGTTTTTAGATCATTTAACTTCATTTCATTAAAATTTGAAAATCAAAACTTCATCTCTTTAATTATTATTTTTTATATCATCCATTAAATTTTATTAAAAAATTAGTTATAGTTATTTTTCTATGTAGCAGACCTTAAAATTTATTCTATGTTTATAATTATTACATTTCAGCTTGCACTTCTTTTAACATATAGTAGCAAAATCATTTATAATTTATGCATTTATGTCCATCCGCATCTTATTTGTTCAACATAAAGTTTGCATATGTTGTTAAAAAAATTGAGTCTTTGTGATATAGCTGATGTTCTCATTCTGATATGATAGAATGCCCCCGTAAATATAGATAAATATATTATATAAAATAAAAAAAATTAATTAAATGTTACAGTCATTTTAGTTTAAATTTAATCATAATTAAATATTTAATACACAATTTTTTTTCAAATTCGTCATCACAAGCATTTTGATTGTCCTTCAAAATTAATTTAAAAGCTCCGATATAATTATTTTGTACTTTCGCATTAATAAATTTGAACTATTTTTTAAAGTTGGAAAGTTCTTAATTTTGTTATTACTTGATTGAACTTATAAGCATTTAATGATTTGAATGCATAGTGAGAGGCAAAAAAAAAAAAAAGGATTTATTTTTGCTTTTATAATGAAAACCTAATTTTATTTTATATTTTATATGGAAACATAAAATAAAATTCTCTTATCATGCTCGTATAAGAATTATTTTCTCTAATTTTTAAAAGTAATAAAATACACTCTTTTAAGCTTTAATAGTGAAATTTAGATTACAATAATACTCGCACATTAATAAGAGTTATTCTTTATTTTACTTTTCTCCTTGTATACTATAAGGGTATCTCCAACTTACACTAAACAACTGAAAACTTCCACTCCAAAATGCAGTAATTCATCTCCAGTCTAACTTCATTTATTTCTCTTCTTTGCGCTCTTCTTCTTCTCGTTGCGAAGATGACCATCTCTCTCTTCTTTCGCGCGCTTCTTTGACAGATCCCGCAACAAAATAATTGTCGTAGGTGAACAGTGCGACGCAAATATTGACATCGCTTTGTTCACTGACCAAATTTTGACGTGTGATTTAAAATTTGAATGGAGCGAATGACGGACGATATACCACCCTATGCAGTTCGAATGGAGATAGTCAAACTAATAATTTATCAAAATTATGACACACAAAACATTCCATAATTAACAATATAAAATAAACATCGACTATTAATTTACTTTAGGGTTTATGTAGGTGGCGAGAAGAGGGCAAATGCTCTTAGAAGATAAGCAAAACTGCATCAATAAGGCTGTGTCTTGATTTGTTTTGATTTGTTTCATGTGAAGTAATTATTCGATTAAAAAATAATTAAAAAATCGACCAAACTAAAGGGAATCACCAAAACGCGGGGGGGGGGGGGGGGGGGGGGGGGGGGGGGGGGGGGGGGGGGGGGGCTTAGTTCGTGGTGAATCACTGCGATCACCCAAATGATATATCAGGGTCTTCCTAAGGGCAAGAAACAGACCAGTAAAAAGGGAACCAGCAAGATCTTGACAGTAATGGTTGCCAACAAGCTGTACCACTAGATAGCTCACATGTTCGCCGCATCATTGCCCATTCTAAAAATCTCGGCCACACCCACTAGGCTAATGAAAACAGGCGCAAATCGACATCCACATCAGCCAAATAGAGGAAGCCCAAAAAAGCTTATTTGGATTTCTGATGATGACAGTTTTTAACCAAGGTAAAATCATCATCATTCACCTGCACCTTATACGAATCTTGACCACCTACAGAAGAATCAGCAAAAATTGCCCGATCTCCATCCATGCTAACAGGGTAGACTTTCAACCAATTCAAGTGGTTCACATAAAAATCTCTAGATTTACCTAAATAAATTTTTAAAGCACCATTAGAAATTAAAGACACTGGCACATCAATAATTTGGTCAGATGAAAGAACCCCCACAGGTGTATCCAATTCAATCACAGGAGAAATTGCAGTTGACCCACCCAAATTTGTGAAGCCAGCATCCACAACCAAATTAATACCACCAGGACCCTCAACAGAATCAACCAATTTTTCACTAAAAACACAGCCACTAAGAGACTTCTCAACAACTATAGGGGTAATATCACCAGCACACGGACTAACAACCTCCGTAATGCAGGCATTAGCATTAATCTGATAACAAACCACAGGCCTAGGGGCCTCCACCGAAACCTCCAAATTAGGGACCAATACAACCAGAATTATTGGAACAAGCTCAGGCTCAATCTCAGGCTCCACGACACGCACCACAGGCTCAACTACCACATGCAAGAAAAGCTCGTGTCCTGGTGCTGGTGAAGTATTAACAATAACAAGTTCTGTTATAAATCTGACTGCAGGTAATATGATTTTGATGATAGCAAACCTTTCTATTTTTCTATGATTGTCTTGCCTACTAATATTTCAGATCCACAAGATCAAATTACAAATCGAGCCAGCTCAAGAATTGATAAATTAGGACTGAGTTAGCCTGTAATGTACATTTTATGTCTTTTACCATTTCTTGAGTCAATTATAAACGATGTGGTTCATGATGCTAAGTAAGCTTGCACACACACACTTGAGAAAAAAAATTTGTCTAAATGATTAAAGTTTTTTATTTTGATCACATCGTTCGGGACGATCAACAAAAAATAGAAACCCTAATTAGGACATCCTGGTTAAGGTAGCCGTCAATAAGCATATTATCCCGGACGATGTTACCAACGTCATATACGATAGGCTCAAATCAGAAAAATACAGCTGCTAGATCTATTTAGGTATCTTTTACTTTTGGACATCGTTCAAGAGATTTTCCTTGATGATGTAGTATAATTATGCATAAATTAAATTATTAATTAAGAAAAGCAATTAAGGTTTGATTGCTTGATCATATCATCTAGGATCATCTTAGGATCGCTCGGGATGATCATTTCAAAAACCTTAATTATTCCTAAACTATCAAATACCGGCCTGCTTCTTTTTAGGTCAATGCTTTGGATGATATGTACTAAATTGAACTAATCGGGCAGGACAATCGCACGATCGTCCTGGACAATCAAGTTACATTTTTAATATGAAATTTGATTGACAATCATTTGTGGATAGCGTTAAAGAAGGTTATTCATCTACATCACGTGAAATTAATGGCATTAAAACTGAACTTCCTTTTACTGAATGAACTTTTAAGGAAAGGGATTTAGCAAAACTTATTGCAAAATATTTGAGCTATTTTTTCTGTGCTTTAAAATATAAATATTACATGCGTGTTTCAACTTATGCTACTAGTAAAAAAAATCTGGATAGATTATTACATTACTTATAAAGGAACAAATAAAGTTAAGCAACCTTGATTGAATATTTTATTGCATGATTACAAACTTTTTTGTATGAAACCTACTGAATCGATTTTTGACATATACAATTGATTTACTCAAATTATTATCTCATTGTATGCTTTAGGAAGAGAACTCATGAATTATGAAAAAGTTAATAAAAATTTGATATGCTTGCCTTCTTTCTTTGATTCTAAGATTACTGTAATTACTGAATCTAAAAATTTGAATACTTATTCGATTGATAACTTACTTGGATCACTCATTACTTATGAGCAAGGGGTGAATCAAAAAAACCTTGATGCAAGTGAGAAAAAGAATGAGAAAATTATGGCACTGAAGGCCAACGACATGGACATTGATTCTTTTGGGACTGAAAGCGATGATATTGCCTTAATCACAAGGCAATTCAAAAACTTTCTAAGGAAGAGGCATAAGAACCATCAGAAGTGGAATCAAGATAAGGGTAGCAAAAATTTTTAGAGTTCTAATAATACTATCTGTTTTGAATGCATGAAGCCGGGACATGTTAAAGCTGATTGTCCTACGCTTAAGACTAATCCAAGATAGGAGAAGGGTGAGGAGAAACCCAAGTTTAGAAAGGTCATTGACAAAAAGAGATTCCAAAAGTCATTATGGGCGGATTATGCATTTGACTCCTCTAAGATTGAGGCTGAAGAGGAGACTAAAAACTTGTGCTTGATTGTAGACGATCATTTTGGTCATTCTGACCAAGAAGAGGCATGTGAACAAACATACGAACAATTACTTGAAGTTTCTAAACAAATTCATGCATCATATAGGAAACTTAAAAAATTACATGCTAGTTTGAAATTGGACTTTTTAAATTTGCAAAAAAAGCATGAAATTTTACTTAAATATTATTCTACAATCGATAGCGATCCGATGTCATTACTTGATGAGTTTGATGCTTTAAATAAATAGCATATTAAATTATCTAATGCACATGATTCCTTGAAGTCATCTCATGCTGAGCTAAAAAAAGAATTTAAAAAATTAAAAAGTCTTAAAATATTTAAAATTAACAAACCAAAATTGCATGCATCACATAAATTTAAAAGGAAACATCACCACTTGAGTAAACTAGTAAATCCTTTTCCTGGAATTAGATATTTTTTATGTGGCATGTTAGGACACATTCACACACTTGCACTATTCACCATTTTACACATTAAGTGTGGAGACCCAAATTGCATTATTCACAGCATAACATATACGTATTGTATTCTTCTTTTCGTAAGAATAGACCCAAACTTGTTTGGGTTCCTAAATCTGATGTTTGATGTTTTTGTTGGTGTGCTCTCACAAAAGGCCTTGTGAGAGCATGTAGTACCTGGATAGTAGATGCTACGACACATGGATAAAGATGCTAACCAATTTATTTCGCAGGAGGCCAGGGCTGGAGGCAAGGTTACTCTTGGAGACAACACCGTCATGAAAGTGGTGAGCGCGGGTATAATCAGAAACTCTAAGAACCCTTTGATTAAAAATGTTTTACTTATATATTAACTAAAATACAACTTGCTCAGCATCAGTCAGCTTTGCCATAAGAGCTTCATCAAAAAATTCTTGGCAAATACTTATATTATCAGCTTAAATAAAAATATTATTTTATAGGGAAAGTGGATCATCAATATTTATATGCTTGACTTAAATAATATTGAATGTACTACTTCATTGAATGTACTGCAATTTGGAACCAGCTCAAGATTGGGTTGACTAGGTCTGAGTCAGTTTGTACCCTTTTTTCTTTCTTAAGTCTATTCTAATTGGTGTGGCTCCTGATGCTATGTAACTTTGCACACACATACCTTAGAAGATTTTCTTACTGTTCCCTAGAGTTTACTATTTTTGGTAACATCGTCCGGACAATATTATATTAGCCTGGACGATCGGTTCAAAAGTAGAAACCTTAATTAGGTCATCCTCATTAAGGTAGCCCTCATTTAGTTGATCGGCCTGGATGATCCTTATATCGACTAGGACGATAGGCTCAATTAAGAAAGAATCAGCCACCATGATCAATTTAGGTATTCTTTATTTTAGGACATCAGCCAGGACGATATCCACATCGTCTGGGATGTTCTAACTCAATTATGCCTAAATTAATTTGGTATCTATGGAAAGCATTAAAGGCTGATTGATTCGATCATATCGGTCGGGCTGATTGTAGGATCAGCCAGGATAATACTAGTTGAACTTACCCTATTGGTTATAACAACAGTTGATTGATTTAGGATTAACTATAAGCACTATACCAATTTATTGTGATAATACTAGTGCTATCTGCATTTCTAAAAATCCTATTCAACATTCAAGAACCAAACACATTGACATAAGGCATCATTTCATAAGGGATCATGTATCTAAGGGAGAAATTGAACTTACCCATGTTTCAACTGAAAATCAACTTGCAGGCATTTTTACAAAACCTTTAGCCTTTGGTACTTTCAGTATATTAAGAACAAGGCTTGGAGTGACTGATTTAAATGCTTGATAAAAAAGTTTTTCTCCAACATTGATATTTTTTATTTTTGTGTTCATTGTATTTTTTTAGTTTGTTTATGTGATATTTTCTTCTTAAAAAGTCTGTGTTTAAGTTTTGTCTTGTTTGTTTTTATTTGTTTTTGTTTTGAGAGAGAAAATGTAAATTTGTGGTCATCATCGTCCGGGACAAAAATGCTTCATACGGGATGATTTGTGTAGTATGATAAACTATGTGATTTTGAACCGTTTTAAGAGCAGTTTTAATGTAATTTGTCTGTACGATTGTTACCATCGTCCGGAATGAAATATTTTTCAAACGATGGGATGAGTGAATGCAGCAGTTGAATGGATAAGATAGTTTTTAATATGAACTTCGTCCGTACGAACCTTTGGTTCATCCAGACGAACACATGTCGGTTCATAGCCGGGGATGGTTTTCAACTGCCATTAAAATGAATTGAATTCAGATCGTCCAGACGAACACGTGTTCATCTGTACGATTGTTTTCGTCAAAAACCTGTACGAAAGGATGCTTCGTAAGTTATGTGTTTACGAAAAGTAGTTTCTTTTTTTACTCATTCGTTCGTCCATACAAAATTTGTTCGTACGGGATGAATCGAATTCGTACGGGACGAACGAAAATTTTTGTCTGGTACGAATAGTCATTTTTCCATAAATTGACAAAAACTTTTTTACTAAACAGTCACTTTCACACATCTCTTTCAAACCTTTCTTCTCTTGAGATCTTTCAATGACTAGTTCTAGCAAGCATCAAAAGTCTTTGACTAAGGGTCCACCAAGAAACACTTATGAAAATTTCCCTTCTAAAGCCAATGAAGAATCCTATGCTAGGTTTGTCTCCGCTAAAATTACCCCATCTAGAGTATGAAGGTTCTCAGATGACACTAAAAAGTGCTCTGAAAACACTTGAAAGTTCGTTAGGGATGTTAAGCCTCATGAACTGGCCCAAGGCTAATAAAAAAACGAGGTGAATTAGATAACTTTAAAACCAAAGATAAAACTCAAACCAAAATCACCACAGAAATCAAAGTACAGAAATTAAATAATGCAGAAGCAATAATAAGAAAAGAACACACCGGATTTATAATGGTTCGGTCAAACCTTGACCTACGTCCACTCCTTGGAGGCACCCTCCAAGTATTACACTAAAACAAGTGTCTCTCCTTTAGCCCCCACAGCTAGGCGGAGAAGCCCTTACAAAATCACTTCCACCTTCTGCGGTGCGGCGGAGTCGCTGGGTCCTTTGACACCAAAGAGATCTTCTTCTTTGGTGAACTTCCCTCGAGACAAGCCTTGAATCCGACAGTATTCAGGTGCGAGCTTGCCGGAGCAACCGTGTGGATCCCCCACCACACTCCCTTAAGTCCCCCCTCACAGGATCTTCTCCCTCTCTCAAACTCCACCCTTTCCTCACTCCCTTTCAAGCTTTCTCTTCAAGTTTCCCCCATAAGAATGAAGCTACAATGGCTGCCAAAGACACTTACAAAGTGCCTTGCCATAGCTTAAAAAGAAGCTCTCAAAATGAGCTCATTAATGCAAGTTGCCGACATTATCGTCCAGGACGATATGTATATCGTCCAAGACGATATGTATATCGTCCTGGCCGATTAGTTCAAATTCAGCTCAACGGCCTGGGACAATTTGGGACGATTAGAAGAAAATTGGTTATATCGTCTTGGCCGATATCACGATCGTCCCGAACGATTAGTTTAAAACCGATTTTAATCGTCCTGATCATCGCCCTGATTTGGTGCTGGCCAAAGTCAATCGTCCAGGACATCATCCTGGCCGATCATAAGATCGTCTCGGACGATGTGATCGTATCAATCAACCATTAATAATTTCCAAATAATACCAGATCAATTTAGGTATGATTGAGTTAGATCGTCCTGGACGATATAAATATCGTCCTTGCCGATTTCCTAGAATAAAGAGTACCTAAACTGATTATGGCGGCTGATTCTTTCTGAATTGAGACTATCGTTCTGGCCGATACAAGTATAATCTAGGCCGATATGTTTATGATGGCTGCCTTAATGAGGATGCCCTAATTAGTGTTTCTACTTTTATCAGATCGTCCAGGACGATATAAATATCGTCTCTGACGATGTTACTAAAAATAAAATCTTTTTGGTCACAACATAAAATCTTCCAAGTTATAAATCATCAGATGCCACACCAAATACAACAAACTCAAGAAAGGAAAAAAGATTACAAATTGACTGAAACCTAGTCTACCCAATCTTGAGCTGATTCCAAATTGCAGTCCGATCGTGTGAACCTAAAACGTTAGCACATAAGGCAATTATAGAGAAATAAGGAATGTTTGCTATCATCAAAATCATAATCCATAGATCCGCAACAGAGTACTCCTACAGGAAGAATTAACTTTTAAGGTAATGCACTTGTTTATCTCTACTCAATTTGGCTTAATCCTCACCTTAGTACACTTCTATAACAAAGAAGTCTTTCATTATTTTTTGGTGAACATGTCTTTCAACTCCGACCATTCTGTCATCAGTTCCTTTGTTTTTAAAAAAAAAGTTGAAATCACCAAGGCTGACCTTGGTATCTTCCTAAACTTAAGGAATGAAGAATTAAGAGCACATACCTTAACCTCCACAAATTTTAATTGGACTGAAGTAAATTGAGTGATTAGAGGAGTAAACTTTAAGGATCATTTACCTAAGGTAGCAACTTTAGTTTGTGATGCCAGTATCATCCAGCACGTACATAGAACTTCCATTATACCTAAAGCTTGTGATAGAGTCAATATCACACCCCTTCTTTCTATTGTTACCTTCTTAATAATGACCACACAACCTATAGATGAGGCCCAACTCCTAATTGACTATATTTATGGCCTTTCTGAAATTGGTCATGTTGATCATAAAAGAAAGAAGAACATAGCCTTAGGACATCTGATTGCCTATATTTTGAAAAAGAAGTATAATTTGATTCATCCAGAATAAGATTTTGAAGAATCACTCTACTACAACGATGCATCCTTTAAAGCTATCTTCAATAAGGAAGAGCCTAGAAAAACTCATGTTGTTCTGAGTGAAATAGAAGAAGAAGCTGAACCTGCATCTGCTATTGAACCAAATTATCAGAATTTGGTTAAAAAATTTGACAATTTAGAGGCTCATTTTGATCAAAGGTTTGATCAAATTGAAACTCATTTACAGCAGCAGGATATTCAATACAATCAATATATAGGATTTATGCGTGATCAGATAAATAACATAAATACCAACATGCTTATGATGAGTAGTTACTTCAACTTCTTTGGTGCAACACCACCACCTCCTCCTCCAGATCAGGGTCTATCTGAATGATTGTTGAGTTTGTTCTGTGTTTCTTTGTAGTTCATGTGTTAAGTGATTTCTTTTAGATTGTTGTATTTTCCTTGTTTTAGTTATGTTATTATTGATATCTAGGACTTAAAATTGTAATATCTTCATTTGATATCAATATATGTTCCAATGTTTTATTGTTTATTTTTTTTTTTTGAAATGTGTGTTAGACTTTATGACATTCATTTTTTTTAATCTTAATAGTGCTTTAACCTAAATTATAAATTAAAATTAATTTTATTAGAAAATCTAATTATTCTAAATTTAAGTGATGCTTATAACTTGATATTATTAGGATTTTCAATTTCATGTCTCTTATTTATACTACATTATCTTTAGTATTATTATTGCAATTTAGATATTTTCTTATTTTGTATTTCTCTTTTCCAATAGTATTTATGCACTTAAAAAAATTTGAAATTTTAGATTATTGATTTCGGAAAGAATTCAATTACTCTTGAAAATTATACAAATGTATAAAAATCAAAAGAATTGCACAAAAGTTTGCAATAAAAAAGAGGCACAAAATAAGCCTAAAGTAAAAAAAAATGCACAAAAATGTGCCATAAAATTGAAAAAGATGCGCAAAGCGTCACATGTGGTAGTTACTTCTTTTCGGACTCTTTTAATCTCTTAATTCAAATTGATCTTATGTTCATTTATAATTGACATTGAAATTTGAAATATAAAATTTTTTATTCATCCTTAGTGCAATGATTTTCTTTATCTTCATGTCTAAATTGACTCATATCTTTGATAAATTATTTTTATTATCTATGTTATATCACTTTTTAAATTATTTGAAATTCTATTATTTCTCTAATAGTTTAATTTTATTTGCATATCTTATTTCAATCACTTTCAAGATTAAATTATCAAATGAATTTCATACTTCTGCTTACATTTCAAGACTTCTTTTCTTCTTCACTTTTTGCTGTTGTCAAAAAGGAGGAGAAATTGTTTGTTTGTATTGTTTCTTTTTTTTTTATAGTCCTTTTTATGTTTGTCATTATTGTAGATGTTTGCATTATTGTAGTTGTGTGTTTTGTATGTTTCTTATTTTGTATAAAATTTTTGAAAAATATTTTTTTTTTTTTAATTTATGCCTCCTTATTTTTCATGTATTCTTCAATTCAGGAGGAGTTTAGGAGTTTCTTAGAATTTAAAATCCTACAAACAATAATTTTTTGCCATCATAAAAAAGGGGGAGATTGTTAAGAATGTTGCTATTTGCATGTTTTACATTTTTGCAACTTGTATTATTTTGATGATTTCAAATATTATTGTTTTATGTATAGATATATCCTAACACTTTTTCAAAGATTTGTTTTTGCTCTAGTGTATACTAACATTTCAGGAGAATCAACTCCAAACTATGAAGACTCCAAATCAAATTCAGCATCGAATCATTTGTAAATTAAAAGCTTTAAAAATATTTTTGAATTGAGACGGAGTGATTGTAATTGAGTGAATATTCACAACACACACATATGGGGGAATAATTTTTTGTGAACTGATCGTACGGGACGAACATAGTTCGTAGGGGACGATCATGTCAATTAACCCGTCAGAAGAGCAATGGATCGAACAGGCAGCGAGAAAATTTTTCTAAGTCCTAATCATTCGGACGAATTTAATATTCTTCCCGGGACGAATGCCTCTGGATTCTCACGTTGCAGTGTTTGACCAGACGAAATGCATTGTTCGTCTCTATACAAAACTCTCTGTTTAAAATCGTACAAGACAAAATTACCCTTCATCTCTGGACGAAACTCTCTGTTTAAAATCGACCAGGACGAAACTTGTTCATCCCAGGACGAACCAAACTGACTTACCTCAGTTGGTTACGTCCTGCAAGGATTTGGAAATCGACCTATGGAATAACCGTTTCATACCGGACGAACCTAATTCGTACAGGATGATAATCGTGTACGAACATAGTTCGTACCAATATACATTAGGATCATTTTCGACACTTTAAGTAAAATTGTCCGGGACGATCCATGATCGTACGAGACGATCCACTGAGTACATAATTGAAAATTTTCCATTTTTGGGCAGTTTTTCTTGTCTTTTCTATATATAGTCCAAATTAGATTGCCACCAAATCTTTTTGGTCATTGATCTTCATGTCTATTGAAAGAAGACTCAAGCAGAGAGTGAGTGAGAGCATTCAAAGAAGGATTTCTACCACTGAAGCGTGAAGGCTTTACTTGGTTTTCAAAGGTAAGATTTCCTACTTGTGATTTGAGATTAATTCACTATTTTTTTCTTTCTTTTTTCTAGATTTTTTGTGTGGAGAGATGTCAAGGAGATCGAGTTCTCTACCCACACTAGGAGAGTATAAAAAGGATGAAGGGTTCTCTGCCCACACTAGGAGAGTGTGAAAGGACGGATGGTTCCCTGTCAACACTGGGGATAGTGTAAAAAGATGATGGTTCTTTGCTGTACCGGATAGTGGTGGAAAGAGTGTTTATAAAGGCTTCTCCGCCTTGATGTGGGTGCAAAGGGAGAGACACTATTGGTATTAATGCAATACTCAGAGGGTGCCTCTGGGGAGTGGATGTAGGTCTGGTTTAGACCGAACCACTATAAATCTTGTGTCGTTTATTTTTATTTTTTTTTATTTTTCACATTTTACTGTTTAAAAAGTTATGTTTGAAAAACTTTTTTATAAAAAATTTACTAAAGTTATTTTCGATTCAACTCATGCAAAAGAGGGATAATTTTTTACCAACCAATTCCCCCCCCCCCCCCCCCTCTTGATAGCCGTGGGACATTAACTAAGGTTTAACAACCTATTCACTAGACTCAACACCATGACCTATAGTGTTCAGTTGGATAAGGACCAGAATAAAAAATCTATTGAGAAAAAGAAATATAGAGGGATGATTGGATCTTTACTTTACCTGACTGCTAGCCGACCTGATATAATATTTAGTGTTTTGTATCCATGCTAGATTTTAAGCTGACTATAGAGAATCTCACCTGACTGCTGTTAAGAGAATCCTTAGATATTTTTTGGGGACCCAAAACTTAGGAATCTGGTATCCTAGGCACAACCCTTCTTTTGAAATTATTAGATATTTTGATTCCAATTTTATAAGATGTAGGGTGGATAGAAAGAGTACTTCTAGGACTTACCAATTTATAGGACAGGCTTTAGTCTCTTGATATATTATAAAATAAAACTCTGCAGCACTTTCCACTACTGAAACTGAGTACATTATCTTGGGGAGTTGTATTGCCCAAGTCATTTGGTTGAAGAATCAAGTTCTGGATTTAGGATTATCTGTATGCACAATTTCAATTCTTTGTGACAGCACTGGTGCCATTTATATTTTTAAGAATCCTATCCAACATTCAAGGACCAGACATATTGACATAAGACATCATTTTATTAGAGACCATGTGACCAAAAAAGACATTAAGTTAAACCATGTGACAACTGAGAATTAACTGACTGACATATTTACTAAAACACTGGCTTTTGACACTTTCAGCATCTTAAGGACCAGATTGGGTGTGATTGACATAAATGCATTAACTTGAGATCTACTAAATTCATAATTTTCTATTTTGTTGTTTTGTTTTTGTTTTCTTTATTTCAGGATGGTTTGTTTTTACTTTTTATTTATTTTTGCTATTTAGTTTTTAATTCTGTCTCTTTACTTTTTCTTTTTTTCTTTATGATCACTGCTGAATGATATTTTATGCCATACTTTTATTTTTGAAAATTTGTAGTCAATGTTTGATATTTCTAAATTAGTTAAAGGAGGAACACCGTTGATTATTTCTCTTCCTCTAACTTCTTTTAGTGGTGTAATTTTTTTCTAAACAAAAGTTTATCCCAAATTAATAACTAGACTTTGCAATTGAGATATTTTATATCTTGCTACAGAAATCTATCTGAAATTTATAATATTCAAAGTATTTATATTACTTTCAAATTTTTTAAAATCTTTTTGTTGCATTTATCATATGATTTTGATTCTGTTTTGTGGTTTATTCTTCTTTATATTAGAGAGTGAGGTTTTCTTCTTTAATATCTAAAAGATATACTCACAACTAAGAGTATTTAAGAGTTCTAAAAAAAGGATATAGTTTGCAAAAACTAAATAAGGCTAATGACATCAAATCAAAAGATGTGTAATGATGCCAAATTATAAAATATACACAAAGTATATCAAAAATCAAAAGATGCTCAAAGAGCGCTAATCAATTGACAAGAGGCATAAAATGAATCCACCAAAAGCAAGCTTTTCTTTCTTTCAAACTTTTAAATCTTCATGTGTCACTTGATACTTTCAAATGCTTGATTTCAAAATTTGAGATTGTAACTAATTACTTTGATATATTATCTATAAAATATTTTTTTGGAACCAAGTTTTGAATGAAACTCTTTTGCTAATCCAATTAATTTTTCTGAGTTAGATCTTTAATTTTAAAAGATGGTTTACCCTGTGAGAAGTCCGAGCTAGGGTTAACAGGATTGATTGTTCTACTGTTTTCCAGATTTCAATGATATTAACTCATTTATTCTTATAAATTTTCAATTCAATAACATGGAAAATTTATCATATTCATGCTATGATAAAAAAAACTTAATTTTTTCGTCATTTGTTTGTCATTTCTATCATCTTTTTGTGTTATTTTATTTTTATTATTATTTTTTTTTTATTTTTGGGACTTCTCTAATCATCTCCATCCATCCTTTAAATTTCAACTTTTTATCATATCGTCCCAGACGATATTTATATCATCCTAGACGATCCTTTCAAATCACTCTTATAAATCCATCTAACGGTTGATTTGACTTCTTTGAATTTTGTCATCATGGGCGATCCGTTAGCGTCCTGAACGATCTGATTGTATTCTTCTTCAATTATTCGTGATCGACCCGGACGATTCTCTTCGTCCTAGACGATCTTTATTTCTCTACTCAAATTTTAAGGTTCGACCTAGATGATTCACATGTTTGTTTCGAACAACACACAAGGCAATACGTTTAAATGATTTAAATTCGGCCGGTACGATCACTTATAGTTGATCGTCCCGGATGATCCACCACATGTTCATCCCGTATGATACACGTGGCAGTATGTTTAAATGTTTTAAATTGGGCTAGTACGATCAATGATTATTGATTGTCCGGGACTATCCACCTGTTCAACCTGGACGATACACGTGATAATGTTTTAAATGCTTTTAAATTCGACCAGTATGATTCATTATTGTACATCGTCATGGATGATCCACTTAATCGGCCAGGATGATCTTCTTTTTCAACGGTCGTTCGACTTGACTCCTCGAGGAAATCATCTGTGTCTTATCATCCCAAACGATCTCTGATCGTCCTGGATGACTTTAATCCGTCTTACACTCCCTATTTCCCTGTCTCTTTGAGCATGGTTGGTGGAAAGCGCTCATGCATGCCTTATGAGAGTTCCTCAAGGGTGAATTTGGACCCTCACTTCACTGAGGCGGCCGACCAAGCTGCCCTATCAGAGGTATAAGACGTCTGGGAGCACTACATCTCGGACTATCTACCCTTGCATTCTCACCTATCTTGTCCTTGATTTGTTAATGCACACTTCCTTTACCTTTTTCCTCACTCTCATCATATACCTTTCACCTATCTTGAATTTTTTTGCTAGCCTTCACATTAATTCCTCTTTTACTGCTCTTCAGCTCTATGTGAATAGACATCCTGTCAAAATCACATATTAAGACTGTCAAAAACTCCTGCAACTGTCCACCACAGAAGACAAACTCCACATCCTATGCCAAGATCCCGACTATGACTGGGCTCCGGCCAACCACTTTCTGAGAAACACCAATGCCTTCAATCACGTTAAAGAGTTTAGCAGCTTACATAGAGATGCTAGGAAAATTCAACAAGTCCTTCATACTTCAGTTCTTCCAAAAGCTAGTGATCGCATCCATATCACTCCACTCCTTTCAATCACCACTTTCTACATTCTAACCCACCATAAGTTTAACGTCACTGAGCCAATCTTTCGATATATTGAGCACCTAATGAGTATCAGAGATTCAGGACATAGGAGGAAGCCCAATCTTGCCTTAGGAAATATCATAGCCTATGTCCTAGAATCCAAATACAACCTCTAATATCCAGCCCCTCCAAATTTTCAGCATGCATTCTACACAAACAACACCGTTCACATTCTTCATAATACTCATCTCCACCCGGGGCACGAGGAAGCTAAGGGAGCTGAGGAGGAGGCAGCTCCAACACCTGTTCCTGCACCTGCTCCGCTTCACCAACACTTTCAACTAGATCAGCAGGTAGAGTGATTCAACTAATGGGAGGCACGGTTCGAGACCTACATTGTTGTACAAGAGCAGCATCATACAGAGAGCATTGCTCGGTTTGATTCTTATATGGATCACCAGTAGCGACAACACGACCAGGGCATGGCCTGGTTTGGAGACAGGTTATCACTCTGTCTAATTTCTTTCAGCCACTACCACCACCACCTTCTTTAGATGATTAGGGGTTGTTTTTCTTTTAGTTTATTTTTCCTATGTTAATTTTATGTGTTCTACTTTGTCCTTTTTAGTAGTTTCTATTTTTGTTCTGTTCCCTCCACCTTTTTGTGATGTCAAAAGAGGGAGTGCTGTATTGTTTATTAGTAAAATTTGAATTTTTAGTTTCACATCGTTTCTATTGATTTGCTTTGCATTGAACTACTTTAATTGTCTTTGTGTTTGCCATCATTAAAAATGGGAATATTATTGTGAATATGATTGCATGTAATATAATTTTGATGATAGCAAATCTTTTTATTTTTCTACGGCTCTCTCTCTTGCCTACTAACGTTTCAGGTCCACAAGATCAAATTATAAATCAAGCCAGGTCAAGGTTGGATAGATTAGGACTGAGTTAGCCTGTAATGTACATTTTATGTCTTTTACCCTTTCTAGAGTCAATTGTAAATAATTTGCTTCCTGATGATAAGTAACCTTGCACACACTTGAGAAAAAAAAATTTCTATCTTAATGATTATAGTTTTTTATTTTGATCAAATCATCCTGGACGATCCAAAATCGTCCTAGACGATTAGCTAAAAATAAAAACCCTAAGTAGGGTATCCTAATTAAGGCAGCCGTCATTAAGCATATCGTCTCGAATGATATTACCATCATCTTGGACGATATACTCAAATAAAAAAGAATTAACTGTCAGATCTATTTAGGTATCTTTTACTTTTGGACATCATCCAGGAGATCATCCTTGACGATGTAGTACAATTATGTCTAAATTAATCTAGTAATTAAGAAAAGTAATTAAGATTTCATTGTTCGATCATATCGTCTGGGACGATCTTAGGATTGGTCAGGATGATCAATTCAAAAACTTTAGTTATTCATGGATGATAAAACATCAGCCTACTTCTATTCAAAGCAATGCTCTGGATGATATGTACTGAATTGAACTAATCGGCCAGGACGATCACTTGATTGCCCTGGACGATCAAGTTAATTTTTTTTCATCGTCTAGACTCCCTCCAGGGCAATGGTCTAGACGATATTCAATAACTTAAACTAATCGTGCAAGATGATATAGTATCATCTTGGATGATATGAACAAATTTTCTTTTGATCATCCCAAATCATCCTGGCTGATTTAGCTAAAATTGTACTAATCTTACAGGATGATATTTATATCGTCCTAGATGATAAAGTTGGTTTATTGCAATTAAGAGCTATTCCTAAGCTCTTCTATATAAGGGGTCTTATTCTACCCAAAAGTGTATCTTTTGCTACCTTGACCTGAGAGAGCCAAGAGGAGAGGGAGAGTAAGGGAGAGAGAGAGGGATCTTATGAGGGTGAGTTTATGAGAGTTTTGCACAAAGGTTGCTCCAAGGAAGGATCTATATCATCTTCTCTGGTCATCATCCCTAGTTCTTTGTGGGGTTCTAGAGAGGTCTACTTTAGTGATTGATCAAAGTTCTCTGCCTGCTTCAGGAGGAAGCAAAAGGAGTTAGGTACTTTGCATGCTTCAGGAGGAAGCGAAAGGAGTCGGGTTCTCTACCTCATCGGTTTCAGAAGAAAGGAGGTTTGTAAAAGCTTCTCCGCCTTACTGTGGGAGCAAAAAGAGAGTCACTGAGTTTAGTGTAATACCCGGAGGAGAGGCTCCGGGGAGTGGACGTAGGTTTAGTTGACCGAACCACTATAAATTTTTGTGTTCTTTATTCTTCCTTTTTCTATATTTAATTTTTGCACTTTGATTTTTAGTGGTGAATTTTGGTTTGGTTGTAGTTTGTGTTTTGATTGAGAAATATTTTAAAATACCAATTTACCCCTCCTCTTGGTTAGCTTTGGGCTAGTTCATAATGACTTAACATCCCTAACAAACTTTTCAAGTGTTATCAAAGCGGATTCATAAAATCTAATTTTTGAAAACTTTTGAATTTTGATCATAGAGTTCAGCTTTAATGTGTCCCAGCTTTAACGATCAGCTTTGACAATCAGCTTTAACGATCAGCTTTAACCGGAGCGGCTAACGCCAAAATTTTTTCCTCCGAAATCCACAACGATGGTAAACCATGAAAAGAAGCAATTTTGAGATCAGGAAATAGGGAGGAGGAAGAATTACTAGAAAGAGCATCACGAAAAGACTTCGAAGCAACTTTACTAGCAAAAAAACTAGGATCAACTAAATGCTTAGCCACCATCGACAAAAAAACCAGTCGAAAGCAAAGCAAAGGAAGACAAGACAAAATGAAGAAGCAAACATAAATCAAAACTTCTCTGAGAAGAGAAGAGCCACCAGCAGCCCCGAACCAAGAGGCAGAGAACGAGGTGCCAAATGGGAAGTGTACCCTAGCAGAGCGAACATCAAACCCTAAATCATTGGTGAGCTAATGAGCCTACTCAAAGGGAAAAATCATGCATGCTCATAAGATTATACTCATATCATTAATGAAAACTTATGATATAAAATTACTATATGTTATACCTTACAATATTGTTATGTGCTAGAAATTTGTGGAGATGGAAAAATAATTTAATATCCAAGTTCTCCTTGAAGATTTTATACACAAGCAAGGGGGAAAAAAAGAAAAGAATACAAAAACTAATAAAATTTTAACATAGAAAATCTAGTTAGAGAAAAATTATAAAGTTCGACCTAGTTGAAATGATCAATTATGTTAATAAGGAATTAGGAATCCAGCCTTCCCCTCAACTAGGGAAATAGAAAGCGTAAAATTTCTTTTTTTGAATGTATGAATATTTTTTTTGTTGTTTAGACATTTGATCCAACTAAAATAGAAGTTGACTAACATAGATTCTTGAAAGCTATAATGTGAAAGACCAACTTCAATAACTTAAATCGGACAAATGGATTAAAGAAGAAAAAAAAAAAGCTGTAGAAGCAAAATCAAAATAATAGTAATATTAAAATAAAACTGTGCATTTATAATTGAAGAGAGGGATCATACCTGAGAAGCTTAACATGCCATACGAAACAGAGGAAAGAAATAAAGATCTCAAAAGAAAAATTTACAACAATTAGTAAATAAATCAAATGATTGTGCGATAATTATGGAGTTTGAAAAATAAATAAATAATTTGCAAAATGAATGATAGTCATAATAGTAAAGGAGACGAATGGATCTATAATTGACTAGAGGTACTTGTAGATAGGAAGTTTAGTTTACATAGAGTAAATTAAGATTATGAACAAGATTTATTTATTACTTCACAGTGAACTAAAATTTTATCTTGCCATGCATGAACCACTGAAGACAAATTTCTCATTATGTTATTTGTGTATATGCCATAGCTAAAAGCAACTTTGTAGCATCCGTCAAAATTAACCATATGTAGTGATATTGAGATTCTGAACACAAACCATGCAATTAACATGGAAAAAAATGAAAATTCAATAGAAAATCCACTTGAAGGTTATGCAAAAAAAAACAGGAAGCATGCAAGTAATCCCATTTTAGCCTAATAAGTATTAAAGAATAAAATTTAATTAAATATACCAAAAAAATGGGAAGAAGAGCAAACGGAGAAGCCAAATAAGAGAAGAACGTGCAGAATCAACTGCTTGATACCATTGAGCAACGACAAAGCTGGTAGATAACCGCAACAGTGACATGTGGAGAAAAGCAATCAATCAGATTACTTTAGCTTTCTTTGATGCAATTAATTTTTTAAGCTGAAACTGCATCCAGATGCGTCAGTTCTTTGTAGAATAAACAGCTGTTAAGTAGGAATTAGTAAATCATAAATCAAATTTAATAAAGTTTGAGGTTATTAGCACCTAGAAAATTGTTTGCATTATGACTATCTGATGAATTTTTTTAGCTATTTATTGTAGAATTTAAGATTTGTAAGACAGAGAAATCCTTAAATCTATTATGAATGATGGTATTTAACAAATCCTAGATTTGACCAATAATAAGGTTGAAATGAGATTTATTGATAATTCATATATATTTAGTCATACAACACTTCCTCAATCACTGTGGGTCTCCGAAAGGATTCTGCTTATGGGGTTCGAATGGAAAAAGTACGACCCTACTATCCCGTTGGAAAAAATGATCGTAGGCCTTTACACTCGACACAAGCAGGCCTATGGAAGAGCAGATGGAGTTATACATACGATTAGCCATGGAGGATAGCAGCTTTCATCTACTAACCTCGATGGATAATAATATATATAATCCAAAAAATCACGAGATTTCCCCCATTCGATACATCAGCTTGAATAGTGTTTATTAGATTGTGGGGATCGGTTTTCTACGGGTGCAAGCCCCCGTAGTTAATTACATCTTAGACCTTGATCTAAGAAAACTCTCAATTAAGGACGGTGTATTATTCTCTTCTTAATTTGCTGCACATAGAAAGTTCCTAAGTTCTAATCCGAGGAAGTTAAACTCTTCTCTTTACCCTTAGTGATGATTAAACTTTTTCAAATGTATAAAGATGTGATTAAGATTTTGAGTTTTGAAGATCAAAGAACGAATTACTATCCTAGGAGAAATGATAGATTGAGAATTCATAAGAAGTTGACACCATGAGGGGACTTATATCTTAAATCCCACAAGGGATCTAAGTTGCCCCGACCTGGATTTATCACCCTGCTCGGAAATGGGTACCAGCTAAACTCCACTTAGCGTATTAAATCCATGTTGTCCAGTCTCATGCAAATACAAGAGTCGTAGGAGATGTAGAAAAGGAAATGGTTATCAAACCCGACTATGAATGGTACTATGCAATGCAAAGTGGACTATCCCTCTATGTTGCAAAAGAAAAATCTATATGCTAACTCAAGGCTATGCATGTGAGGGTAGGGCCAATTAGGATAGGTCAATAGTCACTATGAAGTGAGCAAGGCTTACTTATTGTAATTTTAAAAAGTGACCCTTTAATGGAGTCATGCATTAATAATTAAAAAAAATAGTTGATTTTAATATTATATTCATTTTTTATCTTGCTTAAATAAATTTTAATTTTATGGAAAATTTAATATCCTAAAGAGCCTAACGTTGACTCCGTCCGAGCCACACCCAAATAAGGCAATTTAAGAAACCTAGGAAAAAGTATGCAGTTCTAATGCACAAACAAAGTAAAGACAACAAGTCAACAAAACAGAGTGTCCAAAGTCCATGGCAAGTGCCATATAATATTACATCATAAAATACAGAAAAGGTAGGTAGTGGCCGGGCTCCACCGACAACAACAACCCGGGGATGACGCAAATCTTAAAACAAGGCATTTTATATCTTTAATCTTCATCTTTCCTTCCTTGATTCGTCTATGGATCATCTTTATTCCTTCGGGCTCCTCGTAATACGTCCTCCAAAAGGATGTCCAAATAAAAAAGGAAACCCCCTGTAGGGGGTTTTCTTTTCCCTTTGGACCCCTTTATATCTAAAATGCCTTATTTTAATGATTTTCACAATATTTACTATCAAATACATTACATCAGAGAAAAGAGAAAATCTAGACTCTCCTGTAGTGGTTATCCTAAGCAGTTATAATTAAAAGCATCCAAGCATTTATATATAATGAAAATGCTAAAAATAAATCACACTTGGTCATGCTCTAATTGTTGGGGGCTAAGCAGCTGAAGCAAGTACCTAAAGCAGTTAAAAATAATTATTATTAATTTTAGCCCCCTTTAGCGCTGTGTGAGCACGACCATCTGCAAGAAGACAATGTTAGTATGAAAAGCGTGTCTAACCTATAGGTATTCTAATGCTCACAACAATAGTGTAGAAAGAAAGCTAGAAAACGTCACAGAAAAGCTAAAGCAAGTAGTAAAGCAAACAGCACACAGGTCACATGCAAGTCGCCAAAACACAGAGACAGAAAAGAAAAGCATCGACCTAACCTAAGACTAGTAGTCGTATCCTAACAAACCAATCTAAGTGTGTGTAGGCTGTGTGGTTTTGGTAGGTCCTATATAGGGAAGTTTAGTTAGAGTTACTTATATTTGATTTGTTAAAAGGTAGAAGGGAATTTTTAATTCAAGTTTAAGCATTAATATTTTTAGGATTGATTTTAAATATTTTATTTTAGTATTTGATTGATTACCACCTTTGTTTCACACCGAGACCATGAGGTTTATTTCACCCTCCTTGGGGATAACTTAATAGAATCATAGGCCTAGGTTACCTAGTGGCAACCAATTTTTATTGAATTATTTTAGTTTGTTATAAAAAGAAAAAGAAAATGTAATTTAAGCAATTTATTAATCAAGTCTGTTAATTGATTTTAAAGATTATTCTAAAGTTTGATATTTAGGAGTCTTTAATCTTAATGAATTTTAGCTTATGATTTGATCTCGTAATTTAATTTATATCTTTTAAATTTTAGGTGGGTTAGAAGTTAATTATTAGATTAGTTGAATTTGATTTAGATTTATGTTTTAGGTTTTGTAATTCAATGATTATAAATGTCAATTATAATGTGATTAAGAATTAAATATTTTCTTAATATATTTTAGGAGTTAAGTTATAATTAATTGGTTTATTATTAGTAGATTAAAGAAAATTAAAATCTAAGAAAATGTGTAACTAAGTTTTTGTTTCAGTGTTCCTATCCTACAAGGAGCATGCACCCTAAGTCTATGTTATCTAAGACTCAGTCCTTAATTTTTGTCTTTAGGTGTCACTAAAGTTGTAGAACTAAAAGGGGTTTTATTTTCTAACCATTAGGACTTTCGTACATATGTCAATAGGTTTAGGGATCTAAAAGAAAAGAAAGTAATCCTAATTATAAAATGAAGTTTCTAAAGGGTCCTAAATGGTAGGGATCGTGCAATTATTAAGGCCCCTAAAGGTTTTCTAAGTTTTTTAAGAAAACTTACAGCACCGGGGGCTATGACCCGGAGGTTCCGCCCGTAGCGCCCCTATCATACTGAATAGGGGCGACTGATGCTTGGATCTGATTGTCTGTGCTCCATCACCAAGTGCTCCAAGGGATCCTTCTCCTTTGCTCTCCAAAAAGCGCCTCACAAAACACAGACAAACAAAAGAAATGGATAATGAGAGTAGGCACCATTCAAAAAGAGAAGCAAGTTAATAGTAATCTAATTACTAGACAATTCGTATCTATCAATCAAGTGTGTGTCATCAACTAAAACATAAGCAAAGTAAAGGTTTTCTAATGTGAAGCATAAATAAAAAATTTATACATAGATCACATAGTAGTTTATTGACACAATGCATGCATCTACATAGTGAGTATATGGAAACTTGTTATCAAATACAAGTAGAATAAATTCAAAGCATGTAAAATTCATTGATATAAGTCAAGGGGATTGGCGGTAAGCCATGTTATACATAAAGCATGTGAAAATTTATCAACATGGAACATAAAAGGATATCATACATATATATTGCAAAGATATAAGCATTATTTCTTACACTACATAGCACCAAACATAAATTGTAGAATTTTTAATGAACTCATGAAACTAGTTTGGTAACAAATCTGTACACAATATTAAATATCAATCGGATAAGGAAAACATTTTTTTTTTACTCACGAACAGTTCTAAACATACCTTTACATACAAATTTCCTCAATCGATCATAAATGATATAAATAAGATGTTATATAAAGGATACTAACATGCTTCCTAAACGACTTTCTTGAAGCTATGATACATGCGAACATCACTTAGACATCACATTTGATTATGGCTCGTAGTAGTGGTGCAACATATAGGCAAGATTCTTATGGAAATAGATCACCAACCATGATAGGATTCTCAATTCTTTCCCAATAACAATATTAAAGAATAAGTTTAACATGATTTTTTTTTTTTGGCTGTCCCAAACTATACTCACGTTTACACACATACACAAAAAAAAAAGCTTTTGGAGAAAAAAATCAATTGATAAATCTATGAAAAAAAATAAGTTTATTTCTCCTTCAAGTATTTTTATTCTCTACAAACAAAATACCTCTACTTTGAACTTATGAATCTACTCATTTAAATTTAGAATATATAAAGCTACTTAATCTCATCGCCAAGCTTCATATCTATGATCGCATACAAGTATATCAAAAAAAAAAAAAAAAAAAAAACTAAGTGGACCTCAAATTAGTATTATAAAGTCATTATATGATCTTTTTATAGAAATATTTTTTTTTTATATCAAACCGCTGGCATGCATTTCTCCTTTTTTTTTTTTACATCAAAGCTTCTTTGAAATAATTAGTGACTTTTCATCGAACAACTAACGTGCGGCATTCGCAAAACTTCTTAAAACAATTTTAACACAAAAATCAATATATTAATGTAACACATTCTCATGAAATCTTTGAAAATACACTTGATTGGAAGCTTTACAAAAGAACATGTTTAAAATCCACCTAGATTTATCACAAGCCACGCATCGACTACATGAAAGACTCATAAGATTATTTGAAGTAAATAAACATGAAAGCTAATATTTTTCACAATCTCAACAAACAAATTTTGCTAATAAACATCTAAATAATATATTTAGGAAATCTCTATATGAACAAAGTTGTATGAAATTTCAATACGAGTAAGACGACGATGACTTTTTTCAATCAATATTTCATCAAATAGCATGAGTGTGGTATTCACAAGAATCATTCAAACAAATCAACGTGAGAGTTCATATATTACAATTACATATAAATCACAAAAAAAAAAAAGCTATATGAAACTATTGTACAAATGACTAACTTGAAATCAATTGCAATTTGAAGCTAACACGAACACTTATTTTTTTTTTTTTAATGCCGTTTCATTGGTGCTTATACGATGAAACATGTTGAAATTATTCATTTACAAATGGGGATTAGAGATTTGGTAATAAAGCGATAACGTCACAATGGTCAAGAGAGGAAGTTATCTAGAACTTTGCTCGAAATATGATCACAGAACTTCACACCACAATATTTACAAAACAAATTGGGTTGAATTTATCATGTGGTGTAAGTGATAAAATATACATCCGATTTATAGCTAAAGCGTGTATATATATATATATATATATATATATATATATATATATATATATATATATATATATATATATATATATATATAATATATAATACATAAAATTTTTTTTTTGTTGCTCTTTGACGATAACTAACACTCACTAAATTGACAAAATCAATTGAAATCCATGGAAAATTATCTCGACCAATGCACATCATTAAATAGCCTTAAGCTTTCTTTATTTACCAAATAGAAGAAATTTAATACTCATGTCAAATGCCGCTTACGATGCGAATGAATACAAGAATTTCCTAAGATGGTTATGATTCACACGATCAACATTAAACATTGAAGCAAGGTGAGAGTTTAACATCTTTTAATTCTAATAATTCGTAAGACTTACATAAAATGGATCGTTGGAATATTTTGAGCAAATTAATATCTAAAAAAAAATCATAAATACATGAATGTCTTGCCGCATTCTAACATTCACTCAAAAGCCTAAGCAAAATGAGATGAAAATATATCTTCCCATATCTCTCACTTGGTTAAATGTTCTTACTATTTCTAAAGAGGCAAAAATACAAACACTTTGAGTGCATACATTTTATTTTAACAAAGAGTAACATGGCTTCTCCTTACTCTTTCACAACCTATACACAAGACTTTTAATTTCATGGCATGAATCAAAGAAAATGCAAATCTCATGTAACAACTATACATTTCCAAAGAATCTATATCAACATATACATGAATCGTTCACTTTGTTCACGTATGAACCAATTAATTAGGAAACAAGTATTATTGTTGTAGCTTCTTACATCGTGAAGAAGAAATAAGAAAAGAGAAATAAGAGAAAGGAAAGAAGAAGAAGAATAAGAAGAACAAGAAAAAGGGGAAGAGGAAGGGAAGGAGCTCGAGCATGGAAATAAGTTCTGTTTGCTATGCCTCACCCGAAATCCTTTTGAATATTTCTCTAAAATAAGTATAGCATGCGACCACAGTGCCAAGTGACGACATACTTCGGTCTTTGATGAAATCGGGGCCGTCGGCTGCATTGCCAGATCTAAGCTTCAAATTCATCAAAAGCAAGTTAGAGTTTAATGCAAAATTGATTTGAGCTGAATCAGGTCACATTCAGTCCGAATCAAATTCAATTTGAGTTGAGTTGGGCTTGATCTAATTCAATTAATTTATTGATACAAAATTATTCCAAAAAAAAAGTTAATTAAAATCAAACTAGGCCCAACAAGGTTGATTAAAATTAATCGAATGTAGTCGAGTCAAATTCAACTCGATCCGAGTCAATTTGACATCAAATTCTAATTGGCGCCGACACTGATTCGACTTAAATTCGACTCGTCATAGCTCGATTAAGTCAATCACGCATGGTCGAGGGAAAAACTGACAAAAATGTGGTTAACAATCACCAACCCTTGTCATTATTGCAAATATCCTATCACATCCTTCCATGACATGCCATTGTTGTACATCCAAGTAGGTGCCATCGTCATTTCTTTTGCGAGCTTTAATCGTGACAGTGCTAACTACCAGCATTGATAAGATAAGCACCTAGGTGATCCTTCAAGTCATTTGTGCTTTCCTCTTCTTTAGCCATAGCAAAAATATCAATAAAAAAGACCCCAAGGAGGTCGAATGAGGGAAGACCAAAAAACTAAAGACAAAGAGTATGTCACTCAAAGTCACTTGCCTCTATATTAGGATTAGAATTCATGTTTTTATTAGTGGTGTCCGACCGCTTTAATTTTTGCATTTCTTAGTTGTAATAAGAAAGACAGTTTGCCTATGAATATTTATTAATTAATTTAATTATATTTGATGTGTTAATATAATTGCGTATAGGATTGCCTGTTTTTCTTAGTTTTTTGGCCTTTGTGTGCCAATTTTGATTTAGCATGAGGCTTGTGAGGATGTGAAAACTTTTCTACTCATAATAAAAAAAATTCAAAATTTTAGGAATTAAGCGATATAGAAAGACAATGAATCTAGGGAACAAGCCGGGGATCCCCCCCCCCCGGGGTCGCATGCATATTAATGCATCTTTCTTTTCTTATTTTAAGATACTTCCCCACCTACAGGTACAGTTCAGATAATCCGACCTATGAGGATGATGTGTTAAACCTCGAAAAGTCTAATCATCTAAAAATTTATTTTAAGTCTTTTTTTTTTAATTTTAAGCTAACATGATTTGGGTATTTTGACCAACATACATTGCATTAGAAACACATTTAAAAGAGTCTAAATTTTAACTGTATCAGTATTTTGCATTTTCACCCAGCATAAGTCAAAAAGACCACTTAGGATAATCTTTAGATGTTGTCCCCAGCTCTCTAAAACTTTAATAAAAAAATCCCTATCACTCTTTCATAAAAGTGACCGGACTCGTGTATTTAAAATCAACTAGGTGGCTAGCTGGCTCCCCAATCCAAGTCGGGATAAGTTTGAATTTTGCCTTACATTAGTTAGGTTCGTGTCACCACTATGTGGTGCCCAATTTTTAGATTTATGATCCAGGGTTGTTTGATTTAAAAAGTATAGTTTTGAAAAATGTTAGTAAATAACTATTTTGATTAAAAAATGTAATTTATGTATATATAGTTTTGAAAAATATTTAATTATCTTTGGGAATATTTAAAATTGAATTTTGAAATTGAACACATCATTATGAATAATATATCATCTCAAAAGGCGAACATATCATTCTCTAATGGGTTCAAATTTTAGAATTTTAAATTTATCCAAATTATCATAGTCAAACTCAATGGGGAACAACATATGATCTCGGAAGATCAAAATTATGTTCAATCGATTGTTTAACTATAATAATTTGAGTAAGAGATCGTTAATTTCATAATTAAAATCACAATAGAAACTGATATATCTCTCCGAGGAAAGAAGTTATCAATCGCTATTGATCGTTTGAAAATGGAGGTAACGATCATTGAAATTTGGATTTTCCCAAAGATAATTAATTAAAGTTTTGAAAATTTGATTTTTGAAAATAAGTTCTGGGTTTCTAAATCTCCTACGAGTGCAAGCCCTCGTAGTTAATTACATCGTAGGAAATAAAAGTTTCCTACGAAAACACTCGATTTAAATAGCGGTAAAATTTTCATTTTAGATTTTCAAAGATCGATATCAAAGGGGGAAATGATAGGAATTTTCAAATGGAATTGGTTCAATGTTTGAACATTTATTTTCAAAGTCAAAGGAAGAGGAGTAGGGAGTGTTTTGAGATTCTGAAACAATTCAAAAAACACTCCAGCCTATCCTAAGTGATGGGCATGAATTTGATTGAAAGTGATATTTAATTTTGGATGATCAATTTTATTGGAAAATCGGGATTTAATTCCCGAAAGTTGAGGTCTTTAGCCTGAGCTCGCCTCGGAACCTAAGTCTAAATTGGGCACTTAAAATTAGTACCCCGAACCTAGCTAGTGCAATGCGAATCTGGTCTTACCCCACTTGGATTGGGGAGCCAGCTAAACCACCTAAATGATTTTAAAATATGAATCCGATCTTTTTTTTAGAGTGATAGGGACGTTGTTTAAGAAAAGCTTTTGAGAATGGGGCCGACATCTAGAGTGGATCCTAATTGGCCCCTTTGACTTATGTTGGGTTTGATGCTTAAGCTAATATAATTAAAGATTTAAAGATTTTTTTTTTTAAATTAGTTGCTAATATGATGCATGCTAATCGACTCGATTAAAAATTTGAATTTGAATGAATGCTATGAAATGAAAAGTCCCGGCGGTCCCGGGCTTATTTCTTAAAACGTTAGAGTTTCTATGTGAGCTTAAAGTTTTTAATTTGATTTAAGTAGAAAAATTTTATTAAGTCCTTAAGAGCCTACGATCGAACTCCAGGTCAAATCAAAATCTGCATGCAGGTAAAAAGACTAGAAAACCAGGTAGTTCTATTGCACAATCAATTAAATAAATCAATCAAATTAAATGCTCAAATTGAAAGTCCATATGGCAAGTGCCACTTATTATTACATCCAGAATTGTAGAAAGTAAAGTGGTCGGGCACCACTGACTATAACCCAGATTTCTAATCCTAAATCAAATGACTTTGAGATTTGGGATTCTTCTCGTTGTCCATCTTCTCACGAACATCTTAATTCGTCGGTTCTGGATATCTAAATGGAAAGAAACTCCCCCTTGAACGGGGTGTTATCTTTCCTCTTTGGATATTTGAGAGAGATCCTAATTTGAGTTTCAAATGGAAGAAGACTCTCCCCTTTAGGGTTGTCTTCACCTCTTTGGAATTCAAATTGGATCAAATATCCCAAACTCAAGTCATTTCAAATATTTACAACCTTGATATAATCAAATTACATTTGAAAAATAAAATTCTAGACTCGATCCTGCAGTGTTATCATAATAATCAACAGTTATAAAAATAATCACACGCAGTTATAATTGATCTCAAGCAGTTGATATATAATCTCAAGCAATTGATATATTTGAAATTTAAATGCTCAACGGATTGCAGTAAATAAACAAACAATCAATCAATTCTAAGCTAGCAAACAGCATGCAGTAAAAACTCGAAAAACCCGGCACACAACGGAAAAGTAAACACCGGCCTAGCCTAAAACTAGAGTTGGTTGTCCTAGCAAACCA
Source organism: Dendrobium officinale (assembly GCA_019514585.1). NCBI lineage: Eukaryota > Viridiplantae > Streptophyta > Magnoliopsida > Asparagales > Orchidaceae > Dendrobium > Dendrobium officinale. The sequence goes on from CM033688.1 coordinate 52,552,746, forward strand.
TCTACAGTGTGTGAGGTAGGTCGTGTGGTTTTGATATGTCCTAAATAAGATATTTGATTGAAGTTACTTAAAGTTTGATTGGTTGAAAGGCTTAAGGGAATTTTGATGTTTGAGTTTAAATATTAATGACTTAAGGTTAATTTTAAAATTTATTTGATTATTTGATGGATACCACCTTTGTTTCACACCGAGGTCGTGAAGTTTATTTCACCTTCCTTGGGGCTAAGCTAATAGCCTCGTAGGCCTGTGTTACCTAGTGGTACCTAGTATAATTAAGTAGTTTAAGTTAATTAAGGTTTAAATGTTAATAAATTTTAATCAAAATTTATTGATTACTGATTTTTAAAGTTGATTAATTTAAGTTTGCCATTAATTAATTCGCGGCGTTGTGCCACCAGGCTCGAGGAACTAGCCTCCTTAGGACACTTAACCCCGCAGCCCGGAGTAGTCCAGCCGATAAACCAACTTAATGTAATTGAATTAGAGATTTTATAAGGCTAAATAATTAATTATTAATCTATTTTAAGGTTTAACACCCCTTAGAATCCATTCGTGGAGTTATGCCACCAGGCTCGATGAACCAGCCTCATTAGGACACTTAGCCCCAGAGCCCGGAGTAGTCCAGCCAATAAACTTCATCTTTAGGATGGTTGTTGTGTTTTAAAAATTTTGTTGAGTGTTTTAAGTATTAAACTAGCATTTTCTGGAGTTTAGAAATAAGAGCCAAATTATGGAATTTTTTGGATTATTTAAATCATTTAATTAAAGGGTTGGAAATTGACTTTTTGATTAAGGGTGTTCTCTAGAAAGTTAATATTTTATTAAAAAACTAGATTTTACTACGATCGGTTAGACAGTAAGTACGCTGAAATCGGATTTTTCTACATTTTATTACAAAGATTTGAAGTTTTGAACTAATTTTGACTTATAGTTGACCGGTTTGTTGACTTTTTGATTTTGACAGATTTCTGGAAGTTTAACATTTTTTATAAATATTAGAGATTATTATGAGTTGAATGCAAGTGAGTTTGGTCAATTTGAATTTTTCTTGAATTATTTATGAGTTTTCAAAGTTTTGACTATTTAATGGATTTTTAATATTTTTTAATTAGAGGGCCCTTTTTGTGATTTTGCTCCAAATAAGGTCCTAACTCCATGAAATCAGCTCCAAAGGTCAGGAATGACCTAATAAGAGATTCCAAAGGGTTTGGGAAATTTTTGGAGTTTTTAATTATTATTAATTAATTAAATCAATTAAATATGGAATTTTACTTAAAATTAAATTAAAGTTTAATTTGTTGTCAAATCAAGGGGCTTTTAATTTTCATTGGTTAAGAATTCAATACTGGTCAGTTAGAGGTCTTACTCATATTTTTTGGATTTAAAATTTATTTATTACATTTTCTGGAAGTTTTAAAGGCTTAATTAAGGTTTAATTTTAATTAAGTTAATTGAGAGGTTTAATGAACTCAAAATTCAGTAGGGATTTTCCTATGAACTAAGGGTGTCACTAAGTTAAAGTGTGTAAAGTTTTGGGTTGAAAGGATGTATATCCTAATTTCTAAACTTAATCTCTTTTTTATAATTAAATATCCTTAACGATGTCACTAAGTTTAATGGGTTTGAATCAATGTTTGAACTAACCCTCACACTTAACATGAAATAAACACACAATAACAATCAATCCCTAGATCTAGGAGAGCCTTAGACTAACTGCAAGTGTGTGCTACCTAAGCATGCAAATAAATAACAATGAGATTAGTGAATAATCAAATCATGATTATTCACTAATCAAATCCCCATTAATTTAATTCAATTATGCTTAATCTAGATTTAAAATCTCAATGAATATCTCAAAGGTAAAGATTTAAATTCATATAGTTTTAAAATAGGTTTTAAAATAGACCTATATATGTAAATGTATAAAGATAAATATATATATATATATATATATATATATATATATATATATATATATATATATATATATATATATATATATATATATATATATATATATATATATATATATATATATATATATATATATATATATAATATATATATATATATATATATATATTTCTAAATAAGAAGATAATCAAAAATATTATCAAAATTATTTTAAGATATTAATGACAGATCCTCTGATTATTTAAAATATTTTTAAAAAATATTTTTTTTTAAAGTTTGGATTTATTTCAATTAAATAATAATTAAAATGATCAAAAAAAATCAATATTTAAAATTACTCAAAATATATAGCTTATTTTAAAGGAATGTTATTTTTAAATTGAAGGTCTTTAAAATATGAACAATTTGATATATAATACTTAATTTTCTGACAAGTATTTAATTTTTAATATTTTTTTTAAAGGTTCTGGTAATTAAATGGTTTTAATCTTTAATTAAAACCTTAATTAACAGGTGGCGGGCTCGGATTCGTCCAGCGGAGTGCAGATACATCGGGCAATCATTTTCAAATGATTGCATGGCGGCGGCGCTAGGTCCCGCGTCACTTAAACACGTCATCATCGCAGAAGACCATCCGATCGGGTGCCTTTTTAAATCAATGGTTGCGATCGGGTTGAACAGAAGATCTCAGGAATGGTCGATCCCGTGGTTTGAAAAGGATGGCTCTGATCGAGCCGAACCGGAAAAATAACCGCGGGATCTGATCCGTGGTTTATCAAGGTCGCGGAAAGGCGAATCTAGGATCGTTGATCCTAAGATCAAATGTCAGGATTCGATTCAGCTGAGAGCTTACAAATCCTGAACCCTAAGGATGAAAAACTTCTCGTTCTCTCAAAATAATCAACCATTTAACTTCAAATTTTAAACATATATTATCCTAATGAAGAGCATTAATGGAGATATATTATTAAGGTTTTTTTAAAAGCGCTTATTGAAAAGATAATTTGAACTAAGTGAATCTACCTAGGGTTTGAGATTATACCTTATTCAATGGATGAATTAATCCGTTTAAAGGCATGTTGCATTTGTGGACTATCCACGCTCCATTTTGTAGAAGATCGCTCGAGCTTCTAACGTCAGGATTGAAGGGAATCCTCCTTCGACGGACTTGGCTTGAGTTCACCGGAGAAGTGATCATCGGCGTGATTTGATTGGAGGGTTTCAACTTGGGAAATGTAGATAAACTCTAGGAGAGCTTAAACGAGCAAGAAGCTCAGGTGGAGAAGCTTGAAGGGATGATAAGTTAGGTCTTGAGTGAATGGGGCTCAAACGTGAGTTTTACCCTATTCAAACTTCTCCAGGCAAAAGGGACGGTCTTAATTGATTGGAGGGCATGCTAGGATGTTGCCACATGCCCCTGGAGCAGTTGGAAAGCTTGATGCAAGGACATGAAGGACATGCCATGTGTAAAGTGGGTTTTGGTCCCCACTTGGACACATGGAATGAATTGAACCATTTGATCATGATTCAAAGGCCTGGATTTGTCTTAAGAACATTCCAGAAGTTGATTAGGACTGATGGAATGGTTAGAGGTGGAGTGGATTAGTCTTAGGAGGTCATTTGACCAACTTTGACCCCTCCAATGCCTCTGCTTTGACTGTTTGACCAGTCCTCCTGCCATTTGGACTGCTGTGGTGGCAAGGAGGAGTGCTTTGAGTGCTAGTTTCTGGATTTGGAACTAAGGATTAGAACTTGAGTGCTATGGGATTAATCCTTTGGAAATTTAATGGTCTTTTGACCATGTGTTGACTGGTTTGACCAGTCAAAGGATCAAACCAGGTGAGGTGGCATGGATAAACCTTAATGAGCTAGTCTGGAAGGAACTCAAGGTAATCCATTAGAGGTTTGAGGGATCAAACCATGGCCATTCAAGTTTGACCCAAAATTGTTGAGTTGACCAAGTCAAACTCAATGTGATTTTGCCTCACATGAGTTTGGGTGGGTTTGGAGTATCTTTTGGAATAGGTTTGAGAGCTCAAAGGGTTAGATTCAACTAAGTGGGTTGAAATGACCCATTTGAACTCGTAAGGGCTCGTTAAGTCGATCCTGGTTGACTTAGTCAACCAGGTGGGTCCAGGGTCTAGAAATAGGTTCAATCAATTTGAGATGATATTTGGAGACCATCGGAGGTGGTCCCAAGGTCTGGGGAGGTCAATTCAGTTAAAATGCCTGTTTTGACCCTTACGGGCTTATTTGGTCAACCTAGGTTGACTTGGTCAACTAGATTGACCCGGGGTCTGTGTTTGGGCCGAACAGGTTTGGTTTGACATTTGAAACTTGCTGGAAATGGTTGCAAGCGATTTGGAGGTTGTTTGGTTTGAAATGGGTATTTGAGTCCCATAAGGATATTTTGGTCAAAAAGGTCGATCTGGTCAACCAGATTTGACCAGGGTCAAGGCTTGAGTCCAATGTGTTCCTAATAGTGATTAGGATGCATTGGAAGAGGTTTTGGGGTTTGAATTGAAAAGGTGTAGTTGGAGTTTGGAGAAAATTTCAAAATTGCCCTTAAGGGGCATTTTGGTCATTTTGACCCCTAGTTAACTAGGGGTCAAAATGTGTCCACCAAAATACAGTTTACTGCTCAACAGGTCAGGATCAAAGGTCTGGAAGTGATTGGAAGCTTCGTAGAAAGCACCAAGGTCAAAATCCACTGGATGGCAGGTCGAGTGGCATAGGCCGTAAATATTTGAAGGTTTTACAGCCTTTGGATTTTGATTTAGTTTTTGAGGTTAGAGACCTCAAAATGGGCTCAAATTTGGAGGGTTGCCTCCAGAGACATGTCCCATCAGTATGAAACTGATAGACTCTGAATTAGAGGTCATTTAATTTGGTTTTTAAAGTGTTTAAAAATTCACTGGAAAAGGCTTTCAGGATTTGGACCTTTGGCCTTGAATTTTGGTTTGATTGATCTAAGATCTAGGTAGATCCTAAGGTCTGAATTCTAGAAGCGTCCTAAGGTCTAGAGTAGATCTTAAGGTCTGAAGTCTAAAAGAATCCTAGGATCTAGAATAGATCGTAAGGTCAGGATTCTAGGAGGATCCTAGAGTTTGAATTGATTTGGAGATCATATTGATTTAGGGTCAGGATTGGTCCAAGTGACCTCATACAAAAATGAGGTCAACAACAACATGAATTGAAAGCTCAAAAACCAGGCACACAGTAAGTAAACAAACACAACAATTCTAAGTTAGTAAACAACATGCATTGAAAGCTCGAAAACCCGGCACACAGTAGAAAAGAAAATACTGGCCTAGCCTAGAACTAGAGCTGGTTGTCCTAGCAAATCATCTAAGTAGGTGAAAAGGTTGTGTAGTTTTGATATATCATATATAGGATAATTAGTTCAAGTTATTTGAAGTTATGTTAATTGAAAGGTTTTAAGAAAAAAATTTAATTAAAGTTTAAATATTAATGACTTAAGATTAATTTTAAAATGTTAAATGGATACCACCTTTGTTGCTCAACGACGTCGTGAAGTTTATTTCACATTCATTGGGCTAATTTAATAGTCTTGTAGACCCGAATTCTCTTGTGGCACCTGGTATAATTAAGTGATTTGAATTGATTAATGTTTGAGAGTTAATGAATTTTAATTTAATTAAAGTTGGTTGATTATTGGTTTTTAAGGTTGATTAAGGATTTCTGGAGTTTTCAAGTGATTTTTAAGTTTTAGATTTTTTTTTTTGGATTATTTTAATCACTTAATAAAGGGGTCAAAAGTTGAATTTTTAATTAAGGTTAAATTATGAAAAGTTAGTATTTTATTAAAATATTAGACCTTAAGATGAGTTGTTAGACACTAAGTTTGCTGGATTTATAATTTTTTACATTTAGTCATGTGGGTTTGAAGTTTTGACTTTAATTTGACTTAAGTTTGATAAAAAGTTGACTTTTTTAAATTTGAATGATTTCTGGAAGTTTGATATTTTTAATAAATATTGGAATTTATTATGAGTTGAATGCCTTCGAGTTTGTTAAATTTTAATTTTTCTTGAATTAGTTATGATTTTCCAAAGCTTGAAAATAATTTGAATTTTTAAAATTGTTTTAATTATGGGCCCTTTATTGATTTGAATTCAAATGGACACCAAACTACTTGAAATCAGTTCTAAAGGTCAGAAATGTCCTAAGGAGAGATTCTCAAGTGTTTGGAAATTTTTTAGAATTTTTAATTAATTGAATTAATTAAATATTCAATTTCACTTAAATTTAAATGAAGATTCAATTAGTTGTGAACTCAAAGGGATTTTATTTTTCATTGATTAAGGTTTACATTTTGGTCAGTTAGAGGTATCAGTTGTATTTTTAGATTAATATTTGATTTATTAGAATTTTTAGAAATTTTGATGCTTAATTAAGGGGTTAAACTTAAGTTGATTGATTAAGGGGTTTAATGATTTCAAAAATTAGTAAAAATTTTCTATGGACTGTATATGTCACTAAGTTGAAGTGTTTAAAGTTTTGAGTCAATATAATGTGTATCCTAATTTTTAAAATTATCTAATTTTTCTAGACAATGATCATTAATTATTGTCCTTAATGATGTCATTAGATTATGTAGGTTTAAATCAATGTTTTGCTAACCCTTGACCAAGCATGAAATAAAAACCCAATAACAATCAATTCATAGATCTAGGATAGCCTAAACTAAGTGATGTGTGCTTCCTATGCATGCAAGAGACAAAATATACTTAATTAATTGGAAGATTAATCAATGAATAATTAACCAAATAATTACTCATTGATTAATCCATAATCCCCATCAATACTATTCAATCAAGCTTAATCTAGGTTCAAAATTTTAAGGGATCTCTCAAATATTTAAATATGTAAAATTTTAAAATAGGATTTTACAAATACATGTATAAACCTATATACAAAATATATGTTTTAAAATAAAATAGTTAAAAATATAATAAAAAAAACAATTTAAAATGTTATGAGAGATCCTCTGATTTTTCAAGATATTTTGAAAATAAATTTTGAATTTTAAAATATTTAATATAATATTTAATTAAATATTGATTAAATATTAAAGAAATACAAATAATTCAAATTAATTATATTAAATTAAATTTCAAAATTTTAAAAAAATTATTTTAAATTAAAATTCTTGATTTTTTAAAAATTTTAAGATATTATATTAATTTTAATGATTTAAAGTGAATTTGTTTTGAATTTTTGAAGTTTTATGGTTAATTAAAGTATTTAGATAAGTTAGGTTAAGTTAAGTTAAGTCTTAAATACTTCTCAAATTCTAAAATATTCTTAATAATTTGATTTGAATTTTAAAAATTATTTGAATTTAATTTAAGTTAAATATTAATTAATACTTAAATATTTAAATGATAAAATATATAATTCTAAATTAGTTTAATTTTAAATTAAAGTATTAAAAAAATTAAATAATATTAATTTCAAAATAAATTCTTTAATATTATTACAGGATATTTCAAATATTTTAAAATTTAAAATAGAGTATTTGAATATCTCTAATATATTTAATTATATTTAAATAAATATTAATGTTAAAATATTTTTATTTAATATAATTTAAAATTAAAGTAATATTATAAATTATTATTAACTTTAAAATACATTGATTAATTTTTTCTTATATAAAATATATTTTTTTTATTTAAAATAATTTTTTAAGATTTTTTTTTAGATTAAAAAAAATTTAAAAATCATTTTTAAATCTTTTAAATACCCTAACGGTGACGTCGGCGGCGAAATGCCATGTGGTGTGATTAGATTGGAGGGATCCGACTACAGCCAATCATTAGATGGCGGCACAATGATTGCAGCACCGGTGATGTTTGGAGAAATGATACCGTGGGATGTGATATCACTTAAACTACATCGGATGGCGTGACGAGTCGTCAGATGTTCCGCCTTATGAAACCATCGGCTCAGATCAGCTCCCGCAATCTGATCTCGTAGTAAGAGATCATATGGCGAGATTTTGATCCCGCGGTCTGGATCAAGGGCCCAGATACCGCCGGATGGAATGAATGACCATTAGATCAGATTCATGGTCGGACGAAGCTGTCAAAAGGCTATATCCAAACCGTTGATCATAGAAGATCAACTATCTAGATCTTACGTAGTTAGAGGGTTACGTAAGTTGAGCCCTAGAATGAGTTTTTAACTCTTTTGTTCGATACACTCAATTATTTCAAGTGAAATTTTAAATAAAAACTAAATGATGAACAAAAATAATGGGGTATTAATTATATAGCCTAAGATGCACCGAATCGAAAGATATTTAGTCTAAGTATCTTAAACTAGGTTTAGGATTTTACCTTAATTTAATGGATGGTTTAAACCATTTTTGGTATCTTTTAGCTTGTTGACTGTCTACAATTAAGTTCCCAGTTGAATACACGTTCTAAAAAGCCACGAATTGCCTGGAAAAAGCCTTCGACTGATTAGGAGTTGGGCTCGCTGGAAGTTCACCGGCAACCGCTTTGACTACCGAGGTTTGAGTAGGGAAATGAGTAGGGGATTCAAGGGAACTCAAACAAACAGAGAGTTTTACTGGAGGAGCTCAGGATAGTGAGAGAAGGCTAGGTCGTCAATGAACCCTCAAATGAGGGTTTTACCCTATTCAACTCATTCCAAGTTGAATGGAGGGCTGAGATCAACTAGGAAAGCTCCTAGATGTTTGCCACCTGCCATAGGGTGGTTGGAAAGCTAGGAGCAAGGACATCCCATGTGGAAAGCTCTATTGGTCCCCACTTGGGCATGGGAGTAATGCAAGCTATTTGATCTTGATCCAATGGCCTAGAATGGGCTTAGGAAAGTTCTGGAATGACTCCAAATAGTTGGAGCTAAATTGGCATGGGGATGCCATGTCACTTGGGCATTTAAACCCCTTGGAGGACTTTGTTGACCATGTTGACCAGTCAACTAGTCAACAACAGATGAGGTGGCACCTAGGTAGTCCTAATGAGCTGGTTAAAAGGATCCTAAGGCAACTTACTAGGAGCTTGAGTGATTAAAGCATAACCATGCAAATTTAACCAAGATTTTTAAAGGTATGACTTGGTCAAATGGATTATGATGTGACTTTAAATAATTTTTGAATATGCTTTAAACCATTTAATGGAAAGGATTTGAGGGTTTAGATAGCTTGAGTATGTTGATTTGACTAGATTAGATGATTTGATTCAAATTGGTCTCCTTTGATTAGACTTGGGCTAAGTTGACCAAGTCAACTTTTGACTGGGTTAAGGGTCCAATTAAATCCAAATCATTAGGGAATGGTGATAAAAAAGTTTTGATAGAGTTTGAAAGCATTTGGGTATTGACTGAAAGTACAAAAGGCTTAATGATTGATTTGGTCAACCTAGTTTGACTAGGTCAACTAGGTTGACCCAAGGGGTGGGTCCAAGCTCAATAGGTTTTATTTAATATTCAAAAATTATTGGAAGTGATTCCAATCAATTTGGATTTCATTTGATTTGAAATGGGTATTTGAATCCCAAAGGGGTATTTTTGTCATTTTGACCCCTAGTCAATTGGGGGTCAAAATGGGTCCACCAAAATGCAGTTTAAGGCTTAATAAATCATGATCAAGGGGTCTGGAAGTGTTTAGAGGCTTTGTAGAAAGCTCTAAAGTCAAATTCCACTAGGGGAAAGGCCTAGTGACATAGGCTGTAAATATTTGAAGGTTTTACAGCCGTTGGATTTTAATTCAATTTCTGAGGTTAGAGACCACAGAATGGGCTAAACTTTAGAGGTTTGCCTCTAGAGATATATTCTATCAATATGAAATTGATAGTCTCTAAATAAGTAGTTATTTGGTTAGATTTTGAAGTTTTTGAAAAATCCTTGGAAAGGGTTTCCAGGGCTTGGACCTTTTGCCTTGGATTTGAGTCTGGATTGATCTAAGATCTAGATAGATCCTAAGGTCTGAATTGATCCTAGTGACCTCATACAAAAATGTGGTCAACAGGGGCGAATCTCAGACCATAAAACCCGAACCTCTAGGAATATAATCTCAAATTTGTAATAAAATGCTAAACTCAAACTTAATTATCTTTCAATTCAAAATTGAAAGCCCAACACTTAGACTATGTTGGGTCACTTCTAGATTTTTCCAAAATCTCAAAGTGTCCCCTACTCTTCTTTCCTTGATTATGAAAATAAGTATTCGACCTTGACCCATTCCCTTTTAAAATTCCAAAATTCACCACCTTTGGCATCATTCATAGAAGACCTTTTAACAAAATTTCTTCACTATTTTATTTGAGAGTTTTTGTAAAAGGCTCCGCTTTCCTACGATGTAATTAACTACGAGAGCATGTGCTTGTGGGAGATTTAGAAACCATATCAATTTTCAATATTGATTTTCAAAACTTAAAAGATATTTCTTTTGGGAAATTAAACTTGCAACGATCGTTATCATCACTATCGTATGACCGCTAACGAGTGATATTTTCTTTCTTTGAAGAAATTTATCATATGTTAACGTCAACTTGAATATGAAATTAATGATCATTTTTCTTAATTATCATAGTCTAATTTTTGGTTGAACCTTATCTTAACCCTTAAGGGTCATATATAGTTCTCCCTTAAATCAGGCTACGATAACCAAGAGAAAGTTTATAATTTTGGGATCCGAACCTATTAGGAGATTCTATCTCTGACTTTTGAGGCAGTATATCATCTCTAATGGTTTGTTTGATTTCAGAATTGAAATCTAAACTTAGTCTCAGATTCTCAAAAGAAAATTTTAAAGCTCAAATTAGTATTCTTTGGAAAAATTCAACAAATGACAATAACTATCGTCATGCACAAATAATTATTAAACAATGATATCATCTTCCTTAGGGGAGATTTATCATTTTTTCATAAGGATTCGGGCATGAAATAAATGATAGTCTACCTAGAATATCATGATTAAAAATTAGACCGAACTCCATTTTGACCTCCTGAAGTTATATGTGGTTCCTTCTTGAATCTAGTTATGATATTTGAGCTAGGATTTGTAATTTTTTATTTGAACCCCATTTTGAAATTTTATTTATATTTCTTGAACTGGTATGAGTTTTCTAATGGAACGTTCAATCTCATAATTCAAATCCAAAGTTGATTCTAAATTTATAAAGAAAACTTATGATTTTCAAAACCCGTTTTCAAAAATTCTAGCATCAATGCTGATCCTATTTTAGATTGTTTATAAAAAAACCATTACAAATATCTACTTATCATTTAAATGTTTTGGTTTATTCTTTGCTATTTGAATACAATGACAACAACTTTTATAACAAATCCTTACTTTCATCAATAAAGTTGCATGGGTCATGTTTGTGATATCTATTAATAAATTTCTTTCTCGTTGCCATGTTACTCAATTAGTTCACATGACATTCCTCATGCTAATGAAAATAAACCTCTTGTGTTTAGCATTCTTGACCTTTCCAGCCCAGATCGTTGCATCCTCGATGTTACTATTATGGTTTTCCATGTACACTATAAGTAGCATACACCATCGAGATGCTTTATGTTTGTACAATAAAGGAGAGTGGTTGTACGTTGATGTGTCATAAAGAAGAAGTATGTTCAAAACAATATCAGAACTCATAATTTCTTCTCAACCCTCATAGTGGCAGCAGAATCAACTTGTCAGGACCATTTGAAAAGGGACATTTTGCTTTCAGTCTTACTTGTGGGAACCCATGTCATGTTATTCATGCCAGCTAGAAGATCCTCACTAGAAATGTTGTCATTCGAGTAATTTGTCCTAATGATAGTGCCTGGGAGGTGCATGAGCTTGGTAATTCTCATCAGGATATTATAATCTCTTCCGCGTTAGTGATTGGGAATCGGATTATGTGCTTTGATAGTCAAGGTGCAAGAATTATCATGCTTAACTTGTCTAATTACAGTTGGACTTTTCTTTTTAAATGGAAGAAGTTTCCAAATCATTCAAAATGTTACTCCTTTGAGCTGGATAATGAAGTAATATGTGTAAGTTTCCCTATTATGAGCTGCGACTTCTTTAACTTTTATAATTTTGATTGACAGATGATGGATTGGATTGAGATTAATAACATTGAGTTGATGAATACCTGTTGGTTTTTTAGTCATCCATGTTCATTTTACATGAAGGGAGGTAAAGGAAAATATTTGTAATCTTTGGAAAGTTTTGCATGGTGGGGAGGGCAACCGGGAGAGCGTGCACGTCCTACTTGGAAAATAATTATTTTCTTTAGAAGAGAAGGTGAGGATGTTCTTCCGGTGAAAGTGTTCATCCACAACATGGTTGAAGGTGACATATAAAATTTTTTTTCCTTAAAAGTATGGCTCTAAGAAGCTTGAATGTTGGGTGAACAAACGTATACTATATTAAGCATGCTAATGTATTCTTTTGAGTTTAGCATGGAGTATTTCTTAACAAAAGTTTGCTATTTTTTATTAAAATTTATTTAGCTTAAACTCTTCTTCTTATATATTTAATGTATCTTGAATTAGAGAAAATAATATCAGAATTAAATATCTTATAAAATGAGATCAATTATGTGTAAAGATCCCAAATGATTATTTGAATGCTTTATAGGGTGGTAGTGAATAAAAAATAGCTTCGTTTACATTAAAAAAAATAATAGATCAATTGTTGAATTAGAAGTCTATGAATTTCTTCCTTAATTATCGTGAGCTGAATGTGTTGGTGAAAGACAGGCTGATGCGAGGATCTACATAGGACCTTCAGGCTTCAACCATTGTGTTTAGACTTTATTTGGGACAACTTTCTTCTTGTTTTTAAAAATAGTTTTTTAGTACAAAATTTTTTGAGCTAGAAATTTTGTACAAAAAAATTGCTTTAGAAAGCAAAAACAAAAATTATCCCAAATAAAACATTAGCCTTTATATAAGAGGTGTTTATTATTATCTAAGAAGGGATAGATGGACAGAAGCTGGTCGCAAATGCTCTTCTTTGCTCTTCATTGAGCTTGATGAAAACATTCTCTATCGAACCTTCATAGTTAAGCTAAAAGTTTCTTTGTATGAAAAAGATATATTTGACTGACAAATATGTATGATGAGTTTCTTATGTATAATTTTTTTTTATTAGATAAATATTATAGGAGATAAGTAATAGGAATTTACCAATATAATTACCCAATTATTTTTTTTTTAAAGAAGCATTCAATAAGTCGAAACTATAATTCAATTAAATGACACAACATTACTCTCAAAACATTCAGAAAAGAAAAGATTAAAAAATTATAAGCCAAAGAGGACAAACCAAATTTATAACAACAAAATAAAATGAAATATATTTAATTTCTTACATGTTCCATACTCCATTACAATGAGAATGAAAAACATCGTCCCCACATATGTTGAGCACAATATTTTCTTGTGTGCTAAACTTAAACATGGAACATTCTACATTATCATCTATGCCAATAAAAATATTATTTCTGCCAACATGTCGAGGTGTTCTTGCACTGGATGATATACTCAGGTTTTCCTGGTATAATGAAAAAATTATACCTTCCAATATCTTCAATCTGAGTAATATAAAATACTCTTGCATTGTCATCAAATCTCACCTTGAAACATGTAGGCAAATTAGGCCACCCAAATCTAGGAAAAACTAAATATAAAGATTCATCACATACAATAAAACTGGCCCCCAAATCAAAAGGTCGAGGAAATGATCTTTGTACATAATCAAGTTTGTCGTTATGATTTAGTGATAATTTATTTAAAATACCAGATTCTCCATCAAACCACCAGATAGAATCATCATATATAACAAGACTGCACATGTTTAATATGAATGTGTCAACCCTTTTACATTTCCATTCAATATTTGGATATTTAATCCATATGACTGCCAAATGATCATCATCAATGCCATCCAATGTCTCGTCCCCATATAAACTTGCAAATACTAAAATAAAAGTATTACTGTCCACTGGGGTTCCTGAAAATACTCCTTCTGAGATAGAAATTAAATTTGCCATATGTGGTATTTCCATTACTATTATTTGTCCAGTGGATAGTTCAAAAAAAGTAAAAGTATGTGCATTCTTACTCATTACCCATCCACCATTAGAAAAAAGTAGCTTGCCGACATTCATATTCACATTAATACTTTGTCCGCTGAAAGGATAAAAAAGCTTTATATCATTAATTAGAGAATTTCTTATTAGAAGAAAAGGGTTTAAAATTTCAGCTTCTCTCTTTGTTTGTTTCTTATTTCTATTTAGCCTACAGGCTTTGACTTTCATATTGTACCTGCAAAAAAAAAATACAATATAAAACTAAATAAATAAAAATGTGATTAAAGAATTGTTATAAAAAACAAGTGTTAGTAACTTACTTAGGTTTAATAATAGAATGGGGCGAAATGACAATTTGTTGTTGTATAGTCCAATATAGCCAATTGTCTTCATCTATATTATTAACTTCATATGACTACAAAAATAGCAAAAAAATATATAATATTATTACATGCTCTTTAGTAAACAAAAATAAAAATTGAGCAATCTAAAGTTAGATTAAATAAAAACTGTATAATTATTATAATTAAACATGGTCAAACTTGTAAATAAATTTATTATTTTATGAGGAAAATAAATAAATAATGATAGTCTAAACATTTAAAATATAAAGAAAATAAATGATGTCTAACAAAAAATCAATAATCTATGGGAAAATTAATTTGTCAAGGTCATGAATTTTTATTTTTGTAATCAAACGCTTTATTGAAAACAAAATACAATCTAAAAGGATAGATATGATATTCGCCAATAGATTCAATTACAAAAATAAATTATTTTCATCAAATCTACAAAAAAATGAAATATCACCACTAAAGATAAAAATGATGGATTCAAATACAATAACAAATATATTATTGAAATTTAGAATTCATTCTCTGTTCGTCCCTAGAGAGATTTTTTTTCCTACCATATTAAGAAATATGATAAGATTTATTTTATGCCAAGCTAATAATTTTTTATTAGCCTAAGCCATTGTAGTTAATTGCAACTTAGGAAATGATCTTTCTTAAGAAAACTTTGATTAAAGATATGACAACTAAATTTTTTATCTTTCAAGCATTCCATATAAAAAAATATTGATTTTCACATTTCAAATGAGAATGGTTCAAATTAGAAATACTTCATTTTTTAAATCATAGGAAGAAAAGTATGAGATTTACGATATTGAGAAACTAAGTAGTGTTTCAAACTATCATATTGTTAGGCTTTAAATTAATTTTTTGTATCTAGATAATTTAATTTTGACTTGATCATTTTCTTAGAAATTTAGAACTTATATTCGATTAAAACAAGATCAATGAAAAGCCTAGGATTTATATATTTAGCCAATAAGGAGATAAAACCACAAACCCTAAATCTAAGTTGAGCACCTCAGAAGGTAAATGCTCAAACCAAAATCTAAAGAAATGTACAGAGACTTATAATATCTTAAATTCACTTGAAATTAAAAATAGTCTAACTCCATTGGACTTACAACCTACTTGGGAATGCTGCCAACTAAACTCATTCTAACAATTTTAATGTCATGACATTACTCTTGATACTTTACTGGATTGATAGGCTATTATTCAATTAGAAAGCAAGACATAGAACTTGATTTTCTAATCTAAGTTAGCTTTATCATGAATACTTACTTATCTAACTAATACAATAAAAGCTTTTTTTTAAATTTATTTTTAATATCATAATATAAATCTAGCATGCAAAAATAAAACTCAAGTCCAAATTTTTTAAAAAATTTTGACAACATGGCAGCCTAAATCTAATAAGGATTAGTAGACATAACTTGTTGCTTATGCAGCTCATAGCTGTAGGAAGCGAGTGTGAGAATTTTTATTTGAGTTTTTAATATTGCAAAAATGTAAAATTCTTGCTTGCTTGTAAAAAAAAAATAAAGGCTAATTTAAAGAACAAATATATTTTATCATAAGAAATTAATGATTACAATCATCCCCAACTAACCATAATCAAAAGAAAGCCTAGGAAAATCAATTATTTCTAGCTTGCACATTAAGGCAATCACACCAATCAATCCATTTAAAATGTGGTAAGTTGCAAGTGCCACTTATTGCAACTTAGCGAGTAAAATAATGTCGTGATCGTGATCTACCTAAAACAACTTGAATTTCTACTTCTTAGTATACTCAATTAAAGCTTGTGGGTCTTCAAGTTTCAATCCTTCAAATTTTTAATTATTTATAAGGTTCTTAAAGGCTTCACTCTTTTTGTTATTCATCCTTTAAGCTTGTCAATTTTTTATTTCTTCAATCACACAATTTTTTGTATTTATAATTTATAGCTCTTTTGCATTGTATATTTAAATTCTAAAAAACTCAACTAGAACCTTTGCTAAATAGAGGTTTGCTACAACAATTTATATTTACATCAAACTTTGTCACACTTATATTTATAGTCTTACACAAGCATAACCATTTACAAAAAATCTGATTAATAATAAACATCAGAGCATTTTTAGTTATAGGGCACCAAACATTCATAACATATTATATAAATACCTCATAATATCATCACAGGTACAATCACCCATGACAGTACTTGCATGCATCCAAAAAAATTATTAAATCATTGTACTTAAAGCAGACCAAAGTAGAAGGTAAAACATTCAAAATTCAAGCAACCTTCTTATCCTAAAGTTGAAATCAATTTTTCTAACATTCAAACTAAAATATGTGCCATGTTGTATAATATGGTTAATCCTATTAAACTTTTTAGTTTCCCTTTCTAATGTTTAGTTTTTTTAAGGGTCCAAAGAAAGTTTATTTAAATTTAAATTTTAACATGCTAAAAATTTTATTGAAATTTTTAGTATTTGTTGTTTAAATTTCATTTATAATTTTTAGGGGTGAATTAAACAATGAACTCATAGTACAATAAGTTCAATAATCACTATGCCCTAATCATACACATAAATGCAATCATCTCATCCACCTGGATTAAAAAAAAAAAATTTCTCATCCACAAGGATATGATAAATGCATGTATTTATTTTAAATGTTTTAGGTATTATAACATTTTTTTATTTCAAATGTGCAAAACTTATTTTAAAGACAAATTTAAATTAGTTTGAATCCTAAGGATTTATATGTCACTGCTAAAGTTAAAAAATATCCTTCAAGTGATTTTATAAATTTTTATTTCAACTACTAGGATTTATTCCAAGTTAATGATTTATTAAAATTAAAGTTTAAGTTAATTTGAATTTTCTGTTTGATTTTAATCAACTTTTTTTTTGTTACTTCTCTAATTCATCAAAAGTTGAATGCAAGAGAGTTTATACGTTAAGAATTTTTATAGAAGTTATTATCAATTTTCAAAATAGGTCCTTATTATTAGGGTTTCATAGGTAAAGTAAGTAAAAAGTTTATTAATTAGACCACCAAATGGTCTCAAATCTTTATGAAACTTTGAATTTAGGTTAGAAATGACCTAATTAGTAAAAAATCCTAAAAGTTTTAAAGCATTTAGAGTTATATTAAAGAATTTATATTTACATCAAAATTTACCATGCTTTTATTTATAGCTTTGCATAAGCATTACCATTTACAAAGAATCTGATTAGTGATAAACATCAAATCATTTCTAGTCATAGGGCACCAAACATTCATAATGCATTATAGAAATATATCAAAACATCATCACAGGTACAATCAACCATGACAATACTTGTATGTATCCACTGAAATCTTTAAATCATTGTACAGAACAAGTAGAAGGTAAATCATTCAAAATTCAAAGAACATTCTTATCCTAAAGTTGAAATAAGTTATTCTAACATGCTAAGAATTTGAAATCTATTAAGACACGTGAGTATAAAATAAACCAACATAATTGATATGCAACATTAAGTTATCAGAAATCCAGACTCTTATTGAAGAGTGATGAGCAATAACATTAAAAAACCCAAACCATAAATAGCTGAAGAAACATTATAAGGATCAAAGTATCCCAAAATAAAATAGATATTACCAGGAAATGGAAAAAAAAAAATTTCAAGAATGCAGTATAATATATATTTCATCGGAATGGTATTGCATTGCAAATAGAGGATGGCACAACATCCATGTAAGATACCTACTTGGAGAACAAACTTTTATTTACATGCATGGCAAGTTCATGCTACTAAGAAAATACAGTAGGGAATACTAGGAATGTTCAAAAATAACTAAATTCCAAGCAAACTGAAAATGTTAATCCAGATTGACTTACCAAATCAACATTTGGGATATCAAGACCACGAGAAGCAACATCTGTTGCAACAAGCACGGTAAAGTTCCCCTGATGAAAACCATTCAATGTTATTTCCCTTTGATATTGTGATATATCACCATGCAGTGCTTTAGAGGCTATGCTATTTATTAAGGCTTGTGATACCTCATCAGCATCATTTTTGGTCTGTGTAAAAACAATGGTCTTCCCACCCTTTGCATATACCTGAGGAATTCTTAAGCCATTACGTACCATGAATACTGTCCTATTATCTAATAATATGCTTCCTGCAAGGACAACAAATTTCAAAATACCGTAATAAGGTCATTGAGAATTGTCCGCTTTGAGGTAGAAGTTGTTGACACAGCATAAAGTTTAACTCCCTCAGCAAGTTTCTCTTCTTCTTCACCGACCTAGATGAAAGAGATTAAGAGAAAACAAAGTGAATTCAGGAAAATAGATTAATTAATCCTAAAATGTGAGCTAAGTTGTATAATATGGTTAATCCTATTAAGCTTTTGAGTTTTATTTTCTAATGCTTTGTCTTTTTAAGGGTTCAAAGAAAGTTTATTTAAATTTAAATTTTAACATGCTAAGAATTTTATTGAATTTTTTAGTATTTGTTGTTTAAATTTCATTTGTAATTTTTAGGATTAAATTGAACAATAAACTCATAGCACAAAAAGTTTAATGATTACTAAGCCCTAATCATACACATAAATGCAATCATCTTATCCACAAGGAGAGGAAATCTAAAAAATAGCTTCTTTGTGGTTGGCTTGGTGGTTGTTGCTTTTGACTAGTGGGGTTGCTGTTGTAGTGCCAGTTTTTTTGCCGGATTGTTGGGCTACGACTTTGGATTGCATTATAGCTTTGGCTGTAAATGGTTGATTGCTGGACATTGGTGAGTTCCTCTGGCTCCTGTGCTATTTGATGTGTCTGGCTTGTCTTCCTTTTATTTTTGTCTTGGATTATGTATTTAGGTTGACACCGAGGCTCTTAGGTTTTAATTTAAATGTTGTATTTTAGTGAGCTTCAAAGTCTTTAAGGACTTGTAATTTTTCTCTATTTTAACGCGTAAGCCTCTTCCGTGGGGTTTTATAAAAAAAAAAAATCTTATCCACAAGGATAAAATAAAATAAAAATCTCATCCACAAGGATAAAATAAAATTTGTGTTAAAAAAAAAAAATTAACATACAATAATAACAAATTTAAAAAATATGCATCTCTCTTAAAAAAATAGCAATCAAACTACTTGAAAAAACAATATAAAATTTTATCCCATTGTGATATTTTCATTTGCGTGTTAGTTATTTTCTGTGTTAATCTTTTAATTTTGAACTTAAGTTAGTTCATAATGAGTAGATAAGAATCTTAACCTCACAAGTTAAGTTACTGTTTACATTTTCTTTTCTTTTTTTTAAAAAAAAAATTAAAATCTCTATGTGAGGACTTTCATGTACATCAAACCATCTCTATGATAACTTAGGATTGTATTAATTTGGTTACATTGTGCTCTTTTCACTTGCTTGTTAATTATTAGCATTAATCTTTTACTTTTCACTTGCTTTTTAACTATTCCCCTCCCCTCCTTTCGGCACAGTTGTGGAAATGGACTTCTAAACTACAACTAAAAATGTTGAGGCTTGGTTTTAAATTTCATCCAACTTGAAGTTCACTACCACAACAGGGAGTCAAGGCTATTGGCTTCAAATGCTTTGCTCATTACACCAGATAACATAACAATAATTTCAGGAACTAGCATCTCCATATGAAATAAGCATATAAAATATTCTGATTCAAATCCAACTAATAATAATGCAAATCAATTTCACCTAATGGGGCATTTGTGATTGCCATGGCAAAAGAAATTCATCAGTACCATGAAATAATCATGACAAAATCACTTTTTTTTTTTTGGGACATTTAGGCCATTTAAGGCAAACACTCACACACACAACGCACTTTTTGTAAGTCATGCATCATTTGATATCTACAGTCAAGATAAGTACGGATATTATTAATAATAGAAATTTATTCTTGCCATTTAATTCAACTTCTCGTTTGTCTATGTACTATGCAGTGAACTTGAATATATTGGATCATGCCATCATTATTGACTTACATGTGAACTTTTGTTTGTCCCTGATGAATAATTTTCATTATATTTATTATTAAGCTTTCTTAACTCAAGATCCTGGGTTCTTTTTTTTTTTTTTTTTTTTTTTTTTTTTTTTTTTTATTATTTATATTATTTTATATTTTAGTTATTTTTTAAAGTTTAGGTATTCCATACAATCTTCTATTATTGACGAACTTCTATTATTGACGAACTTTGTTCTGAATATGAATGAAATGCTGTTATACAATCTTTGAGCTCCATCAACGAAGTCATCAACAGCAAACTCATTACAACTTTCACAAATTATTTTTATTTTTGTTTAGATATATAACTTTGATTTTTGAAATCAACTTGTGAATTTGTTTGTCATTTAATTTACCTTGTTATTTATGTCTTTTATAATGTGAAGTGAAATTGAACATATTGGACCTTATTGTCATTATAGAGTTACGTATGAGCTATTGTTTCTGTCTCTAAAGAGTATATAAATTCATTTTTGCTATATTCTAAAATTAATTTTTCCGATTATGCTTAGATCCTAACACTTGTGTATTTGTTAACACAACGAGACCTTTTTATTCGTCTTTGGTATGCCATTTTTTTTAAGATTGTTAATAGTCATTTAATTTTGAAGTTTTGTTTTGAAGGATTGCTTTTGGGTGTGTTTGGTTCTGATTGTATTTATGTTGATTCTATTAACTTTGTGACAGCTATAGGGCATATAGCATCATTGACGAACTAACCACAGTAATTTCACTATTTTTTGACACTTGTGGTGTCAACAAAGTAAATTTTCTCTTTCTTAAGCTTATAATTTTTTTTTAAGTTGAGATATATGGTCATGATTTTTTTATTTTGTTCTTTTAATTGAGAAATCTAATGAGTTTGTTGATGCGCATTTTATCCTTCTTTAATTTCGTTATTATGTCATCTTATATTTTGTTGTAGGCACATTCATATGTATTTTTGTCCATCTTAATTCAATTTACATGAATTTTATCTGGTTGTTGTTAACTATTAATCTTTCTCATTGTGATCATTCACTATTGCTTGAATGATAAATTTATGATCTTGTAAGTAATATTCTATGATAGACTTATATATATATATATATATATATATATATATATATATATATATATATATATATATATATATATATATATATATATATATATATATATATTGAGTAACTAATTCATTCAATCATCTATATAGATATATTAAATCAACTTGTAATCCATTATTATAAAATTAAATAAATAAAAAAATTTAAAAAAATTAAATAATTAAACTAATAATTTTTAATTAAATGTTACCTAAGTCTATATTTTAAAATATATTAATAATTTTAAAATACCAACAACATCCAGTCATCCACTTTGACAGGTAATGCTCTCTCACCACTTTCGCGTGCTTCTTTCCTGTCAAACTTGTGGATTTCTCAAATTAAGATTTTGTTTGGACAGTTTTTTTACAAAAGTAAGTTTTTAAACTTGTTATAAAAACCAGCTTTCTAGTTGAAAATCGTGCTCACGGTCTCAAAATCAAAGCAGTAATAAAGCTATTTATCATGCCTAGAAGAGCATTAATATAAAAGATTAATCATAGCGATCACGAAAAACTGGTAAGAACTATGGTTACAAATGATAAGATCAGTAAGTATTCCTCCATTCAATCACCAACTCTAATACTCTATGAATCATCAGAGGCTAAAGAAAAAGGAGAAACAAACAAATATCGCTACATATCGAAGTAAGCAACTCAATCAGATCTAAATTTTCAAAGATAACCATATCAAGGAGTCGATTAAGAAATTAATTAAAGAATTAAAAGAATGATAACATAAACAATGAAAAAAAAAATCAGAGCACGTAATAGAAAACCAGAGAAATATCAGCAACATGCAGATTACGCACAGCAACCACGCTCATTATCCTACATTGCACTGTTAAACAAGCTCGGGAAAGAGCTGCCTCACCTCATATTGAAATATCAGGAAGTATTTTTTCCCTGCTGTTCCAAACTCTGGACGAGGCATATGGACTAGAGCCTTGCTCGACGCCAGGAGTGAAGCGCTGGTAGCTGTAGATGACGAAGCTGAGGAAGCCGCCATTGGAGACCTGGATTGGGCTTCAGGTATTGGCGCCTGACTGCGGGTGGATTCACCAATATAAAATCTCGTACCTATCATTTCCCTTTCAAGACTGGAATCATAACGGTCGTCGGTAGCCGTAGATGACGAAGCTGAGGGAGCCGCCATTGGAGACCTGGATTGGGCTTTAGGCATTGGCGCCCGACTGCAGGAGGATTGGCCAATATAAAACCTCGTACCTATCATTTCCCTTTCAAGACTGGAATCATAACGCTCGCCGGTAGCCGTAGATGACGAAGCTGAGGGAGCCGCCATTGGAGACCTGGATTGGGCTTCAGGCATTGGCGCCTGACTGCAGGTGGATTCACCAATATAAAACCTCGTACCTATCATTTCCCTTTCAGGACTGGAATCGTAACGCTCGCCGGTAGCCGTAGATGACGAAGTTGAGGGAGCCGCCATTGGAGACATGGATTGGGCTTTCAGGCATTGGCGCCTGACGGTCGCCGTCGAGGCTTCGTTGTCCACCGCCGAGAGTAGACATGTAATTAACCCCTCTTCCTTCAAAACGGACTTGATTGAGAGCAATACACAGATGGGAAATGATGGGAAATGGCACATTATATAGAAGCCTTGAGATTGGAAATTTTTTTTAGCCTCATTAGAAAAAAAACAGATGGATGATGGAACGAATATTAGGGAAACATTTGGGCTGACATTTTCTTAGTTTGACATTTTCCTTTGTCATCCTTCTAAATAAAATATTTAAAAATTTCGTTAGATCAGTTATCCCTATTTTAGTCGGCTAACATTATATTTCTCCTATAGCCAAAAATTAAATTTGAACTCCCTATTTTAGGATCTTAATCTGAAAAATATAATATCAAAATATCAAATAAGTCTGATAATATCTTTGGTGTGCTGTGCCTAGTCAAAGGAAAAAATCATGCATGCCCAATATTAAATTATAAGAATATTTATCTAATTTATACTACTTTATAATCAGATTTTTTTTTTTTTTAAAGAATGTAAAGGCACAAAATATGGTTATCAGAACCATTTTTTGATTATTTTGATGCTAGCAAAACAAACTTTGCATAAATATATGAAAAACAGGTTATTTGCGACAACTTATGATATTGTTATAAAAACACTATCCGTGATACCATGCAATATTGTCATTTGCTACAAATTTACGGAGAAGGAGAGATATTTTCAAAAGACATTAAAATTTTAACATATGAAATCTAGTGAGAGAAAAATTATAGAATCTATCCTAGTTGAAATAATCCACTATGTTAATAATGATTTAAGAATCCAACCTTCAATTCCTCTCAATTAAAGAAACATAATTGTAAAGTATATTTTGAAATGCATGAAAAATTTTTTTTTTTTAATAGACATCTAATCCAATTATACTGCGTCAAATGCAAAATATAGGATAAACGGATAAAGTGAATACATAACTAAAAGATTAATGCTGCCCCCAATCACCATCGCCACTACCCCATGCCACCGTCAGCCACTACCATAACCTCCATTGATCACCAACGCCACAGACCACCACCACTACCCTTGCCACTGACAGCCACGACAAATATATAACCCACTTTCATCATAATCTTTAAACTTCACATTCGTTTTACTTTAAATCAAATTATATTAAAAAAAAAATCACTTATATTTATTTTATATTCATCCAAATAATACCCAAATATTCCTTTTATAATGCATTAATCCTTATTCAACAAACCAAACTCCTAAATTTTAATGACATTCAAACCGACAGGATTGCGCTCATACATGCGAGCCACACATTTATTTCTTGGGGCGATAATCGGTCGCCGTCGCCTGCCGTCGGAAGGCCTGCACGCATACACGCGTGTGTTTCCTGGGGCGACTGTTAAGCCGCCTCGAATTCCCTTTTTTTCCGCCTCTTTGATTGAAGTGGTTGTTATGCCACCTCACATATATTATTATTATTATTATTTAATTTAAAATTTTTAATAGAAGTAATTAATTATGGAATTTTAAAACTCTAAAAATTATTAAAAATTTCAAAAATTTCCAGAAAAATGAAGAATGCCTTTTTAAATTCCCTTTTTTATATATTAAATGAAAATAATTAATTTTTGTCTTTTAAAATTCTAAAAATTATTATTTTTTTAAATTATAGAAATTTTTTTCATTTTCTGCCTCATGCAATTATAAATACCCCCCTTGGGCCTTGGGGTAGGAGGAAAATTACAATCTCTTGTACCGGTTCAAATCTTCTTTTTTGAATTGGTAGCTCCGAGATTGTCAGTGGTGATCACAACCTTTTTCTCTTACGCCGATCCTAGCTTCCCCTCGGATTGGTAGCTCGGAGAACTTTGGTTCCAATCAAAGTATTGCCCTATTGTGTCAGTCCTTCCTTGGATTGGTAGCATGGAGGGCTTTGATGGAAATCAAAGTATTAACTTCTTGTGTTGGTCCTTCTTTGCATTGTTAGCTCGGAGAGTGTTGACGGCGATTAAAGCATTTCTCTCTTATGTCAGTCCTACCTTGGATTGGTAGCTTGGAGAGCTTTGATGGAGATCAAAATATTGCCCCTCTTGTGCTGGTCCTTCTTTGGATTGGTAGCTCGGAGGGGTTGATGACGATCAAAGTGTTTCCCTCTTGTGTTAGTCCTCCCTTAGATTGGTAGCTCGGAGGGCTTTGACACTTATCAAAATATTGCCCTCTTGTGTTGATCCTTCTTTGGATTGGGAACTCAGAGGGCGTTAATGCCGATCAAAGCAATGCCCTCTTATGACAGTCCTACCTTGGATTGATAGCTCAGTGGGCTTTGATGATGATCAAAATATTGACCACTTGTATGCTCATTCTTTGGATTGGTAACTCAGAGGGTTTTGACAATGATCAAAATATTGCCCTCTTGTGTCAGTCCTAACTTTCCCTCAATAATTTGGAATCATCATAATGGCATCACCAAAGAGAAGATGGCAGTAATAAATGGGAAGAGATCTGATGATAATCATCATATGGATGGATTTTTAGTGATGATTAGTGGTTTAATTATATTTTATTGGAGATTATATGCAGACATTGACGAGAGAGATAGATAGAGAACAACTTGATTGAATTTTATGTCGACTTTATGTAAATTTAGTAATGTTGTATATGATTCTAAGGCGCTCCTCCTATAAAAATTTATTTATTTTTATAAGAAATTCCTCATAAAGATTTTTTATTAGTGAATTAAAATAACTTTTTAGTGGGGTGAATTTTCCCCACAATAACTTAATATAGTGGGGTATATATATATATATATATATATATATATATATATATATATATATATATATATATATATTAATGATTTTAATGATTTGAAAAATTTTTTTTTTCGATATCTTTTAGTAAGAATCTTATTCATTATTAATTTCCTTTCAGGGCGCCCCATGAGTGCGCCTTATTGGTATTATTTGTTAGATCACTACTTGATATTGTTATATGAAAAATTCATAAGGGATCTTTGACTTATCCAATGTTGTTTGTCAGAGCATTGCTCGATAACGTTAAACTGTATGGAAGAGGTTGATATATTTTATAAGGGGTGTTTGAACTATCCGAGGTTATTTTTCATAGCATTATTCAATGATGTTAACATGAGTGGAAGAGGTCGATATAATCCACCAAATATGTTTTACCTATCCAAGGTGGAATGTCAGAATATTTGTTCAATGACGTTAATATATGTGGAAGAAGTTGATATAATCCACCAAAGATATTTGACTTATCCAATTTTATTTATCAAAGCATTGCTCGTTAACCTGTGTGGAAGAGGTTGATATAATCTACCAAAAATGTTTGACTATCTGAGTTTGTTTATTAGAGCATTGCTCGATGACATTATGTTGAAAAAATTCACCAAAGATGTTTGACCTTTTCAAGGTTGTTTGTTAAATTTTTATTCAATGACATTAACATGTGTTTGAAGAAGTTGAGAAAATCCACCAAAGATGTATGAAATTTCCAATATTTTTTGTTAGAATTTTATACAATTACATTAACTTGTGTGAAAGATGTCAGATCGACCATATAGATTGAACACCTAGTTATTGAGATATATTATACATTTCTTGAATGATAAATTTCATAGATTATTTTGGCTTGTCGTTGTAATGAAACAAGATAGTAACAAATAAATAAAATCTTACTATTTTAGGAAGACAATATAATGATTCTATGAGATAACTTAGAGATATGAGGGAAACATAATAATCAAAGCATATAGGTTTTATAATTTTAATAACACCTATTTATAGTACTTGTGAATATTGGTGGTGATATTTAGGTTGGGCTCTGATATTATTTTTGAAGCCTTATAGCTCACTTTATTCATAGCCCACATTCCATGTTTCCAAATATCCTCTATAGTGGAGACTCTTTTAAGGACATCTTTATCAGAATTTTTGATATGCAGTACGATAAATGGCCATGGTTGAGCTTGCCTGAGATAGCAAGATTGTACCTCCTGTTGATTTCCTCGCACTTCGCCAACTTCAACTAGAGTTGGGAATTTTATCTTGAGATGTGGCATTGAGGTGATAGCTCAAAAAACTGATTGTAAAGGCCTCCCAAAAATAACATTATGCGTCAATTCTAACTTAACGACAATGAATTGAACTGAATAAGTAACCTGGCGAGGGAACTCCCCCAATGTGACATGGAGAGTAATGGTACCCTCAACTTACACTAGTCAATTATCAAATCCATATAATGGCCCAACAACATGCTGAAGTTTCTCTATGGCCAATTCCATATTAATAAAAGTTTAGTAGAACATAAAATTTACATAATTCCATTATCAATTGATATTTTCTTTTGATTTTATAACATGGTTCTCCAATACCAACATTGATGACAAGCGGGTCCTGGTGTGAAGTATGAATCCCTTCTAAGTCAGAATAGTCAAATAAGATGAAGTGATCAGATCACACCTTCTTTAAAGTTGGTTCATTCGGGGTGATGAGTAAAACTTGAGAGGATATTAGGGGGTCCTCCCATAATAGTTTCAATTTCTCCAACTATTTGAAGGTTTGCATGTTGTTGCCTTTAATGTTGTTAAATCTGTCCTCCAGAATGATTAGCTTCAATTTGATTATGTGGGTTTTAAGTGAATTGATGAAGATATCATTATCGAATTAACCTTTCAATATCTTTTTTATTATTTATAAGCTTCAGTAGTATGTCCCAGACTTTGATGAAAGTGACAATAATAATCCTATTTGTCAGTATTTTGGCTTTAGTGGATTGGGCCATTTAATGCTCTGATCATTTTGTATAGCCATGAGAATATTAACACGAGTTACATTAAACGGAGTGTATTCTTTCTTTAGTTTATAATCCCAATTTCGCTGAGGGGGTCAAGGTGGAAGATCTTGATTCCTATTTTGATATTTTGGGCTCCAGCTCCAGCTACATGTTAGTTTTTTTCTTTTATTAGATGGTTGTTCAAATTATTTTTGATAAGCATTGATAGCCTCATCAGCAATAATTTGAGCTTCCACTCTGTGAATTAGGTCAGCATAAAAAAGAACTGTCTCTCGCATCATTGAAGAGTAAAATGGTCCAGGGCATAGTCTTCCAAGAAAAATACCTCACAATAACTTAAGATTCACTATTAAGATTTGTCGAGCTTTAGAAGAAAATCTTAGAAAATAGTCTTTCAAGAGAATACTTTCAAAAATTCTCCCTCATTTTGTCGGATTCTAGAGAGATGCGATGAATCTTTAATAATTCTTCAAATTGTAATGAAATGTTTGACAAAGACCCTTACAAGATGAGAAAAATCATGGATTGTAATTCTATTGCGGGCTCAAGAAAAATTGCACGAATGCATGAATCTCTCTTTACAGTTGTAAAATTGCACTTCCCTTAAGATCTATGGTCCTTACTTTCTATGAGCGCAAGTACTCATAATTAATTACCCTTCATACTACGTAAGTGAGAACTCTTGATTAAGGATGAATAAATTTAAAGTGTTTAGTCTCATTTGTGAGGAAGATGGAGATAAACCCGATTAAGATCCCATGGTTCCATCATCCCGGGTATATCGTACAGTCTACCAACACTAACAATCATTGACCGTAGTGTCTAAGGAATCTGATTAGCAGCCATGGGTTTGTTGACTTAAAAAAAAGAATGAGAAAAAAAAAAAAATCAATCAAAGCAAATCGAAATAGCCGCCTCTACTGACCCCACTTCGCCAGACAACGCATCTCTTCGGAGAGATCGGCAATTCAAAGCGATAAAATGATCGAATTTAGAGAGGGAAAGGATAACTTACGCTTGCTCGCTTCGCTGCTTGGACATAGTCATTGTTGTTTGACTTCGCTGCTTCACATGAGACATCTAGGGCTAGCCCTTCATCTTCTCTTTCGTTGTCGTTGTTCACCTTCTTTTGCTTTGCAGGAGATAGAGAGATCGTGTGTGTCGCTTCCTTGGCTCCTTGTTTGCTGTCCGACTTTGCACTTAGCAGGAGGTGTTGAAATCGCAGGCGTCACTCCTTTAGCTCCTTCGTGGTTTTCCAACTTCGGCTCATCCGTAGTCATGCGACTTTGTTCCTTCGACTCCCTGTACCCCTCCGACTTCGACACTTCACATGAGACAGAGAGATCACGCTTGAGGCTTCTTTAGATCCTTCATTACCATCTGACTTTGCTCCTTCTCTGACTGACCACCGCCGGTCAACCCCAACAGACTGAACCCAGACACTCCCCCGTGCATGACTTTGGCCTACGACCCATGCCCAATCGGGCTTCTCCCTGTTTCCCGATTGTGCTCTCCCTCTCTCTTTTTTTTTTATAGTATATATATATATAATATATAATATAATAATATAATATCATATATTATATTGTTATATTAAAAGTAATAAAATATATATATATATTAAAGAAGAAGAAAGAAAGAAGAAGAAGAAGAAAAGGAGGGGGGGGGGGGGGGGAGACAATATATATATATATATATATATATATATATATATATATAACATTGAATTTTAAACAGGTGTCGAAGATCCCGACCGTCGTACCTTAGGTCCGACCGGGATGGTTTGAAATTAAAGACTTGCGCCGTTGATTTTTAATCCGGGCATATGGTTTTAAAAATGAAGACCCGCGCCATCGATCTTAGATCTTGGCGGATGATTCAAAATTGAAGACCTCACGCAGTCGATCTTAGATCCTGGTGAGATGGTTTGAAATCGAAGACCTTACGCCTTCGACCTTGGGTCCGGGTAGGAAGAATTATGACAGTGCCGTCCCGATTTCTCCCTAGGTGGGGAGGAGTTGCCGGGAGGCTGCCGAAATTTTCTTGAAAAATTCTGAACTTAGTGAATTTTTGGAAAACACAGATCTGTAAAAAATTTTAAAATTAGAGAGCATTTAATCTACCGATTGAATCAATTAAATTACGTATGTTCAGATTTTTTTTATATAAATCAAAATTTTTTTATAAATTATATTTTTAAATCATTTTTTTTTTATGAATGAGTAATGTCAATCTGATTTCAAATCTAGGAAAAATTGAGTTTGAAGGTTTTGGATAACTTCCTTTCCACAAGCCTATAAATTTTCTTGCATGTCAAAAGCAAAATGACTTTAAAATAGAGCTAAATTTAATACTTGAAGTTGAAAGAGTTGCTCTCTTTTCCTTCTAAGCTAAAGTGTTTAAAATTATCCACAATGATTTCATACATATATTAAGGTTGTTGGAAAAAAACTCACATTTTTATGAAAAATTTTCCTTGCAAATTCATCTTTGTAGACATGTTGCAAGAAAAATAATATTTTCATTAATCTAATATATGCACAAGTTCTCCAACTTACAAGCTCTCACAAACTATACAAACTCTCAAAACTCTCTAAAAATCTTCAAACACCCTTTGCATGTTCTCCAAGGTCCCTCTTGTACGAGTTTTTGCAACTGTCTTTGTGCTCTATCTTCTGCAACTGTAAGTCTCAACTACTACAATCATTGGCTACGACGAACACCTACAAACAAACATATAGAAAATCACTGCATCATAAATAAATTAAATCAATGCGGAAAGTAGTAAATATAAACTACTGCAAGTAAAATAGAGTACTGAAAAGAATGCTTAAGTCTTGTACGAAAATGCCAGTAGTATAACAGTGCTGAAATGACGGGTAAAAAAAGTGAACTACTGTAGTGAGGGAAAATACTACAAGCATAGATCAACTAAAGCGCTAATTTAATGTCAAAACCCAAGGTGTCAAAACCACAAACTCAAAACGACTTACAACCCTTTCAATTTCTCTAAATAACAAATCTCCAAGAAAACAAAACAAAACCTCTGGGCAGCCTGATTTATGAGAATTAGGTTGTAAGACCCACTACCCGGCAACTTTCATACGAAAGCAGTAAACCCGATCTTAGGGGAAAGTTTTAGGTAAAATTGACCTAACTCCTAAACCCCAATTAAAACCTTCGACCACTTCTAATAGAAACCGTAAGTCCGACCTTTGAGGGAAACATTTAGGTGATAACACAAACCTAGACCCTGTTGCAACTCGGGCTTCCGAGTTTATGATTTTGATGATAACAAATAATATTTATTAATCTTTTATTTCTCCTAGTATTTGTAGTGCATATATCTTTCTATGTTAACTAATATTTCAGGTACATCATGCACCGTTCTTTGAAGATTCAAGGCTCAAGATTGCATAGAATTTGTCGTATTAAATGAGTCTACAATTTTAATTTATTGGGTAAAGTCTTGTAATGATGTATGTTAGTTTGTTGATCATGCACACACACACAGAGGGAGCAAAAAATGATTATAAATATTTTATTATTCTGTTATAATTAGAAAGCTCGCCGTCCATCAAATTAGGCAAAGAGTTCAATTTGAAAAGTTGTTCGAATCGTACGGTACGATCCTAATCGTACTGTACGATGTTTAAAACATTGCCTAATTTAATCCGCTGATTATTCAATAAAATGGCTTAATTTTGATGATTGGATCGTACTGTACGAACAAGATCGTACTGTTCGATCAACAGAGACAAATTTGGCAAACTGCTGCCTGTTTATTGAACTGTTCGTACAGTACTAACTGGACATCGTACAGTACTAACAAGTCAATTTCTGCACATCGTACTGGACGATCTTGAGATCGTACGGTATGATATTTGACTCCCAAATTGATTTTTTTAGGGTTTTTTGAGCCCTCTATTTAAGCACTCTCATAAAACTTTGTAAGAGTCTTTTGGCAGCCATTGTGGCTTCAATTCTTTGGGGAAAACTTGAAGAGAGGACTTGAAAGGGAGAGAGGAAAGAGTGGAGTTCGAGAGAGGGAGAAGAACCTTGGAGGGGGTTTCAAGGGAGTGTGAAGGAGATTTCACACGGTTGCTCCGGCGAGTTTGCACCTCAGTACCATCAGATTCAAGGTTTGTCTTGAAGGAAGTTTTCAGAAGAAGAAGATCTCGTTGGTGTCAAAGGACCTGGCTCCTCCGCCGCACCAGGGAAGGTGGAAGTGATTGTGTAAGGGCTTCTACGCCTAGTTGTGGGAGCTAAAGGAGAATCACTAAAGGTTTAGTGTAATAATCGGAGGGTGCCTCCGGGGAGTGGACGTAGGTCATGGTTTGACCGAACCACTATAAATTGGTGTGTTCTTTCCTTTATTTTTTCTGCACTTTATTTCTGCATTTATTTTTATTGTGATTAATTGCGTGAATGAATTTGATTATCTATCTTTCTATTGTGAATGAAATTCGCTTCCGCATAAAGTCATAAAAATATATTTCTTTTCATTAAAGAAGTTTTTAATCATCCAATTCACCACCCTCTTGGCGTACTAGTAATTTCAGACCCCTCACACAGGCATCCTAGTCTAAAAGGACTAGGTTGTAAGACCCACAACTTGGGCCGCTTAGCTTACAGGACTAGGTCGTAAGACTCACCGTTAGGCAACTTCTAATGAAGCCATAAGGCCTATCCAACTGAAATTTTTTGGGCAACTCCTAATTGGAGTTGTAAGCCCCAAACAAAATAAACTATCCGGGCAACTCCTAATTGGAGCCGTAAGTCACAAACAAAACAAACTATCCAGGTAACTCCTAATTGGAGTAGTTAGCCCCAAACTAAACAAATTATCGGGCAACTTTTAATTGAAGTCGTATGTCTTAACATTTTAGGAAAATTACTAAATAAATTTGTAATGAACCTAAACCTCAAACAATCAAATTTAAACATATGAGCATCTTAGTCTAAATAATTAAGTTGTAAGACCCACTTTTTAGGCTACTTCTTAAGGAAAGCCATAAGTCATACTCAAAAATAATTAAAACCTCCGAGCATCCTCACTATAGAGTTAGGTTGTAAGACCCATCTTTGGGCAACTCATAAATATAGCAGTAAGCCCCATTCTAAATCAAATTCTTGGTCAACTCCTAATTGGAGCCGTATGCCCCAAACTAAACAAATTAATAGGGAACTTCTAAGGAAGTAATAAGCCCTAACACAAATTAAATCAAACTAAAATCCACATCTAATCATTTCAGTCTACTCGGGATCCCTGAGAGGAGGCAACACATGGCTGCTAATCAGATTCCCTGGACACTACAATTAATGATTGTTAGTGTTAGTAGACTGAAATCTATGGTATACCCGGGATGACGGAACCATGGGATCTTGAACGGGTTTACCTCCATTTCCCCCACAATTGAGACTAAAAAAAAATTACATAAAAATATATTCATCCTTAATCGAGAGTTCTCTCTTACGTGTTACGAGGGGTAATTAACTATGAGTGCTTGCGCTCATAGGAAGTAAGAACCCCAGATCTATAAACCTTGATACTACCCTCAAGGGAAATCTGGTAAATTTCAATCTGACTTAAGGAAAATGAAACTCTACGGCTGCAAAGCTGGATTCGTGCATTCGTGCCATTTTTCTTGAGCCCACAGATTTCTGGCGACTCCACTGGGGATCGAATTGATCAATCTATAGTATTGCAGGCATATTGCAAGAAAATTAGTGTTTCCATCATTCAACCTATGTTCAAACTGATCAACACACAACAACTCAACAATATAAATAAATCTTCAAACAAAATAATTCAACTCAGAAAAATTACTTGACTCAAATCTCAATAGCAACTCAAACAAAACTCCCTAAATTCCAATACAAAACTCCCTACAACCATAACCGAAGCTTTCCAACAGA
Source organism: Dendrobium officinale (assembly GCA_019514585.1). NCBI lineage: Eukaryota > Viridiplantae > Streptophyta > Magnoliopsida > Asparagales > Orchidaceae > Dendrobium > Dendrobium officinale. Next base: position 52,586,429 of record CM033688.1, read on the forward strand.
ACAGCAAAATCTCTGAGCTCTCTAAAGTCTCTTCTATACGAGCTCCTACAACAAATAAATTAAATTCATTTAGCATTACAATTAAAATAATATTAAATTTAATGCTAAAGCAAAAAAAAATGTTGCAGTAAACTATTAGTACACTGGTGTAAAAAAAAAAGTAATCTACGAAAACAAAAAGGAAAACTACTGTAGCAAAAGAACACTAGTGTTACAATAACAACAACTATTTAAACTAGTAGGTACAACTACTTGCAAATAAACAACTAAAAAAAAACCACAGTGATCTAGTATCAAACAACTATTATCTACTCAAACAATCAAATTCAAACCTTTGGGCAGCCTTGTTTATAAGAACTCGGTTGTAAGACCCACTACCTGGCAACTTTTGTAAGAAAGTCGTAAGCCCGACCTTAGGGGGAAATTTTAGGTAAAAATTGACCTAACTCCTAACCCCCAATTAAAACCCCGACCACTTCTAATAGAAGCCGTAAGTCTGACATCTGAGGGAAGCGTTTAGGTGATAATACAAACCTAGACCCCTCATTTGGGCATCTAGTCTAAAGGACTAGGTTGTAAGACCCATAACTCGGGCCACTTAGCTTACAGGGCTAGGTCGTAAGACCCACTGTTAGGAAACTTCTAAGGAAGCCATAAGACCTATTCAACTGAAATTCTTCGGGGCAACTCCTAATTGGAGCCGTAAGCCCCAAACTAAGCAAACTATCTGGGCAACTCCTAATTGGAGCCGTAATCCCCAAACTAAATAAACTAATGGGCAACTCCTAATTGGAGCCGTAAGCCCCAAACTAAATAAATTAACTGGCAAATCCTAATTGGAGCCGTAATCCCCAAACTAAACAAACTATCCAGGAAACTCCTAATTGGTGCCGTAAGCCCCAACTAAACAAACTATCCGGGTAACTCCTAATTAGAGCCGTAAGCCCCAAACTAAGCAAACTATCTGGGCAACTCCTAATTGGAGTTGTAAGCCCCAAACTAAATAAATTAATTGGCAACTTCTAAGAAAGCCATAAGCCCCAACCCAAACTAAACTAAATTAAAATCTACACCTAATCACTTCAGTCTATTCGGGATCCCTGAGAGGAGGAAACCCATGGTTGCTAATAGGATTCCCTGGACACTACAATTAATGATTGTTAGTGTTGGTAAACTGAAATCTATGGTATACCTGGGACGACTGAACCTTGGGTTCTTGATCGGGTTTACCTCCATTTCCCCCACAATTGAGACTAAAAATAATTACCTAAAAATATATTCATCCTTAATCGAGAGTCCTCTCTTACGTGTTAAGAGGGGTAATTAACTATGAGTGCTTGCGCTCATAGGAAGTAAGAACCCCAGATCTATAAAACCTGATACTACCCTTAGAAGAAATTTGGTTAATTTCAATCTGACTTAAGGAAAATGAAACTCTAGGGTTGCAAAGCTGGATTCGTGCATTCGTGCCATTTTTCTTAAGCCCACAGGGTTACCTACTCTTAGGGATCCCGAATAGACTGAGTGGTTAGATGTAGATTTTAGTTTGATTTAATTTGGGTTGGGGCTTATGGCTTCCTTAGAAATTGTCCATCAATTTGTTTAGCTTGGGACTTATGGCTCCAATTAGGAGTTGCCCATGTGATTTGATTTGGGTAGGGGCTTATGGCTTCCTTAGAAGTTGCACATTAATTTATTTAGTTTGGGGCTTACGACTCCAATTAGGTGTTGCCCTGATAATGGGACTTATGGCCTCTTTTAGAGGTAGCCCGAAGAATTTTGGTTAGATAGGTCTTATGGCTTCTTTAGAACTTGCATAAAAGTGGGTCTTATGACCTAGCCTTGTAAGCTAAGCAGCCCGAAGGGTGGGTCTTACAACCTAGCCCTTATAGATAAGGATGCCATAGGGATTTGAGTTTTGGATTTAGGGATGTTTATTTAGAAGTTACTTAACACATGTAGAAATATTTTTAATTCAGCTTCTTTTGAGGTATAAGAACTATTGAAACATTAACAATATTATGAAAATTGTAGAACTTTATGGAATGCGGTTGTTTATTTGAGCTATTGGTGATATTATTGCTTCTTATTACTATTTTTTATTATTGCTTGTACACTATTTAGATTCGTACTGTTGGAAAGCTCAATAACCGATTGCAAGAGCTATTTTTTTATTGATACTATAGGTTTCCAGCCAATTTGAAATGGAAATTCTGTCACAAACCTTGATACAACGATTTATCGTTTGTTGCAATAGAAATATCTATCATAAATGGTGGCAGATTTGCGATGAATTTTTTGCCACAATTTACGATGGATATTTCGCCTCATATTATAGTGGAATTTCAATCGCACATCAACCACTATATATTTGCAACAAATCGTGCCGTCACAAAAATATTTTTACGACGTGGTTTTAACGGCGAATTCAATTCTGTGGCAAATTTGCCGCAAACCAAGGTTTGCGATGAATTTCTATTTTTTGTGGTGGATTATTCCATCGTAAAAAGCTTAATTTGCTGTTGTGAATAGGGGTGTCAATTTCGAGTCATGGGTCAGGTTCGGGTCAAACCCGAAATTGACCCCGGCACTATTCAGGTTCAGGTCAACCCGACCCATTTTTTATAAACTGGTCGATTTTATGGACCCTAACCCGACCAGCTTCGAGTTCGGGTCAACCCGACTCGACTCACGGACAGGCGATGGCTTGATGCGGAACTGGTCGCGCATAGTGAAATTGGTGCCTGACGCGAATGTGGGGCTGGCGAGGGCGCGGCGGGACGCAGTGCGCACACGTGGGCGAGGGCTAGAAAGCGACGAGGGGTGCATGCGAGGTTGCGACCGCGCAGGGCGAGCGTGAAGGCTCGACATGGGATGAAGGATGCAGGGCGCGGGGCGCACGTGAGGGCGACACCACGGGGGCTGAGCGTGAGGGTTTGACGTGGGACGCTGGGCGCACTCGTGTGCGCGACGTGGAACCTCCGCGGAACTGACGCGGGCGACCGAGCGGGGTCCTTCGGGCAGACTGTAAATGTGTGTATTCCGGGTCAGTTCGGGTCATTCCCGGGTTTCTGGGACAACCCGAACCCGACCCGGTTTTTCAAACGGGTCAATTTTTCGGACTCGAAACCAACCCGCTTCGGGCTCGAGTCAACCCAAACCTGAAACTTTCACGTCGGGCCAATATTGACAACTCTAGTTGTGAATCATTTGTATCATGCACATGTACAAATAATTTTGAAATTTTGAGCCTGTTTGGGTTGATTATAAAGGTGGTTGCAAAACTACTGTGGAGAAAGTTGCTTTTTTGAATGTTGTTTTAGTAGTAGCTTTCTAATACAAAAAAAAAAAATTGAAAATAGTGTAAAGTATTAGCTCAATAAAAAGTGTGATTGTGGTCTGAAAATAAAATAGTAAAAAAAGTTATTCCAAATTAACATTAAATTCAAAAAAAAAAAATTCATTCATTTCAACTATTTCTCTAATTGAGGGGAAGGTTGGATTCCTAAATCCTTATTAACATAATTGAATATTACAACTAGATTCGACTCTATAATTTTTCCCTAACAAGATTCTCTATGTTAAAATTTTAATATCTTTTGTATTCTTTTTTTTTTTTCCTATTTGTGTATAAAATCTTCAAGGAAAATTTGTATATTGAATTATTTTTTCATCTCCATAAATTTCTAGCACATAACAATGTTGCAGGGTATAACATATAATATTTTTATATCATAAGTTGTCTTTCATGATATGAGTATAATCTTATGAGCATGCATTATTTTGCCCTTTGAGTAGGCTTATTAGCACACAAAGATACTTTCAGTTTTTATAGTTGGAGAAGATTATAAGGCGCTATTGCTCCTTGTATATCATCAATTATTTAACTTTCTTTATTTTGGATTTCAAATTTAAAATAAATTATATTTTGTGTAAGAAATTTTTTATATTTTATTTTTAATATTAAAATTGATATATCATCAAAAAATTACCTTGATCGGGCACGAATCTCGATGCAAAATCAAATCGGAAACTTCCAAAATTAGAATTGGGACTATTTGAACACCGATTTTAGCGAACTTACAGTCAAACTGAACATCTCGAAAATACAAACCCAACGACACCAAATTCGACTCAATCCGAGCCCAAATGAGTCCAAATCAAGGACCTAAATCATTAATGGAAGGTTCGAACCACAATTTGGATTACCAAACTATTTCCAAACAGTACATGCTTGTAGTTAAATTGAGTGGCTCGACGAGATGAATCCAACGAACCTAAGATCGCCAAATTCCGACATCACTAAGACCTTCAAATGTCTAACGAACGGTCCATGATCAAGGGATTCAACATCGGCCGTTCATTCAACCACTCTCATTTACCCATGATCTCTCCCCCATTTATGGGCCATGCCACTCCATAAATCTATAAATAGACCTCTCATTTCCCTTAAGGGGGGAGGAATCCAAGAAAGAAGAGAAGAAGGAAGAAGAGAAGGAAGAAGCACATCATTGACCACCACCTGAGTTCGCTAGACAACCACCTGAGGCCCTCACCTCCGCCGCATCACCGCCTGACATCATTGTTCTGCCGGACCACCACCTAAGGCCCTCACCTTCGTCGGACCACCACCTAATGTGCTCACCTCCATCGAACCATCGCCTGACATCATTGCTTTGTCAGAGCACCATCTGAGGCCCTCGCCTTCGCCGGACTACCACTTGAGGCCCTAGCAGTCGTCAGACCACCACCTGAGGCTCGGGCTTATGTCGGACCACTATTTTAGGCCCCGAGCTTCACCAGGACACTACATGACACTCGGAGCTCTATCGGGCCATCACTTGACACCAAGAGTTCTCCCGAAGTACCGGCTTTCTACTACGGTCTTTAAAACCCTTGTCTCATGCCGACTATGGTCCTTCCAACCTCCATCACCAGACAATAATCTTTCTAACCCTAGTTTCTTGCCTACTATGGTTTTTCAGACCTATGTCTCGTGCCGATTATGGTCCTTCTGACCTCCATCATTGACAACAGTCTTTCTGCCTGGTCTCTTGCCAACTATGATCTTTTGGACCACTGTCTCATGCTGATTAAGCCCCTTCTAACCAAACAAACATGTTTATGTTGATTATTGTAACTCCCACCATGTAATGTGTTATACATGATGTACATTTGTAACATCAAGCCAATGCCTTCTTCCTAAGAAGGGCCTCATTTGTAATCGACTGCAAATGCTAGCAGATTCATTCAAACTGAGCCAGAACCCATGGTTTCCCCCTTTTGACGGGTTTCCAAGTAAAAACTTTGATGTCTCTTATAAATTCTACTGTCTTTCTTGTATGCTTGTGTCCTAGATCTTCGTACAGTTCCAAGACGTTATATTATATATTTCTATGCCTTAGTGAATATTTAGGATGCAACAATTTGGCGCCATATGTGGGAAATTGGTTCCCAACTGGGGGAAATTTTTGCTCAAACCTTAAAAAGTTGTTTATGTCAACTTCTTAAGATCAGCTATTGCTGCATCAATCTTAAGGGAATTAGATCCGAACCGGGGGGGGGGGGGGGGGGGGGGGGGGCAACTTTGACTCCAACTATGGTAAAAAAGATCCCTCCAATGCTTTTAAAACCTAGATGATATATCAGAAAACACCTGACAGAAGCAAGGATTCTTCTGATAAATTATAAGCTTTACAGTCCCTTGCTAGACTTATACTTCTTTGGCAAGATTTTTAATCTTGACCATAAAAAGGCAGTAAGGGTCTAAAAATGGACCCTTCTTTACCTTTGATTTGGGATACATGCAGCGTTCTCTACCTCCCAATCAAGGAAAGATCAATCCTAGGGGTATTGATCCAACTTCTTCCATATATATTAGCGTCATCGAGTAAAGGCTCTGACATACAACATCAAATAGGTTATACATCCTTGGTGGATTCTCTCGACCTCATCTACACATGCTAAGATCTTCGAGCAAGGCTTTGACATACAACCTCGGATAGGACATACATCCTTAATGGATTCTTCTAGCCTCTTCCATATATGTTACATCATCGAGCAAGGTTCTGACATACAACCTCAGATAGGTCTTACATCCTTGGTGGATTCTCATAACCTCTTCCATACAGGATAACGTCATCTAGCAAAGGCTCAGACATACAATGTCAGATAGGTCTTATATCCTTGGTGAATTCTCTTGACCTCATCCACATAGGTTAAAATCATTGATCAAATGCTCTAACATACAATCTTGGATAGGTCATACATCCTTGGTGGATTATCTCGACCTCTTCCACACAGGTTAATATCATCGAGCAAAGGCTTTGACATACAACCTCGAATAGGTTATACATCATTGGTGGATTCTCTCGACCTCTTCTAAATATGTTAACGTCATCGAGAAAATGCTCTGACATACAACCTCGGATAGGTCATATATCCTTGGTGGATTCTCTCGACCTCTTCCACACAGGTTAACGTCATCGAGCAAAGACTCTGATATACAACCTCATATAGGTCTTACATCATTGGTGGATTATTTTAACCTCTTTCATATAGGTTAACGTCACCAGAATATCGTCGAAATTCTACTAGACATTGAGCCTTCTCTCGTCGCTGGACATCTTCCCATTATGAGGCTTTCATTGAGATTCTACCCAATGCTGAGCTTCCTCTCATCACAAGGCTTCAATATGCTGTAGGACTTTCCTCAGAATTCTACCCAACACTGAATTTCTACTAATTATCAAAAAATTATCCGCCGATGGACTTTCGACGGACTTCTACACGTCACTAGATTTCTACCCACCATTAGACTCTCGTCAAATTTTTACCCGACGTTGTACTTGTATCGGATGTCAAATTTCTTCCCTTCGCGAGACTTTTATCGAAATTCTACCCGACACTAAGCTTCCTCCTGTCATTGGATTTCTTCCCGTTGATAGGCTTTCGTTGGGCTTCTACCTGATGTTGGATTTCTACCCATCATCGAATTACTACCCGAAGCCAAATTTTCACCCGACGTCGGACTTTTTTCTGGCTTCTATACGACGTCGTACTTCTGCCCATTGCCAGATTTTTGTCAGGCTTCTACCCGATATTGGATTTCTACCAGTCGTCAAACTTTTTGTCAGGCTTCTACCCGACGTTGGATTTTTACCCATTATCGGATTACTACCCGATGCCAAATTCACACTTATCATCGAACTTTCTTCATGCTACTACTCGACGTCAAACTTCTGCCTGTCGATAGACTTTCATCGGTCTTCTACTCGATGCCCTATTTCTACCCGTCATCAGACTCATGCCCGTCCCCAGACTATTATCCATCGCTAGACATCCGTCAGACTTATGCTTGTCGCTGAACTACTACCCATCATCGGATATTCATAGGGCTTCCATCTGGCGCCAAATTACTACCTGTCGACGTATGCTTTTCACCGAACTTTTTCCCAACATCGCACTTTCATCTGTTATTAGACTTCCATCGACTAATGTCAGGCCTTCATAGAATCTCTAGAAGAAGTGGGAGAAATCTTCTTCTTGCATAGAGGGGCCTCAGTCCTGGATAGGGGATGCCGCATGTGCACGGCCCGGGCGAAGGCCTCAGATTAAAGATGAAGAAGGGGCTGAAATCTTCTTCTTATAGAGAGGGGGCCCGGGCCTGGAAAGGGGATGCCACCTGTGTAGGGCCCGAAGGAAGGCCTCAAGTGAAAGAAGAGAGGAGAAAAGGAAGTGCAAAATTTTTCATATCTCCAAGGGGGTATTTATAGTAAAAAGAGAGAGTTAGGTAAGTTATGGGAAAAAAAAAAAAAAAAAAAACTCTCTCTCCCATCCCTCTCAAAAAAAAAACTTTTCTCTCCCTCTCTATATATATATATATATATATATATATATATATATATATAAAATATATATATATATATATATATATATATATATATATATATATATATATAACAAAAACAAAAAAAAAAAAAAAAAAAAATTGAGGCGGTTTTATTAACTGCCTCTCTGCCCTTTTGGATGGCTAGATCAGCCCGCCTAACATATGTGGGGTAAATAAAAATAAAGGAGATATTTGAGCACTGTCATTTCGCTCTAGTCGCCCTCCCACTCTCGCTCGTGCTCTCAGAGTTCTTCTCTGGCTGCCACCGACCTTCTGCCGGTGGTATCCATGGATCTGCTTTCAAATAGTCACTTCCCCCCTCTTGCTAATGCTACTTCCTCCGCTCCTCCTGCTCCTCCCCGTATTTTAGATCGTCTGTGGTCTAATATCATAGCTAATCCTGGACCGTCTTCTCCTAATATTCTAGTTTCTCTCATAGAAACAGCTAAGGAGATCATCCCCTTCAACAAGGATTTCACTGTTGCGGCTGCTGTAGAATGGAGTCTCTACCTTGTCAAGTATTCTATCAATAAGAGACCTTACTATGAAGCCCTAAATGCAACATCAAAAAGGATTTGGAAACTCAAAGGTACCTTTCAACTCATAGCTCTCACGGATGGTTTCTTTCTTTTCAAGTTCTCAACGGAGGAGGATTATGTCATGGTTTGGTCAAAATATGCATAGTTTTTTGATGGAAAATCATTTATCTTTCAGAAATGGACCAAAAAATTTCACCCCACTAGAGAAAGCTTTTCTTCTGTGCCGATATGGGTTAGGGTTCATAATCTACCCTTAGTCTATTAGAACTCAAAAGGGAATTCTAAAATTGCTTCTAAAATCGGCATTTCTATAGTGGTTGATGCCTATGTCAGGATTTGCATCCAAGTATTCATTACTTCTACAGTCCCTGAAACTGTACCCATTGCTATTGAAGGTGAAGTTTTCAATTTGCAGATCCAATATGAATGGAAGCCCTCCCCTTGCTCTTCTTGTACTTCATTAGCTCATTCCTCTTCACAATGTCCTGCTAATCAGCAAATCAAGCAAAACGTTCAAGCCAAAAATAGGGGCCATAGTACTTCTCAAAATCCCTGCAAGAAAGCTCAATATCATCCCAGCCCCTCGACCTTGGGTAATGTTATAGAGGTCACACTAGATCATGTGGCCACTCTAACTAATATCCCTAAACATAATCTCCCAGCAATCGCCTCCACACTATCTATGGTACCGCCTCAGGTAGTTTTAACTCCTATTGCACCTGCTTCTACCAGTGAAAACACCGTGCCATTTGTTCAACAGGAACCAGATGGTGACCCCAGCCTTCCATTCCTCCTATTATCAACTCAACTAATCCTATTCCCTTCCTTATTCGGTAATACCTAATTTAAACTCCCTAGCTGATGAATGTTTAGGGGAGTCAGAGATAGCTCAAGCCCCAACTTTAAAACCACTGACCATCCAGATGAGCAATAAGTTTGAGTCTCTAGAAAGCACATAAGAGTTAGCATTTTATTGCTCTAAAAATGACTATTCATCCTTATATGAGCCTTCCTTAAATATCAGTGGTAAAAAGAGAAATCCCTCCCTTCCTAAAAACACCAGAGGAAAGGGTTCCAAAAAGCCTCCCACCCCCTCATCCAAGCATAAATGATCTATCCCTCTATAGCGGCATGGAATATTAGAGGATTTTCTTCCTCTTATAAGGTTTCTTTATGCAAAACATTCGTCCAATCTCTCAGGTTGGACATGATTTGTATTATAGAGAATAGAATATAGCTCTCGACTCTCTCAGACATAAGTTTTTGTAACAGTCACTTGGTTTATGATACAAAAATTAGTTGCAATAATTTTCATTGTGCTAATCCAGGAAGGATATGGATTAAATGGTCCCCTGAAAGGATTACATTTAAGCCTTCCTACTTCTCTTCTCAGATGATTGCTGGGATGGTTTCTTATGGTACTAGTCCCCCCTTTCTTCTTTCGGTGATTTATGCTTCTAACCACCAGGATGGCAGGAAAGCTCTTTGGGAAGATTTAAGAATCACTTCACCTACTAGGAGCACTCCTTGGATTTTAATGGGTGATTTTAATTGTTGCCGTTTTCCCTCGGATAAGATTGGAGGGAATGTGCTACATCAAAATCAGCTTCAAGAATTTAATAGTTTCATTTTTTACTCTAATCTCAAAGATCTAGCTTCTATTGGACCTTCATATACTTGGTATAATCAGAGGATTGATTATTCAATTCACATCAAGTTGGATCATATGTTGATAAATGAAGATTGGCTGGCTTACTTTACCAACTCTTACTATATAATTAAATGTCCTAGAGGTTCTGATCACTGTCCTATTGTCCACTTGCATGGGGATAATTCTTTCACTAAGCATCGATTTCTCTTCAAAAATTATTGCACCAAATATGACTAGTTCTAGTACTTATTGTTTGATATTTTCTCTGCCAAATCAAAAGGGTCTCCTTTTGTAGACCTTTGCTCTAATCTTAAGCAACTAAAAGTGGCAATTAGAGGAAAAGGATGTGCTACCTCTAACTTGATGGCTGATTATATCAAGAATCTACAAGAAAAGCAAAACTCTTGTCTTTGTAGCTTGCATCCTGATGGAAACATAGTTCAAGCCTCTTTGGCGCTTAAAAGCATAAATCATAAATTGGCGGCTGCTTCATCTATGTGGTTTTCTTTGGTTAAACAAAGGGCAAAAAACCAAATGGTTATCTCAGGGTGAGGATGATCTCAAAATTTTATATGCTAGAATTCGATTAAGGAGGAATTATAAAAAAAACTGTCATTTCCTTAGGAATGTCTAAAGCTGACTCCTCTATGTCTAAGGCTATTAATGATTCCATCTCATACTTTCAAAGCCTCTTTAATACTCCTCAGAATCTGGAGTTTGATATCAATCTCTTCCCCTCCTGGTAATGTTATTCCTTCTGAATTTATTGACTCTCTCTTACTGCCCCTTTTTTAGAAGCTGAAATAAAAAAAGCCGTTTTCTGTGGTGCATCCAATTCTACCTCTGGTTCTGATGGCTTCAACTTTGAGTTATTTAAATCCACTTGGGTGTGTTGACCTCATTTTTGTATGAGTTCATCTTGTGCTAAAATCATTCGAGCCTACAATCTAGCTTGTAATCGACATCTCTTCGACTCATGTGGAAGTTAACCTTTAATTCCTTTTAAGTGAAATTAGCTTTTTTGAATGCAAATTTTCTATACTAATTTAAATTGAAATGTTATATAATTAATTTGGCTTTTGTAATTATGCTCTTCTTCTCCAATTTAGATCTCTAAATTTGAGCAATTTATTTTTACAATTGAATTGGAATGAAGAGAGGGCATGATTGTCATTTTAATATTTTTTTATGGGCATTTAAGAGGAATTAGGGCCGGCCATGAAGATGAGGAATTATTGCGTCCGGTCACCTGACATGCGGACATCCAATCCAGAGACGCCACCTCACCCGGATGCACTGGGCTCCTGTATTTTTGAGTGACGTGACGTATTTTTATTGGTATCCGGACGAATCCGGACACCAGACACAATAATTTGCCCATGAAGAGGGGGCTGATTCCACGATTCATTCCAGCGTCAAGCCCTAGCCGTATCTCTCTCATTCCACGATTCCCATTCCTCCCTCACCTCAAGCCTCTAAGCAGCCTCTTCCTCCTCTTCTCCCACTGTCCAAGAAAGAGGAAGAAGAAGATGGTCTGTTCAAGGGTCCAGCTACCTTCCCCCATTCGGCCAAAGAAGAAACTTGAGGATGAGCTGGTTCTGGTCTCACAAAGAAAAAAAAAAGGGTATAACAAGGGTGAGACTCCTTTGGGATCTCTCTTCTCAGCCCGAGCAAAGCAAAGGTGGGAATAAGAGCAGGTTTTTGGTGTTCTAAATGCTACATGCTGTTAAGGAGATGAGTTCAGAGAATTGCTTTGTATAGGTTATATTTTCCTTCAATTATTTTAGTTACAGAAGCTGCAATAAGGTTCATACTTTTTGGGGTTTTAATTAGCTTTATTATTTAAAGTAATAATAATAACAAATGTATAAACCTGATGTGTATAAATTATTCTTAGACCCTCTTTTCTTTTCTTTTAAATGCTGTTAAATGTTTCATTTACTTTCACTTTGCCGTTAGAGACATCTTGTGGTTGATTTGGAATGATACAGTTGGTTACCATTGTATGAAGATAAAGATACCACATAAAATTGCATGGCTTGTAGCTTTCGATTTTCTTGAGAGAAGGACGTTCAAATTAGATGGTCAGTATATAGTGATTTGATAGAAATAAACGGTGGATATTAAAGTAATACAACTAGTGGATGCTATGGAGCAGCTTTTGGGATTTTCTGATTGTTTGTTGGCGTTCATTTTATTTCCCTGCAGGTTAATGATCAAGATTTGGCGCTTCGATTTATATGGATGTGATGTAAACCATTTGGTTTATGTGTTGTAATGAATTTGCGAATAAATCTAATAGACTATTTCACTACAATCATTAGTTCCTCATCTAATTTCTATGGAAATGGAGGATTAAAGTGACGTTACTTTGTTTTATTCATTTTTAATATTAACTGAATGCTTATTAGTAGTCTTCTCTTATTTTAAAAGCTTTCTACTCAAATATTCATTGCAGAATTTATAATCTTCTATTAGACCAATTATGAAGTATGTTGTTGGTTTGGTTCTTAGCATTTTCTCTTTTATATATTGTATAAATATTGATTGAAATAAAAAAGTGTTTATATACTCATGCTTCAATTCTGTATAAAATTCCTAAATATTTTGGATAGTTTCTCATTGATGTTTTGTAAACAAAAAAAAAATTCATACAGATTTTGGTTGGTCTCTCATTACTTCTTTTGTGAAAATCTCTACTGTTTTTAATTTGTTTTATCTTTTTTTTTTTTTTTTTTTTTTTTTTTTTTTGAGGATTCAATAAAGATTTTGAACATGTGAACATTCTTGAATCAAATAAGTTTTCTCACTGTTTTTGTGAGGATTTTGTACAGATTTTTATCATGTAAATACTCTTGGATTAAACAAGTTTTCTCACTGTTTTTGTGTGAAAATCGCTACAGATTTTTTATTCATTCCTCATTTCTTTTGTAAGGAATTGATACAAATTTTTATAACTAATTACACCTTATTTTGTAGTGTTCTTTCACTGATTTTTGTGAGGAATTGGTATATATATATATATATAAAATCTTTTCTTAAATGGTTTTTCCCTTGTTTTGTAATCATTTCTTTATTCTCTTATTGTCGATGCCTTATAGGAATGTGATGTAATCATAGTACTGAATATGTAAATTAGCTAGTAAAACAAGATGATAATCACTAAGCAGATTTTGTTGACACATTTGTACTTGTTCATTTACATATGCGTATCCACAAGTGTTATTTGGTATTACAAGTGGGTTCATCCTCCAAATCTTTTAATTGTTTATAACTTACTCTTTTTAATTATGTACATATTAAAGTGCTTGCAATGTTTAGTCTTTCCATTTCAATGCTTAGAGAGTTGTGATATTTGTTTGCCTTCATATATACCTTGAATTAGTTTGTTCGATGGAATCTATGTGTACATCTTTGAAGTGTCTAGTGAAGTTATTGTTGTTCTTCTCAATTTGTATCTTGAATGACCTCTCAAGATTGGTTGATTGTGTTTAATACTAGAATTATTAATCATAGAGGTGATCTACATGCAAAAGTATACACATTTGTACTTTTCATTTGTACATGTGTATACTTTTGCATGGGTATAGTTTTGTTTGTGTACACTTTTGCATGTGTTGTATGTGCATAGTTTTGCATATGTATACTTTTGCATGTGTATAGTGTTACTTGTGTATACTCCGGCATGTGTTGCATGTATATAGTGTTCGATGTGTACATGTGTTACATGTGTATAATTTTGCTTGTGTTATATGCATATGGTGTTACATGTATATAATTTTGCTTGTGTTGTATATATATAATTTTGCATGTTCTATATGCGTATGGTTTTATGTATGTATAATTTTGCATGTGTTGCATATGTATTGTTTTGCATGTGTATACTTTTGCATATGTATAGTTTTGTACACTTTTGCATGTGTATAGTTTTGCCTGTGGATACTTTGTATGCGTTGCACACACATAGTCTTGCATATATGTATTTTGGTAGATATTGCATGTGTATTATGTTGCATGTATATAATTTTTCTTGTGTTGTATATATATAATTCTGCATGTGCTATGTGTGTATGGTTTTATGTATGTATAATTTTGCATGTGTTGCATATGCATTGTTTTGCATGTGTATACTTTTGCATGGGTATAGTTTTGCTTGTGTGCACTTCTGCATGTGTTGTATGTGTATAGTTTTGCATGTGGATATTTTGTATGTGTTGCACATAAATGGGCTTGCATATATATGTTTTGGTACATGTTGCATGTATATAATTTTGCATGTATTATATTCATTTGATTTTTTTATGTATATAAGTTTGCATGTGTTGGATGTGTATAGTGTTGCATGAATTTAATTTTGCATGTACTATATTCATATGGTTTTGCATGTATATAATTTTGTATGTATTGCATTTATATAGTCTTTTATGCGTATATAAATTTCAATCTTTAGATTGTAAATCTCCAAATTAAACCAATGTAATTTTTTTTTTTAAAAGCTCTTTATTTACATCTAAATCCAAATCATTTCAAACTCTATCTCCTTCATTTGAAAGTCCAAGGACAAGAGTTTTCTTTGAAAGAAATCATCATAAGTAAATGTCAAAATCAAGCTTTAATCTCTCCCCCTCCAGTCCAATCATTCGAATTGGATTCTTTTTCAAACCCTTGAAATCAATCTCAAACTTCAAATTCAATAACTCTCCCTGGTCCTTTCAAAATGGGTCCTAATTTAAATCTTTCCAAATAAAATTTAAAATGCATTTTGACGACGAGGTCCATAAACTTTACATATGCAAAATTTTCAAAATTAGAATAAGATTAATTTGAGAAAAGTTCAAAATTTAAAATATGTGGTAAAATTTTAGAAAACTTTTTGTAGATAATGGAAATTTTGTTTCTTTTAATGAAGATTTCACCTCTTTTCTTTTTGAAATATAAAGTGAGTTGTATTTGACTCCTCTAAACATTAAAAAAAAAATCACCTTTTAGATAATAAAAGATTGTATCCCCTCCCTCCCACCACTTGTGTCGGTTGATTATACATTTTAAATTAACATTCACTTCAAAACAAAATTAGATTAAGAAATGAAAATCTTTTCTATTTTCTTGCAATTTTGTATCTCATAGGCATCCTTAGCATGCTTATAAATCTATTTTATAATTTTTTTAATCAAACTATTCAATCTTATCCTTGGGTTTGAGTTTACTTGTAGATTGTTCTTCCTCGAATAAGAGATTGAATTTTCCTCTCTTATGCTTGGAAGGAAATTTTACAACTGAGAATATCTTCTCTTAAAGATTTTAGGAAAATAAGCCAATTAAAAAACAAAAGATACGCAAAGTGCACCACAAAAAAAAAGGCACAAAATGAGCCCAAATTTAAAAGATGCACAAAGTGCGCCACAAAAAGAAAAAAGAGACACAAAATGAGTCCAAAATCCAAAGATGCAGAAAGTGCGCCAAAAGAAAAATGAAAATGCACAAAGTGTGCCAAAAAAGGGGAAATAAGTAAATGACTTCTCTTCATTTTAATTCTTTAAATCTCAAAAACTCATCTCTTTTGATGTTTTGATACTAGATCATGAAAATCTTAATCTTGGATTCATTATCATGCGATGATGTTCTATTAAATATAAGAATATATCTCATGCAAGAAGATTGAAAAGATCCAATTTTTTTTCCTAATTTAAATGTTCTTGATTTAGACTTTTAATTTAAAATGTATATATGAGGGAGAAAATCCTAGTTTAGTTTCTAAGGAGCTTGATCTAGATAAATAAAAATATATTCTTAAATTTATTTAGTTCAGATGGAGTCAATTTACTTCTCACCATAATTTGAATTTTGGTCCCTTTTTATCACTCTTTGACCGGGTCTAATGATTTAAGAGGAAAATCTTCAATAAAAGAAACAAAATTTTCATTCTCTAATACATAAAAGCATTTCATAATGACTTCATTTTAATGAGTTTGTCTAATTGTTCTCATTGTGATTTTGAAAATTCATGCACTAAAATTTGTGGATCCCAAACATTTGATTAAGTTCCATCCTTAATAAATCTTGCAATTCCCTTTGTGGTAGCCTTTCATGTTGGATTTTGTTGAGTAATTCGTATCCGTTTTCTCATTTGGGAATCACCTCCCATTTGAGTGTTCATATCCTTTTACTCATTTGGGAACCACCTCCCATTTGAGTGTTCATATCTTTTTGCTCATTTGGAAATCATCTCCCATTTGAGTGTTCATATCTTTTTGCTCATTTGGGAATCACCTCCCATATGAGTGTTTATATCCATTTGGTCATTTGGGAACCATCCCCCCATTTGAGTGTTATCAACCTACACTTCAAGGTCGATCAACAAGAAGAGTAGAGATTGTTGGCAAATCCAAAGATTCAGAAACTTGGAGTCCTGAAAGAACCCCTTCAAGATCCTTGCAAATCTAAGCATGGACACAATCAGAGTCATGATGGGTCCAGGAGAGAACAGGGGTGCGATCAGAGACAGAATTGTTCAGGGCAACAGAGTTCTGGACATCGAGATCAAAATTGCTCTAGGCTTATCTAATTTTGGATCTCAAGAGGCAAATTCTCCTGGCTATGTTTCTAGCTTTCATGGAAGTTTGAAAAGACCAGATCTAACCGCATTCCCAGTTAGTTTTGACTATCTTGGTGGTCATCAGCAGCTTGGTGGCCAACATTCTAGAATGCAGCTCCTCAGCAACATTTCCCTTTAGTTCCACAGAGTAGTTGGAAGAAAGAATTCTGTATAGAAATTCCACAGCATTCATCTCCGCATCCCCAACAGCCAGGGCTCTAAATGGATTGTCACCTACTCGTCGAACAAGTATGGAAATGGAAGCATGTTGCTCTCGTTCTGAGCCTGTATTAAGTATCTCAACTAGTGGTTGAACAGTTTGTCAGGCGGATTCACCATTTTTAATATGGTATGAGGAAAACAAGTTCTCCAATGCTTTTGCAGCACTGTATCTGGAATTTCTTCCACCAAGCCGTAAGACTGCCACTAGTTGATTAACAGCACCAAATGCAGATTCATGCCGTCTTATCTCAGCACTGTTGAATAGCATCCCCAACAATTCTGTTGCAGCCTCTTCTGTAGTATCTTGCGGCCCAAGAGAAAGGTACTTTGTAAGTGCCTCAAGTGCCCCTGCTTCTACCATTACAAGCTTATTTGGAGAGCAATCTTCAGCAAGTTGATTCAAGAGGCCCAATGCAAGAAAAGGCGCACCAGGACAATCTGGCATTGGTTTTTGAGGAGATAAATAAGTGCAGGAATGGCTTTTCTAGAATTAGCACCAACCCAAATATCATCAACTCTGTATGAACATTTTCTCTAGGGCAATATGTTCTGGATTTCATACCAAGAGAAACTCATCTGACAATTCAAGTAAGTCAGATATATCTGTATTAGCACAACCAAGCAATGAGGTGAGCCCCCCATCTCAAATGAAAGTTACTCAGGTGCTAGTTTTGTTGGGAGAAAGGCCGAGTTGAGCAGGAAAAGACTAGCGAAGAATAAATGGTATTTGGAAATGAATCTTGTGGAAGAAGACCTAGCTACACAACCATGAAAGAAAATGGTGTAAAGTTAATCAGGACTGCTACCCAAGATATAGGGGAGGAAAATGTGCAGCAGCAGAAAGAATTGGTTCGTGATTGGCATTCCAAAGAGTTTGCTACAAAATTAGAAAGTCAAGGAAAAGCTGCTTCTACTTTAGGTAGGAAACATGGGTTCCCACACCACACATTGATGGCAAAGTTCCCAAAAATGCTGTCAGGTTGAAGACTATTCATCTGAGTGACTTCGGGAAGACTATAAAACAACTCAGGTTACTTGAGAAAAGATCCATCTCTATATGGTAGCCAATATCACATCCATCAACAATTCCTTATGAGCTTACCAAATTTGCTGAAGAGGAATCACAATTGATAGTCAAATACATGAAGTTTGCCGTCAGGTTGATGAGGATTCCTAATGGTAAGGTAGTAAATGTATCAGTAATGTTGATGATCATTTGGGTGGGAAAATTATTCCAAATGGTAATAACTAGACACTTCTTAGACTTCCTACAAATGAAGCCATTTCAAAATGTATTAATGGAAGTGGGCAATCAGCCACCACTTTCTCCTTTTAGCATGGTGGAGACTCTTTAGGAAACATACCAGAAGACTCAAAGTCAAAGTTGTTGCCTTGTGACTTTAGCAGAGTTTCCTGCATGTATTCTTGGCGATGGACAAAACCAACTGAGCAACAACTGGCTGCTCATCAGAGAACCCTTTAGATGACTACATAGATAGCATATTCACATAGATACCATATTCACGGAGAGCAAGTTCCTTCATGCCGATTTACTGTTGCATGTTGCCATAGCCATTGTCTGGGCAGCTGATAGGTCTCAGAAGGTCACCAGTTCACCTGATGATGAGGAAACAATTAATTTCTGCCTGTCCAGTCTACTGTGATGCCTAGTGCTCTTGTGGAGAAGGAAGTATTTGGTATACTCAGAATTTATCAGTGGCTACTTCCATATAAAGAGAGCCTAGCTGATGAGCTTCTAAGGTCACTGCAGTTGGTCTTAAAGCTTGATGCCCATGTAGCTGATGTTTATTGTGAGAACATCACACTGAAAGTATCATGTTTGGTGAAAGAAAATGCTACTCACATTAAATCCTAGATGGGTTGGAAGACAATCACTTCTCTACTCTCCATAACCTGTCTTATTCATTGGTCTCGAGAGATTAAAGATGCAGGGGAGGAATTTGAGAAATTATCTGAAGGAATTCGGGACATATGGCTCAAGCTTGTTCAAGCCCTAAAAAAGTTGAAGCTGGATCAGAGAGAAGAAAGCCAATCAGAGAAGGATTACTTAAACATGGAGGAATGAGAACATCTCAACTCATGTTGTTGGAAACTTCGGTTATGTGGCACCTGAATATGCAATGACAGGGCATCTTCTTGTTAAAAGTGATGTTCAGGAACTTTTTGGACTGAGCAGCTTCTACAAACTATGGCTGGGGGTTCTTAGACGCATGGAGAAGTACATGAAGGTTAAAGTTAAAGGCAAAAGAAGTGAGAAGATCCAAGATTTGGTCCTTGAATTGCTAAAGAATACCCTTTCTGAGAATCTATCTCTCAGTTAGGTCTCGCATTTGCTTAGTTGAAAATCGATCTTTCAATCAAGCTCTTGCACCCCTTTGTTTTGGAATCGATCTACCATTCAGAGTCCAGAATACCCTTTCTGAGAATTGATCTCTCAGTTAGGCCTCACATTTGCTTGGTTGAAAATCGATCTTTCAATCAAGCTCTTGCACCCTTTGATTGGGAATTGATCTCCCATCGAGAGTCCAGTTTACCCTTTCTGAGAATTGATCTCTCTGTTAGGTCTCGCATTTGCTTGTTTGAAAATTGATCTTTCAATAAAGCTCTTACACCCTTTGTTTGAGAATCGATCTCCCATTCAGAGTCTAGTTTAATCTTTATGAGAATCGATCTCTCAGTTAGGTCTCGCATTTGCTTATTTGAAAATTGATCTTTCAATCAAGCTCTTACACCCTTTTCTTGGGAATCGATCTCCCATTCAGAGTCCAGTTTACCCTTTCTGAGAATCGATCTCTCAGTTAGGTCTCTTATTTGCTTGTTTAAAAATTGATCTTTCAATCAAGCTCTTGCACCCTTTGTTTGCGAATCGATCTCCCATTCAGAGTCCAGTTTACCCTTTATGAGAATCGATCTCTCAGTTAGGTCTCGCATTTGCTTGTTTGAAAATCGATCTTTCAATCATGCTCTTGAACCCTTTATTTGGGAATCGATCTCCCATTCAGAGTCCAGTTTACCCTTTCTGAGAATCGATCTCTCAGTTAGTTCTCGCATTTGCTTGTTTGAAAATCAATCTTTCAATCAAGATCTTGCACCCTTTGTTTGGGAATCGATCTCCCATTCAGAGTCCAGTTTACCCTTTCTAAGAATCAATCTCTCAGTTAGGTCTCGCATTTGCTAGTTTTTAAATCGATCTTTCAATCAAGCTCTTGCACCCTTTGTTTGGGAATCGATCTCCCATTTAGAGTCCAGTTTACCCTTTCTGAGAATCTATCTCTCAGTTAGGTCTCCCATTTCCTTGTTTGAAAATTGATCTTTCAATCAATTAAAGCTCTTGCACCCTTTGTTTGGGAATCGATCTCCCACTCAGAGTCCAGTTTTCCCTTTCTGAGAATCGATCACTCAGTTAGGTTTTGCATTTTCTTGTTTGAAAATCGATCTTTCAATCAAAGAAATCCATTTAACTATAAATAAAGCAAATCATGTGAGAAATGAAAGTTATTTTTAAATTTAAATATTTAAAAATAAATAAAAGAATTTCTCACAGGGTGGTTATTGGACCCACGGTCTGCAATGTCGTTAAGTATTTCTACCATAATTCTTATGTCTCTCGTACGGCTAAAGCAACCACTATCACTCTCATCCCTAAATCCAATCATGCTGAGGTTATTATTGATTTTCATCCTATTGCTCTTTGTAACACCTCTTACAAAATAATTGCAAAAGTTTTGGCCGCAAGGATGAAACCCATTATGCCTTATAGTATTAAAGATAATCAAGCCGGTTTTATTCATAAGAGGATATCTAATGACAATGTTTTATTAGCCAATGAAATCCTACTGCAATCTAAGAAACCCTCCAAATTCAAGCTCATGTGTGTCAAGCTTGATATCAAAAAAGCCTTTGATAGTGTATCTAGAGAATTTCTTACTGTAAGGATGGTGCAATTTCCTATAAAGTTTGTAAAGTGGATTGAAGCTTGCATTAAGGACGTATGGTTTTCTTTATGCATTGATGGGGCTCTTGAGGGTTTTTTTCCCTCTTCCTCTAGGCTTAGGCCGGGTTGTCCCTTAAGCCCATATCTTTTCTACATAGTTATGGATGCATTTTCATGTATGCTTGATTGTAATCTTAATCATAATAGCTTTGAAGCACTCTCTATTGGGGAATATAGGCTCTCCCACCTTATATATTATGATGATTTGATTATATTTTGGAAAGCATATACTAATAATTGTGAGAGACTTATCCAAATTCTTAAGGACTTCTCTATGGCTTCGAGTCTAGAACTAAATTTTGGGAAAAGCTCCATCATCTTGCATCCTAACTATCAAGTAGCAGATAATATTTGTTCTATATGTAATATTCATGATACCTCTTTTAGCATGATCTATCTTGGGGTTCCTTTATCACCCTACAATCCCATGCTTGCAAGCTACTTTAAGTTATTGGAAAATGTTATCCACAAACTCTCTAGATGGAAGGCTAAAGCTTTATCTTTTGCTGGCAGGCTTCAATTTCTTAGATACACTATTTGGAATACGATTGCTTACTGGATTCGTGGGGCCATAATACCAAAAACTATTGTTAAGCAAATTGACAGGTTATGTGCTAAATTCCTTTATTTGGGTGAGACTCTCGGCAGGAAATTGCATTTAATTTCCTGGAGGAATACTTGTAGATCAAAAGAAGTGGGATGACTTGGGTTACCTTCCTTGCACTTTCTTCAATGCAGTTTTAACTGCTCTCTCATTATGAGAATGTACAATTCTCAGAGTCCCCTAGCTAAGTGGCTGATTAATATATATGTCTCACCTTGGAAGGAACCTGTTTCTAAATATTCTAAATTTTGGAAAAGTGTTTGTAGGGATGTCAAATTTACCAAAGAAAAATTTCATTTCAATGTATCTCCAAACTCTAATTTATCTCTCTATTGGGATCATTGGTTTAATTATAAATGCTTATATGAAGTAGTGGAGACTCAACCCATTCTTAACATCTTCCCTATGAACGCTAAACTATCAGTAATTCTGAATGCTAATGTGTGGAACTTTCCTACTTTATTGCCTGTAGCTGTTGGCCATGTTTTTTTGAATATTTCTGTTCTCCCGGATTCTCATGATAACCTGTTTTGGGGTATAGGTAATAATATATGTAATCATAGTGCTTATAGGGAGCTTTATTTTAAAGATTATACCAAGGTTAATTGGTATCATTTTGTTTGGCATAAGCGGTATGCTCTTCGATTCTCTTATTTCTGCTGGATGGCTTTAATTGGTGGCATTAAAACTGCAGATATCTTAATAGCCAAGGGGGTTAACGTGCATGCCAAATGCTCTTTATGTCAAAACATTAATGAATCTGTTACCCATTCATTTTTTGAATGTGACTATTCTTCCTCAATCCTTTCTAAACTTATGCGCAAATTGGGATATCTGCTTCTAAGGCCAAATATATTACAAATTTTTGAGTTTATAGATGAGATGCAGAGTAAAAATAAGGATTTTTACTATCTAATTATTTGTTGCTCGGTTTATCATATATGGAGAGAAAGGAATGATAGGAGGTTTGGCAACATTTCTGTGTCTTCTACTACCTTAGCTCTTAAAATTAAGGCAGTTGTTTTCTCTATGGTCATGAAATGGAAAAAATGGGTATTTGCTGATGGATTTGATATAAGGGAGAATCATTTGGCCGTGGCTGCTATGGTTGGTTTCTTTGTTGGTATTATGGTGGCCTCCTCTAGATCAACTCTGTTGTATTGTGTGTTTCACAGCCAGCAAGGTTGCGATTGGTGGGAAAGGATGATTGAATTGTTGTTTTCTCCTTTGGACGGCAGTAATATGTCATTCTTCTGCAACTAGGTTGAAGAGAGCTGCAATTTTTGAGCCCGAAGGTTTTTCCTCCCACTCCCTGATTGGGTTTATTTTCGAGAGTTACTCTTTGAGTTTTTTGTTTAATCCAATTATTTATTATCGTCTCTTGTATATGGGATTTTTGTCTACTCGCCTTTTTTCGAGTTTTTTCTTTTGCCCCTTAGGCCGTAGGGGTGTCAATATTTGACACGACCCGAAAATCGAACTCGAACCCGACCCGAAAATTTTGGGTTTGGGTCAACTCAAACCCGAAACGGGTCAGGTTCGGGTTCAACATTTCGACCGGTTTCAAAAATTGGGTCGGGTTTGGGTTAACCCTTTGACCCGAAATTGACCCGATTTTGACTTGAAAACCTGATTTTGACCCGGTAACCTGTTTTTGACCCGAAAAAGAGGAGATAGACCCATTTTTGACCCGAAAACTAGCAATTTTTTTGTTGGAAATGGGTCATTCGGGTCGTGTCGGTTTGACCCGGACCCGAAGCGGGTCGGGTTCGGGTCAGGAAAACTGACCCGTTTTCAAAAATGGCTCGGGTTCGGGTTGACCCGAATAGTGCCAAGTTAGTTTCGGGTTCGACCCGAACCAGAACCGTGACCCAAAATTGACACCCCTACTTAGGCCTTTGCTTACAGGTTTTATTTCCTTACATGTAACTAGTTTATATAAATGAAAATGGGCTACCCCCATAATTTTCCAAAAAAAAAAATAAATAAATAAAAAGAGTGCGGGTCCCACGCAAAAAATAAAAAATAAAACTTCCTATGAGAGAACTTGGGATGCGTCTTTCCATTGGCAGATTGTGTACGGGAAAACGCGCTTGGTTCATTGAAGAGCTATTTGGAAAAAAAACTTTTTTTTTTTTTCAAAAAAAAAATATAATAATAACAATCTTATATTGGTTCTGTGTACTAACATGCCCCAACTTATTCATCAGTTTTTAATTGTGGAACTTGTCTCTTCAAAGGACGTTCAGATGACATCTCTTAGCCAGAATTCAGTGAATCTCCATCGGCAGAACTTAGAGCAATGGCAGAAAACATATATTAATGTATGTCTTAATTCACAAATCGTTCACATATGTCATGGAAATAATTTTTTTGATTTTATATGAATATAGTTATTTAGCAGATATTTTATATCAAGTGATATTTATTAATATACTTATATTTCATATTACTATATGTTTATTTTAAATAAAAATAAAGAGAGATATATAGATGTATGATATATGTATATTTATATGATATTTGAAATGTTATGGTATATATTTTACGGACTCTGCAGGCTTTGACATATGAAATAAGGGTGCTACGTACTTGATACGTCCTCCTCGGGCACAAATCTCGAGGAAAAAAGAAGCTGGAAACTTCAAAATTTAAATCTGGGAGCATCTGAACTCTGATTTCAACAAACTTATAGTCAAACTGAGCATCTCGGAAATACGAACCCAGCGACACCAAATTTGACTTAATACGAGCCCAAAGAATTCAAATCAAGGACCCGAAGCATTGTTGGAAGGTTTGAACCACAATTTTGGGTTACCAAACGATTTCCAAACTTGACTAGCTTATAGTCGAATCAAGCGGCTTGACGAGATGAATCCAACGAGCCCAAGATCAATGAATTCCGATGCCTATTAGACCATCAAATGTCAATCAAACTGTCCATGATCAAGGGATTCAACATCGACCCTCCATCCGAGCACTCCCCCTTTACCCTTGATCTCTCACCTATTTACGGGCCATGCCACTCCATAAAATCTATAAATAGACCCCTCATTTCTCTTGAGAGGGGGACCGAAGCAAGAAGAGAAGAAGAGAAGAACGAAGAAGAGAAGGAAGAAGCTCCTCCTCGACCACCGCCGAACTTCCGCCGGACCACCGACGAACCATTGTCGGAGTTTCGCTGGACCACCGTCGGAGGCCCTCAGCTTCTCCAAACCACCAATTGAGGCCCTCACATCCGCCAAACCACCGCCTAATGCCGTTGCTCCGCCGAACCACCACTTGAGGCCCTCACCTCTACTGGACCACCGCCTGACGGAGTTGCTCCTCCGGGCCACCACTTGAGGCCCTCACCTCCACCGGACCACCGTCTGACGTCGTTACTCCGCCGGACCATCACTTGAAGCCCTGGGCTTAACCAGGCCACCACCTAAGGCTGGGACATCCGCCTAACCGCCACTTGAGGCCCTGTGCTCCACCAGAACTCCACCTGAGGCATGGACTTATGTTGGGCCACCACCTGATGCCCAGAGTTCTACCAGAGTACCGCCCTATAGACAGCGGTCTTTTTGACCCCGGTCTCATGCCGACTACGGTCCTTCTGACCTCCGTCGCCTACTATGGTCCTTCCAACCTCCATCAACAGAGAATGGACTTTCTAACCCCGGTCTCTTGACGACTACGGTCCTTTCGACCTCTATCACCAACCTAAGGCTGGGACTTCCGCCTAACCTCCACTTGAAGCCCTGTGCTCCACCAAACATCCACCTGAGGACTGGACTTCTGATGGGCCCCACGTGATGCCCAGAGTTCTACCAGAGTACCGCCCTACTATAACAGTCTTTCTGACCCCGGTCTCATGGCGACTACGGTCTGACCTCCATCGCCTACTATGGTCCTTCTGACCTCCATCAACAGACAACGGTCTTTCTGACCCCGGTCTCATGCTAACTACGGTCCTTCAGACCTCTGTCACCTACTATGGTCGTTCCAACCTCCATCAATAGACAATAATCTTTCATACCTCGGTCTCCTGCCGACTATGGTCCTTTTTACCATTGTCGCCTACTAAGGTCCTTCTGACCTCTATCACTAGACAACGGTCTTTCTGACCTCCATCCTATCGACTATGGTCATGCCGACAAAACAAACATATTTATTATAACTCCCTCCATGTAATGCACTCTATATGATGTACATTTGTGGCATCAAGCCAATGCTTTCTCCAAAGGAAGGGCCTCATTTGTAATCGACTACAAATACTAGTGGATTCATGCAAACTGTGCCAGGCCCCATAGTTTTCCCCACTTTTTAGGGGGTTTTCACGTAAAAACTCTGATGTCTCTTATGAATGCTACACCCTCTTATTTATCTGATTGTGTGCTGGATCTTCGTACAATGCTAAGATGTTAAAATATACATTTCTCTACCTCCGCGAATATTTCATGACGCAACAGTTTGGCGCCGTCTGTGGGAAAGTGATTCCCGACTGGGGGAGGGGGCAATTATTGCTTCAATCTCAAAAGATCACCCTTATCAACTTCTTGACATCAATCATTGCTGCATCAATTTCATAAGAATCAGATGCGGACTTGGGGGCAATTTTGACTCCAATCGTGGCAAAAAAGATCCTCTAATGCTTTCAATATCAAGATGATATATAAGGAAACTCCTGGCTAATGAAATGATGCTTCTGAAAGCCATATATAGTCCCTTATCAGATTTTTACTCCTTGGGCAAGGTCTTAATCTCGACAAAAAAATGCAGTAACAATCTAAAAGATAGATCATTCTCTACTTTTGATCCTGGTTACATGCGGCGTTCACCCCCTCCCAATCAAGTAAAAATCAATCCAGGGGGATTCTCTCGACCTCTTCTACACAAGTTAATTTCACCGAGAAAGGCTCTGACATACAAACTCAGATAGATCTTACATCCTTGGTGGATTCTCTCGACCTCTTCCACACAGGTTAACGTCATCGAGCAGGGTCTCACATACAAACTCGGATAGGTCTTACATCCTTGGTGGATTCTCTCGACCTCTTACATACAGGTTAACGTCATCGAGCAAGGCTCTAACATATAAAATTGGATAGGTCTTATATTCTTGGTGGATTCTCTCGACCTCTTCCACACAGGTTAACGTCCTCGAGTAGGGCTCTGACATACAACCTTGGATAGGTCTTACATCCTTGGTGAATTTTCTCGTCCTCTTCCATACAGGTTAACGTCATCTAGCAAGGCTTTGACATACAACCTCGGATAGGTCTTAGATCCTTGGTGGATTCTCTCGGCCTCTTCCATACATGTTAACGTCATCGAGTAAAGGCTCTGACATATAACCTCGGATAGGTCCTACATCCTTGGTGAATTCTCTCGACCTCCTCCATACAGGTTAACATCGTCTAGCAAAGGCTCCGACATACAACCTCGGATAAGTGTTACATCCTTGGTGGATTCTCTTGACCTCTTCCACACAAGTTAACATCATCGAGCAAAGGCTCTGACATACAACCTCAGATAGGTCCTATATCCTTGATGGATTCTCTCAATCTCTTTCATACAGGTTAGCGTCATCGAGCAAAAGCTCTGACATGCAACCTCAGATAGGTCCTACATCCTTGGAGGATTCTCTTGACCTCTTTCACACAAGTTAACGTCATCAAGTAAGGCTTTGACATACAACCTCGGATAGGTCTTACATCCTTTGTGGATTCTCTCAACCTCTTCCACACACGTTAAACGTCTTCAAGCAAAGGCTCTAACATACAACCTCGGATATGTCTTACATCCTTGGTGGATTCTCTCGACCTCTTCCATACAGGTTATTATCATCGATCAATGATCTGACATACAACCTCGGATATGTCTTAAATCCTTGGTGGATTCTCTCGACCTCTTCTATACAGGTTAACGTCATCGGGCAAAGGCTATGACATACAACCTCGGATAGGTTTTACATCATTAGTGGATGAAATATAGGTTAACATTATCGAGCAAAGGCTATAACATACAACCTCGGATAGGTCTTACATCCTTGATTAACATCACCAGAATTTCATCAATAGACTTCCATCTGACTTCTCCACAAAGTTAAATTTCTACCCGATATTAAAATTTTTCCTATCGCTGAACTTTTACCTTGCAAGACTTTCGTCAGAATTCTACCTGATGTCAGACTTCTACCTGCCGTCGGTTTACTACCTGTGATTGCACTTTTGCTTGTCGATGGACTTTCGTCGGTCTTCTACCTGATATTGTACTTCTACCCAGTGTCAAAATCCTGCCTATCAACGGACATTTGTCGGGCTTCTACCAAACGTTGAATTTCTACCCGACATCAGAATTCTACTCTACGCCAAATTTCCACCATTCATCAAACTCCTACTAGACGTTGTATTTCTGCCCGACGCCAGATTTCTGCCCATCAACCATTCTTTCAACATCCCTCTTTACAACGATCTCTCCGAACTTCCTTACAAAGAAAGGGGCCTTGGAGGACCAAGGGGAAAGCCTCAATTGTAAGAATAGAGGGAGAAGGGGGGTCTTCGGACTTCCTTGCAAAGAGAAGGGCCTTGGAAGACCAAGGGAAAGCCTCAATTGTAAGAATAGAGGGAAAAGGGGGGTCTCCAGACTTCCTTGAAAAGAGAGGAGTCTTGGAAGACCAAGGGAAACCCTCAATTGTAAGAATAGAGGTAGAAGAGGGGTCTCCGGACTTCCTTACAAAGAGAGGGGCCTTTGAAGACCAAGGGAAAGCCTCAATTGTAAGAATAGAGGGAGAGGAGAAGGTGCAACTAATTCATATCCATAAGGGGGGCATTTATAGGCAAAAGAGAGGGCAGTTGGACTTAAAACAAAAAAATTGACCTAACCGTCGGCGTTTGCCGGCGATTAAGCGTCGACGGTTTGCCGGTGATTAAGAAAATCGCCTGCTAACCACAGGCCGGCCACGCAGGCTGGCTGACGAGCCAGCGTGGTCTGTCAACAGTGTAAGGGCTAACACGAAGTTCAAGCGCGGGCTGCGGGCAGGCAACTGCGTGGGTTTGGGTGGGCTATTACGTAGGCTAGGCGTGGGCCAGCGGGCCCGATCACGTGGGCGACTGCACAGGCACTGCTGCGATGCGGCACCAGTGGCGCGGCGGCGGCCAGCGGTAGCATTTCTATCCTGACGCATTCTCAGGCTCAAATTAGGGCCCAAAAAGGTCGAATCAGACATTTTTTGGGTCCCAAAAACTATTTTTTGATGTTCTAGACTCAATTTTGATACTTTTAAAGCCGTACGGGACCTCTACGCCCACAAACTGACTATGTTCAAATTTCAAATCGCACAAAAAATTTCCCGCGAGCTATAATGCTTATTTTTGGACATCTGGAGCATTGACGGTCAAAAATAGGGGGCAACTGATACGTCCTCTAAATATTATCTTGATCGGGCATGAATCTCGAGGCAAAAAGAAGCCGGAAACTTCAAATTTTAAATCTGGGAGCATCTAAACTCTAATTTCAATAAGCTTATAGTCAAACTGAGCATCTCAAAAATACAAACCCAACGACACCAAATTTGACTCAATCTGAGCCCAAATGAGTCCAAATCAAGGACCCGAAGCTCTGTTGGAAGGTTTGAACCACAATTTGGGATATTAAACGATTTTCAAACTTGGCGAGCTTATAGTCGAATCGAGCGGCTCAATGAGACAAATCCAACGAGCCCAAGATCAATGAATTCTAATGCCAATTAGACCTTTAAGTGTCCATCAAACGGTCCATGTTCAAGGGATTCAACATCGATCGTCCATTCAAGCACTCCCCCTTTATCCTTGATCTCTCACCTATTTACGGCCAATGCCACTCCAAAAAATCTATAAATAGACCCCTCATTTCTCTTGAGAGTGGGACCGAAGCAAGAAGAGAAGAAGAAAAGAAGGAAGAAGAGAAGGAAGAAGCTCCTCCTCTACCACCCGCCGGAATTCCGCTGGACCACCGATGGACCATCGCCGGAGTTTTGCCGGACCACTGCCGTAGGCCCTCACCTTCGCTGGACCACCACTTGAGCCCCCTCACCTCCATCGGACCACCGCCTGACGCTGTTGCTCTGCCGTACAACCACTTGATGCCCTCGCCTTTGCCAAACCACCGCCTGACGCCGTTGCTCCGCTGGACCACCACTTCAGGCCGTCACCTCCAATGGACCACCTCTTGATGGCGTTGCTTTGCTGGACCACCACTTGAGGCCCTCGCCTCCTCCAGAACACCGCCTAACGCCGTTGCTCCGCCGGACCATCACCTGAAGCCCTTTGCTTAACCAGGCCACCACCTAAGGCTGGGACTTCCGCCTAACCGCCACTTGAGATTTTATGCTCCACCAGAACTCCACCTGAGGCCTGGACTTTTGCTGGGTCACCACCTGACGCTTAGTGTTCTACCAGAGTACAGCCCTACAGACAACGGTCTTTCTGACCCCAGTCCAATACCGACTATGGTCCTTTTGACCTCCATCGCCTACTATGGTCCTTCCAACCTCCATCAACAGAGAACGATCTTTCGGACCCCAGGCTCCTGCCGACTACGATCCTTTCGACCTCTATTGCTAACCTAAAGCTGGGACTTCCTCCTAACCGCCACTTGAGGCCCCGTGCTCCACGAGAACTACACCTAAGGCCCAGAATTCTCCTGGGGCCACCACCTGACGGCCAGAGTTCTACCTATGTACCGCCCTACTACAACGGTCTTTTCTAACCCCGGTCTCATGCTGACTACGGTCCTTCTGACCTCCGTCACTTACTATGGTCCTTCCAACCTTCATTAATAGACAATGGTCTTTCTGACCCCGGTCTCATGCCGACTACAGTTCTTCTGACCTCCATCGCCTACTATGGTCCTTCTGACCTCCATCAACAGATAACGGTCTTTTTGACCCCGGTCTCCTGCCGACTACGGTCCTTCCAACCTCTGTCGCCTACAAAGGTCCTTCCGACCTCCATCTCTAGACAATGGTATCTCCGACCTCCATCCTATCGACTATGGTCGTGCCGACAAAAAAAAAAAACATTTATCATAACTCCCTCCATATAATGCACTATATATAATGTACATTTGTGACATCAAGCCTTGGCCTTCTCCCAAGGAAGGGCCTCATTTATATTCGACTACAAATACTAGTGGATTCATTCAAACAGGGCCAGACCCCTTTGGTTTTTTCCCCCTTTTTGGGGGTTTTCCACGAAAAAAACTCTGGTGTCTCTTATGAATGCTACACCCTCTTATTTATATGATTGTGTGCTGGATCTTTGTACAATGCTAAGACGTTAAACTATACATTTCTCTGCCTCCTCCACGACTATTCCAGGACGCAACACTACTGATATATCATCAAAAAATTACCTTGATCGGGCACGAATCTCGATGCAAAATCAAATCAGAAGCTTCCAAAATTAAAATTGAAACCATTTGAACTTCGATTTTAGCAAACTTACAGTCAAATTGAACGTCTTGGAAATACAAACCCAACGACACCAAATTCAACTCAATCTGAGCCCAAAATGAGTCCAAATCAAGGACCCAAAGCACTGATTGAAGGTTCGAAGCACAATTTGGATTACCAAACTATTTTCAAATAGTACGTGCTTATTGTTAAATTGAGTGGCTCAATGAGACGAATCCAACAAGCCTAAGATTGCCAAATTCTAACATCACTAAGATCTTCAAATGTCTGACAAACGGTCCATGATCAAGAGATTCAACATTGGTCGTCCATCTAACCACTCTCCATTTACCCTTGATCTCTCCCCTATTTACGGGCCATGCCACTCCAGAAATCTATAAATATACCCCTCATTTCTCTTAAGGGCGGAGGAATCCAAGAAGAAAGAGAAGAAGAAAGAAGAGAAGGAAGAGAATAAAGAAGCTCCTCATCGACCACTGGCTGAGTTCACCGGACCACCACCTGAGGCCCCACCTCAGCCAGGACACCACCTGAAGTCATTGATCCGCCGGACCACCACTTAATGTCGTTGCTCCACCAAACCACCACTTAAGGCCCTCGCCTTCGTCGGACCACCACCACCTGAATCCCTTGCCTTCGTCGGACCACCACCTGAGGCCCTCAACTTTGCCGAACCACCGTCTGACATCGTTGTTTCATCGGACTACCACATGAGGCCCTCGCCTTCGTCGGACTGCCACCTAACGCCTGCGTCTTTGCCAGACCACCACTTGAGGCCCGGACTTCCGTCGGACCACCACTTGAGGCTCCGAGCTCCACTAGTACACCACCTGATACCCGAAGTTCTGCTGGGCCATCACTTGACACCGAGAGTTTTTCCTGAAGTACCACCCTTCTACTACGATCTTTCAAACCCATGTCTCATGCTGACTATGATCCTTTCGACCTCCGTCATCAGACAATAGTCTTTCTGACCCCGATCTCTCTTACCTACCTACTATGGTCTTTCAGACCCATGTCTCATGCTGATTATGGTCCTTTCGATGACCATCACCAGACAATGGTCTTTTCTGACCCCGGACTCCTGCCAACTATGATCTTTCGGACCACTATCTCATGCTAACTATGCCCCTTCCAACCAAACAAACATGTCTATGTTGATTATTGTAACTCCCACCATGTAATGCGCTCTATTTGATGTATATTTGAAACATCAAGCCAATGCCTTCTTCCTAAGAAGGGCCTCATTTGTAATCGATTGCAAATATTAGTGGATTCATTCAAACTGGGTCAAGCCCCATGGTTTTTTCCCCTTTTCAGGGGTTTCCACATAAAAACTACGGTGTCTCTTATGAACGATAGACTCTCTTTCTTATCTTCTTGTGTGCTGGATCTTCGTACAATGCCAAGACATTAAACTATATATTTCTATACCGCTGTGAATATTTCAGGATGCAACAAAAAATCATAAAGTAGGACTATAGGAATTCATCATTTAAAATTTGTCCATTTTAAAAAAAGTAATGATAATGTTAGCCGATTCCATAAAAGTAGGAACATGCAGCAATGCATAATTGAGATAGCAGAGATTCCACCAATATTTTTTGAATATTTCATTCCGAAAAATCACAAAAGCAACATCTTCGCAACGTGACAAACTATAGGAAAATTTCAGTAACTGTATTGAATTGATCAACCTAAAAATATCCTCATTAATTGTTCCTGAGGCTAAATAAGTCATCGTGGCCTATTTAGATATTATTAAAAATTAAACATTAATCTTTTAATTTATTTTAAGATAAATAAATATTTTTAATATTAAGTTCATCCTAAATTAAGTTTAAAATTTATAATAATCAAAATATTTTAATCCGATTTTTTCACTAAATAGGCTAAGATATTTAAAGATAAATATACTATAAAAAATAAAGATTAATGAAACATTACAATCATTTTTTTAAATTAAATTTAATCATAATTAATTATTTAATCACAATTTTTTCAAAGTTGTCATTACATTTACAACCATTTGGAATGTCCTTCAAAATTAATTTAAAAGCTCCGATATAATTATTTTGTAATTTTACATTAATAAATTTTCCCTATTTTTAAAAGTTTATGATAATTTCTTAATTTTGTTATGACTTGATTGACTTGGTAAGCATTTAGTGATTTGAATGACCAATGAGAGAGGCTAAAAACAGGATTATTTTTGCTTTTTGTAATGAAAAAACCTAATTTTTATATTTTATATTTTGTATATGGAAACATAAAATAAATTACATTTTTTCCTTTATAATTATTGCGGGCTAGAAAATATGCGGCGATAGAGATTTAATTTTACGTCTTAACGTTGTACGGATAACTAGCTCACACACAAAGAACACAATATTTTTTACGTGGAAAAACCCTTGAAAAGGGGAAAAACCATGAGGCCTAGCCCAGTTGAAAATAGTTCCACTAGACTTTAAGTTGGTTACAAAGAACTGAATCCCCTCCAAGGGTGATCAGATTTACAATCAGTAACTGTTCGATAGGAGTCAGGTGTTAGACCCGGTGTCACTTGGAAGTTCGGGTGTTGATGGTCTGGCCCTGAGCAGAATGTAAGGCCTTCAGCAGAACGTTGGGCCTTAAGCAGGATGTCAGGTCTGAATGTCGGGTCTGAAGAAGGACGTCGATTCTTCAGCAGGACGTCGGATCTGAACGTCGGGCCTTAAGAAGGACGTTGGGTCTTCAGCAGGACGTCGGATCTGAACATCGGGCCTTAAGGCAGGATGTCGGGTCTGAAACAGGACGTCGATTCTTCAGCAGGATGTCGGATCTGAACGTCGGGCCTTAAGAAGGACGTTGGGACTTCAGCAGGACATCAGATCTAAACGTCGGGCCTTAAGGCAGGATGTCGGGTCTTCAGCAGGACGTCGGATCTGAACGTCGGGTCTTCAGCAGGACGTCGGGTCTGAACGTCGGGTCCTTTAGGCAGTGGTGTAATGAAACTCCGGTGGTGGTTCGGTGAGGCTTCAGTGGTGGTCCGGCGAGGCTCCTACGGTGGTCCGGCGATGTTCTGGCGGTGGTCTGGCGATGCTCCTACGGTTGTCCAATAATGATCCGCCGGCCGTCGAGGAGCTTCTTCCTTCGCTTCTTTCTTCTCTTCTCTTCTCTTTCATGCTTGGTTCCCCTCTTGTGAAGAATGAGGGCTCTATTTATAGATTTTCTGGAGTGGCATAGCTCATAAAATTGGCGTGAGATCAGGGGCGAATAGGGAGTGGTCGAATGGACGACCGATATTGAATCCTACGATCATCCACCATTTGTTGGACATTTGAAGGCCTTTAATGATATTGGAATTCTGTAATCTTGGGCTTGTTGGATTCATCTCGTCGAACCGTTCGATTTGAGTATAAGCTCGTTAAAATTGAAGACCGTTTGGTAACTCAAATTGCGGTTTGAACCTTCCAACAGCGCTTCGATCCATGATTCGGACCCATTTGGGCTCTGATTGGGTCGAATTTGGTGTCGTTGTGTTTGTATTTCCGAGACGCTCAACTTAACTATAAGCTCGCTAAAATCAGAGTTCAACTGCCCTTGAATTTAAGTTTTAGAATTTTCAGGTAGATTTTGCCTCGAGATTCGTGTCCGATCAAGATAATTTCATGATGACGTATCAGTTGCCCCCCTATTTTCGGACAGGAGTCCAAAAATACTTGTTCCAAAATTTTACACTAGCTGAATCGCAAAAATTACGTTCCAAAAGTTGAACACTTGCACAAACTTGATGTTAGAGGCCCCGTTGAGCTCCGAAAGTGTCGAATTTGAGTTTGGAACGTCGAAAAACATGTTCGGTGACTCCAATAACGTCCAAATCGGATTGTCCGGCATGAAGATCGGGGCCCGGGAATGTTTGACGACCGTCACTCTATTCTTACAATTGAGGCCTTCCCTTGATTTTCCAAGGCCCTTCTCTTTGCAAGGAAGTCCGGAGATTCTCCCTTCTCCTCTTTTCTTCTTCTCCCGCTGTCCTTACAATTGAGGCTTTTCCCTTGGTCCTCCAAGGCCCCTCTCTTTGCAAAGAAGTCAGCAGATCCCTCATTCTCCCTCTATTCTTTCAATTGAGGCTTTCCCTCAGCGTTGTACAGGCCTGAGGGCCCCTCTCTTTTCAAGGAAGTCTGGAGATCCCTCCTTCTCCCTCTATTCTTATAATTGAGCTTTCCCTTGGTTCTCCAAGGCCCCTCTCTTTGCAAGGAAGTCCAGAGATACCTCCTTCTCCCTCTAATCTTATAATTGAGGCTTCCCCTCGGCCTTGTCCAGGCCCGAGGCCCCCTCTTTGCAAGGAAGTCCGGAGCTCCCTCCTCCCTCTATTCTTACAATTGGGGCTTTCCCTTGGTGCTCCAAGGCCCCTCTCTTTTCAAGGAAGTTCTGAGATCCCTCCTTCTCCCTCTATTCTTACAATTGAGGCTTTCTCTCGGCCTTGTTAAAGCTCGAGGCCCCTCCCTTTACAAGGAAGTCCGGAGATCCCTCCTTCTCCCTCTATTCTTACAATTAAGGCTTTCCCTCGGCCTTGTCCAGGCCTGAGGCCCCTCTCTTTGCAAGAAAGTCCGGAGAGATCGTCGTAAGGAGGGAGGTTGAAAATACTGTTGAAGTACAGAAAAATCCGGCATCGATTGGGAGGCTGACAGCGGATAGAAGTCCGACGAGGGTTGACGACGAGGAACGGCATATAAATAACATATAGATTTATGATCGATAAATAACATAAATACCAACATGCTTATGATGAGTAGTTACTTCAACTTCTTTGGTGCAACAAGTTTCTTTTTTGATGTTTTCTGATTTTTTAGATTATTGTT
The DNA here is from genome assembly GCA_019514585.1 of Dendrobium officinale. Lineage (NCBI taxonomy): Eukaryota > Viridiplantae > Streptophyta > Magnoliopsida > Asparagales > Orchidaceae > Dendrobium > Dendrobium officinale. Next base: position 52,622,232 of record CM033688.1, read on the forward strand.
TTTCTTATTTTAGTTATGTTAATTGATATCTAGGACTTAAAATTGTAATATCTTCATTTGATATCAATATATGTTCCAATGTTTTATTGTTTAATTTTTTTTTTTGAAATGTGTGTTAGACTTTATGACATTCATTTTTTTTAATCTTAATAGTGCTTTAACCTAAATTATAAATTAAAATTAATTTTATTAGAAAATCTAATTATTTTAAATTTAAGTGATGCTTATAACTTGATATTATTAGGATTTTCAATTTCATGTCTCTTATTTATACTACATTATCTTTAGTATTATTATTGCAATTTAGATATTTTCTTATTTTGTATTTCTCTTTTCCAATAGTATTTATGCACTTAAAAAAATTTGAAATTTTAGATTATTGATTTCAGAAAGAATTCAATTACTCTTGAAAATTATACAAATGTATAAAAATCAAAAGAATTGCACAAAAGTTTGCAATAAAAAAAGAGGCACAAAATAAGCCTAAAGTAAAAAAGATGCACAAAAATGTGCCATAAAATTGAAAAAGATGCGCAAAGCGTCACATGTGGTAGTTACTTCTTTTCGGACTCTTTTAATCTCTTAATTCAAATTGATCTTATGTTCATTTATAATTGACATTGAAATTTGAAATATAAAATTTTTTATTCATCCTTAGTGCAATGATTTTCTTTATCTTCATGTCTAAATTGACTCATGTCTTTGATAAATTATTTTTATTATCTATGTTATCTCACTTTTTAAATTATTTGAAATTCTATTATTTCTCTAATAGTTTAATTTTATTTGCATATCTTATTTCAATCACTTTCAAGATTAAATTATCAAATGAATTTCATACTTCTGCTTACATTTCAAGACTTCTTTTCGTCTTCACTTTTTGCTGTTGTCAAAAAGGAGGAGAAATTGTTTGTTTGTATTGTTTCTTTTTTTTATAGTCCTTTTTATGTTTGTCATTATTGTAGATGTTTGCATTATTGTAGTTGTGTGTTTTGTATGTTTCTTATTTTGTATAAAATTTTTGAAAAATATTTTTTTTTTAATTTATGCCACCTTATTTTTCATGTATTCTTCAATTCAGGGGGAGTTTAGGAGTTTCTTAGAATTTAAAATCCTATAAACAATAATTTTTTGCCATCATAAAAAAGGGGGAGATTGTTAAGAATGTTGCTATTTGCATGTTTTACATTTTTGCAACTTGTATTATTTTGATGATTTCAAATATTATTGTTTTATGTATAGATATATCCTAACACTTTTTCAAAGATTTGTTTTTGCTCTAGTGTATACTAACATTTCAGGAGAATCAACTCCAAACTATGAAGACTCCAAATCAAATTCAGCATCGAATCATTTGTAAATTAAAAGCTTTAAAAATATTTTTTGAATTGAGACGGAGTGATTATAATTGAGTGAATATTCACAACACACACATATGGGGGAATAATTTTTTGTGAACTGATCGTACGGGATGAACATAGTTCGTAGGGGACGATCATGTCAATTAACCCGTCGGAAGAGCAATGGATCGAACAGGCAGCGAGAAAATTTTTCTAAGTCCTAATCATTCGGACGAATTTAATATTCTTCCCGGGACGAATGCCTCTGGATTCTCACGTTGCAGTGTTTGACCAGACGAAATGCATTGTTCGTCTCTATACAAAACTCTCTGTTTAAAATCGTACAAGACAAAATTACCCTTCATCTCTGGACGAAACTCTCTGTTTAAAATCGACCAGGACGAACCAAACTGACTTACCTCAGTTGGTTACGTCCTGCAAGGATTTAGAAATTGACCTATGGAATAACCGTTTCATACCGGACGAACCTAATTCGTACAGGATGATAATCGTGTACGAACATAGTTCGTACCAATATACATTAGGATCATTTTCGACACTTTAAGTAAAATCGTCCAGGACGATCCATGATCGTACGAGACGATCCACTGAGTACATAATTGAAAATTTTCCATTTTTGGGCAGTTTTTCTTGTCTTTTCTATATATAGTCCAAATTAGATTGCCACCAAATCTTTATGGTCATTGATCTTCATGTCTATTGAAACAAGACTCAAGCAGAGAGTGAGTGAGAGCATTCAAAGAAGGATTTCTACCACTGAAGCGTGAAGGCTTTACTTGGTTTTCAAAGGTAAGATTTCCTACTTGTGATTTGAGATTAATTCACTATTTTCTTTCTTTTTTCTAGATTTTTTGTGTGGAGATCTGTCAAGGAGATCGGGTTCTCTACCCACACTAGGAGAGTATAAAAAGGATGAAGGGTTCTCTGCCCACACTAGGAGAGTGTGAAAGGACGGACGGTTCTCTGTCAACACTGGGGATAGTGTAAAAAGATGATGGTTCTTTGCTGTACCGGATAGTGGTGGAAAGAGTGTTTATAAAGGCTTCTCCGCCTTGATGTGGGTGCAAAGGGAGAGACACTATTGGTATTAATGCAATACTCAGAGGGTGCCTCTGGGGAGTGGATGTAGGTCTGGTTTAGACCGAACCACTATAAATCTTGTGTCGTTTATTTTTATTTTTTTTATTTTTCACATTTTACTGTTTAAAAAGTTATGTTTGAAAAACTTTTTTATAAAAATTTACTAAAGTTATTTTCGATTCAACTCATGCAAAAGAGGGATAATTTTTAACTACCAATTCACCCCCCCCCCTCTTGATAGCCGTGGGACATTAACTTAGGTTTAACAACCTATTCACTAGACTCAACACCATGACCTATAGTGTTCAGTTGGATAAGGACCAGAATAAAAAATCTATTGAGAAAAAGAAATATAGAGGGATGATTGGATCTTTACTTTACCTGACTGCTAGCCGACCTGATATAATATTTAGTGTTTTGTATCCATGCTAGATTTTAAGCTGACCATAGAGAATCTCACCTGACTGCTGTTAAGAGAATCCTTAGATATCTTTTGGGGACCCAAAACTTAGGAATCTGGTATCCTAGGCACAACCCTTCTTTTGAAATTATTAGATATTTTGATTCCAATTTTATAGGATGTAGGGTGGATAGAAAGAGTACTTCTAGGACTTACCAATTTATAGGACAGGCTTTAGTCTCTTGATATATTATAAAATAAAACTCTGCAGCACTTTCCACTACTGAAACTGAGTACATTATCTTGAGGAGTTTGTATTGCCCAAGTCATTTGGTTGAAGAATCAAGTTCTGGATTTAAGATTATCTGTATGCACAATTTCAATTCTTTGTGACAGCACTGGTGCCATTTATATTTTTAAGAATCCTATCCAACATTCAAGGACCAGACATATTGACATAAGACATCATTTTATTAGAGACCATGTGACCAAAAAAGACATTAAGTTAAACCATGTGACAACTGAGAATTAACTGACTGACATATTTACTAAAACACTGGCTTTTGACACTTTCAGCATCTTAAGGACCAGATTGGGTGTGATTGACATAAATGCATGAACTTGAGATCTACTAAATTCATAATTTTCTATTTTGTTGTTTTGTTTTTGTTTTCTTTATTTCAGGATGGTTTGTTTTTACTTTTTATTTATTTTTGCTATTTAGTTTTTAATTCTGTCTCTTTACTTTTTCTTTTTTTCTTTATGATCACTGCTGAATGATATTTTATGCCATACTTTTATTTTTGAAAATTTGTAGTCAATGTTTGATATTTCTAAATTAGTTAAAGGAGGAACACCGTTGATTATTTCTCTTCCTCTAACTTCTTTTAGTGGTGTGTATTTTTTTCTAAACAAAAGTTTTTATCCCAAATTAATAACTAGACTTTGCAATTGAGATATTTTATATCTTGCTACAGAAATCTATCTGAAATTTATAATAATATTCAAAGTATTTATATTACTTTCAAATTTTTTAAAATCTTTTTGTTGCATTTATCATATGATTTTGATTCTGTTTTGTGGTTTATTCTTCTTTATATTAGAGAGTGAGGTTTTCTTCTTTAATATCTAAAAGATATACTCACAACTAAGAGTATTTAAAGAGTTCTAAAAAAAGGATATAGTTTGCAAAAACTAAATAAGGCTAATGACATCAAATCAAAAGATGTGTAATGATGCCAAATTATAAAATATACACAAAGTATATCAAAAATCAAAAGATGCTCAAAGAGCGCTAATCAATTGACAAGAGGCATAAAATGAATCCACCAAAAGCAAGCTTTTCTTTCTTTCAAACTTTTAAATCTTCATGTGTCACTTGATACTTTCAAATGCTTGATTTCAAAATTTGAGATTGTAACTAATTACTTTGATATATTATCTATAAAATATTTTTTTGGAACCAAGTTTTGAATGAAACTCTTTTGCTAATCCAATTAATTTTTCTGAGTTAGATCTTTAATTTTAAAAGATGGTTTACCCTGTGAGAAGTCCGAGCTAGGGTTAACAGGATTGATTGTTCTACTGTTTTCCAGATTTCAATGATATTAACTCATTTATTCTTATAAATTTTCAATTCAATAACATGGAAAATTTATCATATTCATGCTTTGATAAAAAAAACTTAATTTTTTCGTCATTTGTTTGTCATTTCTATCATCTTTTTGTGTTATTTTATTTTTATTTTTATTATTATTTTTTTTTATATTTTTGGGACTTCTCTGATCATCTCCATCCATCCTTTAATTTTCAACTTTTTATCATATCGTCCCAGACGATATTTATATCATCCTAGACGATCCTTTCAAATCACTCTTATAAATCCATCTAACGGTTGATTTGACTTCTTTGAATTTTGTCATCATGGACGATCCGTTAGCGTCCTGAACGATCTGATTGTATTCTTCTTCAATTATTCGTGATCGACCCGGACGATTCTCTTCGTCCTAGACGATCTTTATTTCTCTACTCAAATTTTAAGGTTCGACCCAGATGATTCACATGTTTGTTTCGAACAACACACAAGGCAATACGTTTAAATGATTTAAATTCGGCCGGTACGATCACTTATAGTTGATCGTCCCGGATGATCCACCACATGTTCATCCCGTATGATACACACGTGGCAGTATGTTTAAATGTTTTAAATTGGGCTAGTTACGATCAATGATTATTGATTGTCTGGGACTATCCACCTGTTCAACCTGGACGATACACGTGATAATGTTTTAAATGCTTTTAAATTCGACCAGTATGATTCATTATTGTACATCGTCATGGATGATCCACTTAATCGGCCAGGATGATCTTCTTTTTCAACGGTCGTTCGACTTGACTCCTCGAGGAAATCATCTGTGTCTTATCATCCCAAACGATCTCTGATCGTCCTGGATGACTTTAATCCGTCTTACACTCCCTATTTCCCTGTCTCTTTGAGCATGGTTGGTGGAAAGCGCTCATGCATGCCTTCTGAGAGTTCCTCAAGGGTGAATTTGGACCCTCACTTCACTGAGGCGGCCGACCAAGCTGCCCTATCAGAGGTATAAGACGACTGGGAGCACTACATCCCGGACTATCTACCCTTGCATTCTCACCTATCTTGTCCTTGATTTGTTAATGCACACTTCCTTTACCTTTTTCCTCACTCTCATCATACCTTTCAACTCTGAGTTACTATTTGAATTTTTTTGCTAGCCTTCACATTAATTCCTCTTTTACTGCTCAGCTCTATGTGAATAGACATCTTGTCAAAATCACATATTAAGACTGTCAAAAACTCCTGCAACTGTCCACCACAGAAGACAAACTCCACATCCTATGCCAAGATCCCGACTACGACTGGGCTCCGGCCAACCACTTTCTGAGAAACACCAATGCCTTCAATCACGTTAAAGAGTTTAGCAGCTTACATAGAGATGCTAGGAAAATCCAACAAGTCCTTCATACTTCAGTTCTTCCAAAAGCTAGTGATCGCATCCATATCACTCCACTCCTTTCAATCACCACTTTCTACATTCTAACCCACCATAAGTTTAACGTCACTGAGCCAATCTTTCGATATATTGAGCACCTAATGAGTATCAGAGATTCAGGACATAGGAGGAAGCCCAATCTTGCCTTAGGAAATATCATAGCCTATGTCCTAGAATCCAAATACAACCTCTAATATCCAGCCCCTCCAAATTTTCAGCATGCATTCTACACAAACAACACCGTTCACATTCTTCATAATACTCATCTCCACCCGGGGCACGAGGAAGCTAAGGGAGCTGAGGAGGAGGCAGCTCCAACACCTGTTCCTGCACCTGCTCCGCTTCACCAACACTTTCAACTAGATCAGCAGGTAGAGTGATTCAACTAATGGGAGGCACGGTTCGAGACCTACATTGTTGTACAAGAGCAGCATCATACAGAGAGCATTGCTCGGTTTGATTCTTATATGGATCACCAGTAGCGACAACACGACCAGGGCATGGCCTGGTTTGGAGAGGTTTTTATCACTCTGTCTAATTTCTTTCAGCCACTACCACCACCACCTTCTTTAGATGATTAGGGGTTGTTTTTCTTTTAGTTTATTTTTCCTATGTTAATTTTATGTGTTCTACTTTGTCCTTTTTAGTAGTTTCTATTTTTTGTTCTGTTCCCTCCACCTTTTTGTGATGTCAAAAGAGGGAGTGCTGTATTGTTTATTAGTAAAATTTGAATTTTTAGTTTCACATCGTTTCTATTGATTTGCTTTGCATTGAACTACTTTAATTGTCTTTGTGTTTGCCATCATTAAAAATGGGAATATTATTGTGAATATGATTGCATGTAATATAATTTTGATGATAGCAAATCTTTTTATTTTTCTACGGCTCTCTTGCCTACTAACGTTTCAGGTCCACAAGATCAAATTATAAATCAAGCCAGGTCAAGGTTGGATAGATTAGGACTGAGTTAGCCTGTAATGTACATTTTATGTCTTTTACCCTTTCTAGAGTCAATTGTAAATAATTTGCTTCCTGATGATAAGTAACCTTGCACACACTTGAGAAAAAAAATTTCTATCTTAATGATTATAGTTTTTTTTATTTTGATCAAATCATCCTGGACGATCCAAAATCGTCCTAGACGATTAGCTAAAAATAAAAACCCTAAGTAGGGTATCCTAATTAAGGCAGCCGTCATTAAGCATATCGTCTCGAATGATATTACCATCATCTTGGACGATATACTCAAATAAAAAAGAATTAACTGTCAGATCTATTTAGGTATCTTTTACTTTTGGACATCATCCAGGAGATCATCCTTGACGATGTAGTACAATTATGTCTAAATTAATCTAGTAATTAAGAAAAGTAATTAAGATTTCATTGTTCGATCATATCGTCTGGGACGATCTTAGGATTGGTCAGGATGATCAATTCAAAAACTTTAGTTATTCATGGATGATAAAAACATCAGCCTACTTCTATTCAAAGCAATGCTCTGGATGATATGTACTGAATTGAACTAATCGGCCAGGACGATCACTTGATTGCCCTGGACGATCAAGTTAATTTTTCATCGTCTAGACTCCCTCCAGGGCAATGGTCTAGACGATATTCAATAACTTAAACTAATCGTGCAAGATGATATAGTATCATCTTGGATGATATGAACAAATTTTCTTTTGATCATCCCAAATCATCCTGGCTGATTTAGCTAAAATTGTACTAATCTTACAGGATGATATTTATATCGTCCTAGATGATAAAGTTGGTTTATTGCAATTAAGAGCTATTCCTAAGCTCTTCTATATAAGGGGTCTTATTCTACCCAAAAGTGTATCTTTTGCTACCTTGACCTGAGAGAGCCAAGAGGAGAGGGAGAGTAAGGGAGAGAGAGAGGGATCTTATGAGGGTGAGTTTATGAGAGTTTTGCACAAAGGTTGCTCCAAGGAAGGATCTATATCATCTTCTCTGGTCATCATCCCTAGTTCTTTGTGGGGTTCTAGAGAGGTCTACTTTAGCGATTGATCAAAGTTCTCTGCCTGCTTCAGGAGGAAGCAAAAGGAGTTAGGTACTTTGCATGCTTCAGGAGGAAGCGAAAGGAGTCGGGTTCTCTACCTCACCGGTTTCAGAAGAAAGGAGGTTTGTAAAAGCTTCTCCACCTTACTGTGGGAGCAAAAAAGAGAGTCACTGAGTTTAGTGTAATACCCGGAGGAGAGGCTCCGGGGAGTGGACGTAGGTTGAGTTGACCGAACCACTATAAATTTTTGTGTTCTTTATTCTGCCTTTTTCTATATTTAATTTTCGCACTTTGATTTTTAGTGGTGAATTTTGGTTTGGTTGTAGTTTGTGTTTTGATTGAGAAATATTTTAAAATACCAATTTACCCCTCCTCTTGGTTAGCTTTGGGCTAGTTCATAATGACTTAACATCCCTAACAAACTTTTCAAGTGTTATCAAAGCGGGATTCATAAAATCTAATTTTTGAAAACTTTTGAATTTTGATCATAGAGTTCAGCTTTAATGTGTCCCAGCTTTAACGATCAGCTTTGACAATCAGCTTTAACGATCAGCTTTAACCGGAGCGGCTAACGCCAAAATTTTTTCCTCCGAAATCCACAACGATGGTAAACCATGAAAAGAAGCAATTTTGAGATCAGGAAATAGGGAGGAGGAAGAATTACTAGAAAGAGCATCACGAAAAGACTTCGAAGCAACTTTACTAGCAAAAAAACTAGGATCAACTAAATGCTTAGCCACCATCGACAAAAAAAACCAGTCGAAAGCAAAGCAAAGGAAGACAAGACAAAATGAAGAAGCAAACATAAATCAAAACTTCTCCGAGAAGAGAAGAGCCACCAGCAGCCCCGAACCAAGAGGCAGAGAACGAGGTGCCAAATGGGAAGTGTACCCTAGCAGAGCGAACATCAAACCCTAAATCATTGGTGAGCTAATGAGCCTACTCAAAGGGAAAAATCATGCATGCTCATAAGATTATACTCATATCATTAATGAAAACTTATGATATAAAATTACTATATGTTATACCTTACAATATTGTTATGTGCTAGAAATTTGTGGAGATGGAAAAATAATTTAATATCCAAGTTCTCCTTGAAGATTTTATACACAAGCAGGGGGGGGAAAAAAAGAAAAGAATACAAAAACTAATAAAATTTTAACATAGAAAATCTAGTTAGAGAAAAATTATAAAGTTCGACCTAGTTGAAATGATCAATTATGTTAATAAGGAATTAGGAATCCAGCCTTCCCCTCAACTAGGGAAATAGAAATACGATCTATTAAAATGTGCGTTTTTTTTTTGAATGTATGAATTATTTTTTGTTGTTTAGACATTTGATCCAACTAAAATAGAAGTTGACTAACATAGATTCTTGAAAGCTATAATGTGAAAGACCAACTTCAATAACTTAAATCGGACAAATGGATTAAAGAACAAAAAAAAAGCTGTAGAAGCAAAATCAAAATAATAGTAATATTAAAATAAAACTGTGCATTTATAATTGAAGAGAGGGATCATACCTGAGAAGCTTAACATGCCATACGAAACAGAGGAAAGAAATAAAGATCTCAAAAGAAAAATTTACAACAATTAGTAAATAAATCAAATGATTGTGCGATAATTATGGAGTTTGAAAATTAAATAAATAATTTGCAAGATGAATGATAGTCATAATAGTAAAGGAGACGAATGGATCTATAATTGACTAGAGGTACTTGTAGATAGGAAGTTTAATAGAGTAAATTAAGATTATGAACAAGATTTATTTATTACTTCACAGTGAACTAAAATTTTATCTTGCCATGCATGAACCACTGAAGACAAATTTCTCATTATGTTATTTGTGTATATGCCATAGCTAAAAGCAACTTTGTAGCATCCGTCAAAATTAACCATATGTAGTGATATTGAGATTCTGAACACAAAACCATGCAATTAACATGGAAAAAAATGAAAATTCAATAGAAAATCCACTTGAAGGTTATGCAAAAAAAAATAGGAAGCATGCAAGTAATCCCATTTTAGCCTAATAAGTATTAAAGAATAAAATTTAATTAAATGTACCAAAAAAATGGGAAGAAGAGCAAACGGAGAAGCCAAATAAGAGAAGAACGTGCAGAATCAACTGTTTGATACCATTGAGCAACGACAAAGCTGGTAGATAACCGCAACAGTGACATGTGGAGAAAAGCAATCAATCAGATTACTTTAGCTTTCTTTGATGCAATTAATTTTTAAGCTGAAACTGCATCCAGATGCGTCAGTTCTTTGTAGAATAAACAGCTGTTAAGTAGGAATTAGTAAATCATAAAACAAATTTAATAAAGTTTGAGGTTATTAGCACCTAGAAAATTGTTTGCATTATGACTATCTGATGAATTTTTTTAGCTATTTATTGTAGAATTTAAGATTTGTAAGACAGAGAAATCCTTAAATCTATTATGAATGATGGTATTTAACAAATCCTAGATTTGACCAATAATAAGGTTGAAATGAGATTTATTGATAATTCATATATATTTAGTCATACAGCACTTCCTCAATCACTGTGGGTCTCCGAAAGGATTCTGCTTATGGGGGTTCGAATGGAAAAAGTACGACCCTACTATCCCGTAGGAAAAAATGATCGTAGGCCTTTACACTCGACACAAGCAGGCCTATGGAAGAGCAGATGGAGTTATACATACGATTAGCCATGGAGGATAGCAGCTTTCATCTACTAACCTCGATGGATAATAATATATATAATCCAAAAAATCATGAGATTTCCCCCATTCGATACATCAGCTTGAATAGGGTTTATTAGATTGTGGGGATCGGTTTCCTACGGGTGCAAGCCCCCGTAGTTAATTACATCTTAGACCTTGATCTAAGAAAACTCTCAATTAAGGACGGTGTATTATTCTCTTCTTAATTTGCTGCACATAGAAAGTTCCTAAGTTCTAATCCGAGGAAGTTAAACTCTTCTCTTTACCCTTAGTGATGATTAAACTTTTTCAAATGTATAAAGATGTGATTAAGATTTTGAGTTTTGAAGATCAAAGAACGAATTACTATCCTAGGAGAAATGATAGATTGAGAATTCATAAGAAGTTGACACCATGAGGGGACTTATATCTTAAATCCCACAAGGGATCTAAGTTGCCCTGACCTGGATTTATCACCCTGCTCGGAAATGGGTACCAGCTAAACTCCACTTAGCGTATTAAATCCATGTTGTCCAGTCTCATGCAAATACAAGAGTCGTAGGAGATGTAGAAAAGGAAATGGTTATCAAACCCGACTATGAATGGTACTATGCAATGCAAAGTGGACTATCCCTCTATGTTGCAAAAGAAAAATCTATATGCTAACTCAAGGCTATGCATGTGAGGGTAGGGCCAATTAGGATAGGCCAATAGTCACTATGAAGTGAGCAAGGCTTACTTATTGTAATTTTAAAAAGTAACCCTTTAATGGAGTCATGCATTAATAATTAAAAAAAAATAGTTGATTTTAATATTATATTCATTTTTTATCTTGCTTAAATAAATTTTAATTTTATGGAAAATTTAATATCCTAAAGAGCCTAACGTTGACTCCGTCCGAGCCACACCCAAATAAGGCAATTTAAGAAACCTAGGAAAAAGTATGCAGTTCTAATGCACAAACAAAGTAAAGACAACAAGTCAACAAAACAGAGTGTCCAAAGTCCATGGCAAGTGCCATATAATATTACATCATAAAATACAGAAAGGTAGTGGTGGCCGGGCTCCACCGACAACAACCCGGGGATGACGCAAATCTTAAAACAAGGCATTTTATATCTTTAATCTTCATCTTTCCTTCCTTGATTCGTCTATGGATCATCTTTATTCCTTCGGGCTCCTCGTAATACGTCCTCCAAAAGGATGTCCAAATAAAAAAGGAAACCCCCTGTAGGGGGTTTTCTTTTCCCTTTGGACCCCTTTATATCTAAAATGCCTTATTTTAATGATTTTCACAATATTTACTATCAAATACATTACATCAGAGAAAAGAGAAAATCTAGACTCTCCTGTAGTGGTTATCCTAAGCAGTTATAATTAAAAGCATCCAAGCATTTATATATAATGAAAATGCTAAAAATAAATTACACTTGGTCATGCTCTAATTGTTGGGGGCTAAGCAGCTGAAGCAAGTACCTAAAGCAGTTAAAAATAATTATTATTAATTTTAGCCCCCTTTAGCGCTGTGTGAGCACGACCATCTGCAAGAAGACAATGTCAGTATGAAAAGCGTGTCTAACCTATAGGTATTCTAACGCTCACAACAATAGTGTAGAAAGAAAGCTAGAAAACGTCACAGAAAAGCGTCACAGAAAAGCTAAAGCAAGTAGTAAAGCAAACAGCACACAGGTCACATGCAAGTCGCCAAAACACAGAGACAGAAAAGAAAAGCATCGGCCTAACCTAAGACTAGTAGTCGTATCCTAACAAACCAATCTAAGTGTGTGTAGGCTGTGTGGTTTTGGTAGGTCCTATATAGGGAAGTTTAGTTAGAGTTACTTATATTTGATTTGTTAAAAGGTAGAAGGGAATTTTTAATTCAAGTTTAAGCATTAATATTTTTAGGATTGATTTTAAATATTTTATTTTAGTATTTGATTGATTACCACCTTTGTTTCACACCGAGACCATGAGGTTTATTTCACCCTCCTTGGGGATAACTTAATAGAATCATAGGCCTAGGTTACCTAGTGGCAACCAATTTTTATTGAATTATTTTAGTTTGTTTATAAAAAGAAAAAGAAAATGTAATTTAAGCAATTTATTAATCAAGTCTGTTAATTGATTTTAAAGATTATTCTAAAGTTTGATATTTAGGAGTCTTTAATCTTAATGAATTTTTAGCTTATGATTTGATCTCGTAATTTAATTTATATCTTTTAAATTTTAGGTGGGTTAGAAGTTAATTATTAGATTAGTTGAATTTGATTTAGATTTATGTTTTAGGTTTTGTAATTCAATGATTATAAATGTCAATTATAATGTGATTAAGAATTAAATATTTTCTTAATATATTTTAGGAGTTAAGTTATAATTAATTGGTTTATTATTAGTAGATTAAAGAAAATTAAAATCTAAGAAAATGTGTAACTAAGTTTTTGTTTCAGTGTTCCTATCCTACAAGGAGCATGCACCCTAAGTCTATGTTATCTAAGACTCAGTCCTTAATTTTTGTCTTTAGGTGTCACTAAAGTTGTAGAACTAAAAGGGGTTTTATTTTCTAACCATTAGGACTTTCGTACATATGTCAATAGGTTTAGGGATCTAAAAGAAAAGAAAGTAATCCTAATTATAAAATGAAGTTTCTAAAGGGTCCTAAATGGTAGGGATCGTGCAATTATTAAGGCCCCTAAAGGTTTTCTAAGTTTTTAAGAAAACTTACAGCACCGGGGGCTATGACCCGGAGGTTCCGCCCGTAGCGCCCCTATCATACTGAATAGGGGCGACTGATGCTTGGATCTGATTGTCTGTGCTCCATCACCAAGTGCTCCAAGGGATCCTTCTCCTTTGCTCTCCAAAAAGCGCCTCACAAAACACAGACAAACAAAAGAAATGGATAATGAGAGTAGGCACCATTCAAAAAGAGAAGCAAGTTAATAGTAATCTAATTACTAGACAATTCGTATCTATCAATCAAGTGTGTGTCATCAACTAAAACATAAGCAAAGTAAAGGTTTTCTAATGTGAAGCATAAATAAAATTTATACATAGATCACATAGTAGTTTATTGACACAATGCATGCATCTACATAGTGAGTATATGGAAACTTGTTATCAAATACAAGAAGAATAAATTCAAAGCATGTAAAATTCATTGATATAAGTCAAGGGGATTGGCGGTAAGCCATGTTTATACATAAAGCATGTGAAAATTTATCAACATGGAACATAAAAGGATATCATACATATATATTGCAAAGATATAAGCATTATTTCTTACACTACATAGCACCAAACATAAATTGTAGAATTTTTAATGAACTCATGAAACTAGTTTGGTAACAAATCTGTACACAATATTAAATATCAATCGGATAAGGAAAACATTTTTTTTTTACTCACGAACAGTTCTAAACATACCTTTACATACAAATTTCCTCAATCGATCATAAATGATATAAATAAGATGTTATATAAAGGATACTAACATGCTTCCTAAACGACTTTCTTGAAGCTATGATACATGCGAACATCACTTAGACATCACATTTGATTATGGCTCGTAGTAGTGGTGCAACATATAGGCAAGATTCTTATGGAAATAGATCACCAACCATGATAGGATTCTCAATTCTTTCCCAATAACAATATTAAAGAATAAGTTTAACATGATTTTTTTTTTTTTGGCTGTCCCAAACTATACTCACGTTTTACACACATACAAAAAAAAAAAAAGCTTTTGGAGAAAGAAATCAATTGATAAATCTATGAAAAAAAATAAGTTTATTTCTCCTTCAAGTATTTTTATTCTCTACAAACAAAATACCTCTATTTTGAACTTATGAATCTACTCATTTAAATTTAGAATATATAAAGCTACTTAATCTCATCGCCAAGCTTCATATCTATGATCGCATACAAGTATATCATAAAAAAAAAAAAAAAAAAAACTAAGTGGACCTCAAATTAGTATTATAAAGTCATTATATGATCTTTTTAGAAATTTTTTTTTTATATCAAACCGCTGGCATGCATTTCTCCTTTTTTTTTTTTTTACATCAAAGCTTCTTTGAAATAATTAGTGACTTTTCATCGAACAACTAACGTGCGGTATTCGCAAAACTTCTTAAAACAATTTTAACACAAAAATCAATATATTAATGTAACACATTCTCATGAAATCTTTGAAAATACACTTGATTGGAAGCTTTACAAAAGAACATGTTTAAAATCCACCTAGATTTATCACAAGCCACGCATCGACTACATGAAAGACTCATAAGATTATTTGAAGTAAATAAACATGAAAGCTAATATTTTTCACAATCTCAACAAACAAATTTTGCTAATAAACATCTAAATAATATATTTAGGAAATCTCTATATGAACAAAGTTGTATGAAATTTCAATACGAGTAAGACGACGATGACTTTTTTCAATCAATATTTCATCAAATAGCATGAGTGTGGTATTCACAAGAATCATTCAAACAAATCAACGTGAGAGTTCATATATTACAATTACATATAAATCACAAAAAAAAAAAAAGCTATATGAAACTATTGTACAAATGACTAACTTGAAATCAATTGCAATTTGAAGCTAACACGAACACTTATTCTTTTTTTTTTTAATGCCGTTTCATTGGTGCTTATACGATGAAACATGTTGAAATTATTCATTTACAAATGGGGATTAGAGATTTGGTAATAAAGCGATAACGTCACAATGGTCAAGAGAGGAAGTTATCTAGAACTTTGCTCGAAATATATCATCACAGAACTTCACACCACAATATTTACAAAACAAATTGGGTTGAATTTATCATGTGGTGTAAGTGATAAAATATACATCCGATTTATAGCTAAAGCGTGTATATATATATATATATATATATATATATATATATATTATAAATAAATACATTTTTTTTTGTTGCTCTTTGACGATAACTAACACTCACTAAATTGACAAAATCAATTGAAATCCATGGAAAATTATCTCGACCAATGCACATCATTAAATAGCCTTAAGCTTTCTTTATTTACCAAATAGAAGAAATTTAATACTCATGTCAAATGCCGCTTACGATGCGAATGAATACAAGAATTTCCTAAGATGGTTATGATTCACACGATCAACATTAAACATTGAAGCAAGGTGAGAGTTTAACATCTTTTAATTCTAATAATTCGTAAGACTTACATAAAATGGATCGTTGGAATATTTTGAGCAAATCAATATCTAAAAAAAAAAATCATAAATACATGAATGTCTTGCCGCATTCTAACATTCACTCAAAAGCCTAAGCAAAATGAGATGAAAATATATCTTCCCATATCTCTCACTTGGTTAAATGTTCTTACTATTTCTAAAGAGGCAAAAATACAAACACTTTGAGTGCATACATTTTATTTTAACAAAGAGTAACATGGCTTCTTACTCTTTCACAACCTATACACAAGACTTTTAATTTCATGGCATGAATCAAAGAAAATGCAAATCTCATGTAACAACTATACATTTCCAAAGAATCTATATCAACATATACATGAATCGTTCACTTTGTTCACGTATGAACCAATTAATTAGGAAACAAGTATTATTGTTGTAGCTTCTTACATCGTGAAGAAGAAATAAGAAAAGAGAAATAAGAGAAAGGAAAGAAGAAGAAGAATAAGAAGAACAAAAAAAAGGGGAAGAGGAAGGGAAGGAGCTCGAGCATGGAAATAAGTTCTGTTTGCTATGCCTCACCCGAAATCCTTTTGAATATTTCTCTAAAATAAGTATAGCATGCGACCACAGTGCCAAGTGACGACATACTTCGGTCTTTGATGAAATCGGGGGCCGTCGGCTGCATTGCCAGATCTAAGCTTCAAATTCATCAAAAGCAAGTTAGAGTTTAATGCAAAATTGATTTGAGCTGAATCAGGTCACATTCAGTCCGAATCAAATTCAATTTGAGTTGAGTTGGGCTTGATCTAATTCAATTAATTTATTGATACAAAATTATTCCAAAAAAAAAGTTAATTAAAATCAAACTAGGCCCAACAAGGTTGATTAAAATTAATCGAATGTAGTCGAGTCAAATTCAACTCGATCCGAGTCAATTTGACATCAAATTCTAATTGGCGCCGACACTGATTCGACTTAAATTCGACTCGTCATAGCTCGATTAAGTCAATCACGCATGGTCGAGGGAAAAACTGACAAAAATGTGGTTAACAATCACCAACCCTTGTCATTATTGCAAATATCCTATCACATCCTTCCATGACATGCCATTGTTGTACATCCAAGTAGGTGCCATCGTCATTTCTTTTGCGAGCTTTAATCGTGACAGTGCTAACTACCAGCATTGATAAGATAAGCACCTAGGTGATCCTTCAAGTCATTTGTGCTTTCCTCTTCTTTAGCCATAGCAAAAATATCAATATCAATAAAAAAGACCCCAAGGAGGTCGAATGAGGGAAGACCAAAAAACTAAAAGACAAAGAGTATGTCACTCAAAGTCACTTGCCTCTATATTAGGATTAGAATTCATGTTTTTATTAGTGGTGTCCGACCGCTTTAATTTTTGCATTTCTTAGTTGTAATAAGAAAGACAGTTTGCCTATGATAATATTTATTAATTAATTTAATTATATTTGATGTGTTAATATAATTGCGTATAGGATTGCCTGTTTTTCTTAGTTTTTTGGCCTTTGTGTGCCAATTTTGATTTAGCATGAGGCTTGTGAGGATGTGAAAACTTTTCTACTCATAATAAAAAAAATTCAAAATTTTAGGAATTAAGCGATATAGAAAGACAATGAATCTAGGGAACAAGCCGGGGATCCCCCCCCCCCCGGGGTCGCATGCATATTAATGCATCTTTCTTTTCTTATTTTAAGATACTTCCCCACCTACAGGTACAGTTCAGATAATCCGACCTATGAGGATGATGTGTTAAACCTCGAAAAGTCTAATCATCTAAAAATTTATTTTTAAGTTTTTTTTTTTTAATTTTAAGCAAACATGATTTGGGTATTTTTGACCAACATACATTGCATTAGAAACACATTTAAAAGAGTCTAAATTTTAACTGTATCAGTATTTTGCATTTTCACCCAGCATAAGTCAAAAAGACCACTTAGGATAATCTTTAGATGTTGTCCCCAGCTCTCTAAAACTTTAATAAAAAAATCCCTATCACTCTTTCATAAAAATGACCGGACTCGTGTATTTAAAATCAACTAGGTGGCTAGCTGGCTCCCCAATCCAAGTCGGGATAAGTTTGAATTTTGCCTTACATTAGTTAGGTTCGTGTCACCACTATGTGGTGCCCAATTTTTAGATTTATGATCGGGGTTGTTTGATTTAAAAAGTATAGTTTTGAAAAATGTTAGTAAATAACTATTTTGATTAAAAAATGTAATTTATGTATATATAGTTTTGAAAAATATTTAATTATCTTTGGGAATATTTAATTTTGAATTTTGAAATTGAACACATCATTATGAATAATATATCATCTCAAAAGGCGAACATATCATTCTCTAATGGGTTCAAATTTTAGAATTTTTAATTTATCCGAATTATCATAGTCAAACTCAATGGGGAACAACATATGATCTCGGAAGATCAAAATTATGTTCAATCGATTGTTTAACTATAATAATTTGAGTAAGAGATCGTTAATTTCATAATTAAAATCACAATAGAAACTGATATATCTCTCCGAGGAAAGAAGTTATCAATCGCTATTGATCGTTTGAAAATGGAGGTAACGATCATTGAAATTTGGATTTTCCCAAAGATAATTAATTAAAGTTTTGAAAATTTGATTTTTGAAAATAAGTTCTGGGTTTCTAAATCTCCTACGAGTGCAAGCCCTCGTAGTTAATTACATCGTAGGAAATAAAAGTTTCCTACGAAAACACTCGATTAAAATAGCGGTAAAATTTTCATTTTAGATTTTCAAAGATCGATATCAAAGGGGGAAATGATAGGAATTTTCAAATGGATATGGTTCAATGTTTGAACATTTATTTTCAGAGTCAAAGGAAGAGGAGTAGGGAGTGTTTTGAGATTCTGAAACAATTCAGAAAACACTCCAGCCTATCCTAAGTGATGGGCATGAATTTGATTGAAAGTGATATTTAATTTTGGATGATCAATTTTATTGGAAAATCGGGATTTAATTCCCGAAAGTTGAGGTCTTTAGCCTGAGCTCGCCTCGGAACCTAAGTCTAAATTGGGCACTTAAAATTAGTACCCCGAACCTAGCTAGTGCAATGCGAATCTGGTCTTACCCCACTTGGATTGGGGAGCCAGCTAAACCACCTAAATGATTTTAAAATATGAATCCGATCTTTTTTTTAGAGTGATAGGGACGTTGTTTAAGAAAAGCTTTTGAGAATGGGGCCGACATCTAGAGTGGATCCTAATTGGCCCCTTTGACTTATGTTGGGTTTGATGCTTAAGCTAATATAATTAAAGATTTAAAGATTTTTTTTTTAAATTAGTTGCTAATATGATGCATGCTAATCGACTCGATTAAAAATTTGAATTTGAATGAATGCTATGAAATGAAAAGTCCCGGCGGTCCCGGGCTTATTTCTTAAAACGTTAGAGTTTCTATGTGAGCTTAAAGTTTTTAATTTGATTTAAGTAGAAAAATTTTATTAAGTCCTTAAGAGCCTACGATCGAACTCCAGGTCAAATCAAAATCTGCATGCAGGTAAAAAGACTAGAAAAACCAGGTAGTTCTATTGCACAATCAATTAAATAAATCAATCAAATTAAATGCTCAAATTGAAAGTCCATATGGCAAGTGCCACTTATTATTACATCCAGAATTGTAGAAAGTAAAGTGGTCGGGCACCACTGACTATAACCCAGATTTCTAATCCTAAATCAAATGACTTTGAGATTTGGGATTCTTCTCGTTGTCCATCTTCTCACGAACATCTTAATTCGTCGGTTCTGGATATCTAAATGGAAAGAAACTCCCCCTTGAACGGGGTGTTATCTTTCCTCTTTGGATATTTGAGAGAGATCCTAATTTGAGTTTCAAATGGAAGAAGACTCTCCCCTTTAGGGTTGTCTTCACCTCTTTGGAATTCAAATTGGATCAAATATCCCAAACTCAAGTCATTTCAAATATTTACAACCTTGATATAATCAAATTACATTTGAAAAATAAAATTCTAGACTCGATCCTGCAGTGTTATCATAATAATCAACAGTTATAAAAATAATCACACGCAGTTATAATTGATCTCAAGCAGTTGATATATAATCTCAAGCAATTGATATATTTGAAATTTAAATGCTCAACGGATTGCAGTAAATAAACAAACAATCAATCAATTCTAAGCTAGCAAACAGCATGCAGTAAAAACTCGAAAACCCGGCACACAGCGGAAAAGTAAACACCGGCCTAGCCTAAAACTAGAGTTGGTTGTCCTAGCAAACCATCTACAGTGTGTGAGGTAGGTCGTGTGGTTTTGATATGTCCTAAATAAGATATTTGATTGAAGTTACTTAAAGTTTGATTGGTTGAAAGGCTTAAGGGAATTTTGATGTTTGAGTTTAAATATTAATGACTTAAGGTTAATTTTAAAATTTATTTGATTATTTGATGGATACCACCTTTGTTTCACACCGAGGTCGTGAAGTTTATTTCACCTTCCTTGGGGCTAAGCTAATAGCCTCGTAGGCCTGTGTTACCTAGTGGTACCTAGTATAATTAAGTAGTTTAAGTTGATTAAGGTTTAAATGTTAATAAATTTTAATCAAAATTTATTGATTACTGATTTTTAAAGTTGATTAATTTAAGTTTGCCATTAATTGATTCGTGGCGTTGTGCCACCAGGCTCGAGGAACTAGCCTCCTTAGGACACTTAACCCCGCAGCCCGGAGTAGTCCAGCCGATAAACCAAATTAATGTAATTGAATTAGAGATTTTATAAGGCTAAATAATTAATTATTAATCTATTTTAAGGTTTAACACCCCTTAGAATCCATTCGTGGAGTTATGCCACCAGGCTCGATGAACCAGCCTCCTTAGGACACTTAGCCCCGTAGCCCGGAGTAGTCCAGCCAATAAACTTCATCTTTAGGATGGTTGTTGTGTTTTAAAAATTTTGTTGAGTGTTTTAAGTATTAAACTAGCATTTTCTGGAGTTTAGAAATAAGAGCCAAATTATGGATTTTTTTGGATTATTTAAATCATTTAATTAAAGGGTTAGAAATTGACTTTTTGATTAAGGGTGTTCTCTAGAAAGTTAATATTTTATTAAAAAACTAGATTTTACTACGATCAGTTAGACAGTAAGTACGCTGAAATCGGATTTTTCTACATTTTATTACAAAGATTTGAAGTTTTGAACTAATTTTGACTTATATTTGACCGGTTTATTGACTTTTTGATTTTGACAGATTTTTGGAAGTTTAACATTTTTTATAAATATTAGAGATTATTATGAGTTGAATGCAAGTGAGTTTGGTCAATTTGGATTTTTCTTGAATTATTTATGAGTTTTCAAAGTTTTGACTATTTAATGGATTTTTAATATTTTTTAATTTGAAATCAGCTCCAAAGGTCAGGAATGACCTAAGAAGAGATTCCAAAGGGTTTGGGAAATTTTTGGAGTTTTTAATTATTATTAATTAATTAAATCAATTAAATATGGAATTTTACTTAAAATTAAATTAAAGTTTAATTTGCTATCAAATCAAGGGGCTTTTAATTTTAATTGGTTAAGAATTCAATACTGGTCAGTTAGAGGTCTTACTCATATTTTTTGGATTTAAAATTTATTTATTACATTTTCTGGAAGTTTTAAAGGCTTAATTAAGGTTTAATTTTAATTAAGTTAATTGAGAGGTTTAATGAACTCAAAATTCAGTAGGGATTTTCCTATGAACTAAGGGTGTCACTAAGTTAAAGTGTGTAAAGTTTTGGGTTGAAAGGATGTATATCCTAATTTCTAAACTTAATCTAAGTTTTTAATAAAATTAAATATCCTTAACGATGTCACTAAGTTTAATGGGTTTGAATCAATGTTTGAACTAACCCTCACACTTAACATGAAATAAACACACAATAACAATCAATCCCTAGATCTAGGAGAGCCTTAGACTAACTGCAAGTGTGTGCTACCTAAGCATGCAAATAAATAACAATGAGATTAGTGAATAATAAAATCATGATTATTCACTAATCAAATCCCCATTAATTTAATTCAATTATGCTTAATCTAGATTTAAAATCTCAATGAATATCTCAAAGGTAAAGATTTAAATTCATATAGTTTTAAAATAGGTTTTAAAATAGACCTATATATGTAAATGTATAAAGATAAATTTATATATATATATATATTTCTAAATAAGATAATCAAAAATATTATCAAAATTATTTTAAGATATTAATGACAGATCCTCTGATTATTTAAAATAATTTTAAAAAATATTTTTTTTAAAGTTTGGATTTATTTCAATTAAATAATAATTAAAATGATCAAAAAATCAATATTTAAAATTACTCAAAATATATAGCTTATTTTAAAGTAATGTTATTTTTAAATTGAAGGTCTTTAAAATATGAACAATTTGATATATAATACTTAATTTTCTGACAAGTATTTAATTTTTAATATTTTTTTAAAGGTTCTGGTAATTAAATGGTTTTAATCTTTAATTAAAACCTTAATTAACAGGTGGCGGGCTCGGATTCGTCCAGCGGAGTGCAGATACATCGGGCAATCATTTTCAAATGATTGCATGGCGGCGGCGCTAGGTCCCGCGTCACTTAAACACGTCATCATCGCAGAAGACCATCCGATCGGGTGCCTTTTAAATCAATGGTTGCGATCGGGTTGAACAGAAGATCTCAGGAATGGTCGATCCCGTGGTTTGAAAAGGATGGCTCTGATCGAGCCGAACCGGAAAAATAACCGCGGGATCTGATCCGTGGTTTATCAAGGTCGCGGAAAGGCGAATCTAGGATCGTTGATCCTAAGATCAAATGTCAGGATTCGATTCAGCTGAGAGCTTACAAATCCTGAACCCTAAGGATGAAAAACTTCTCGTTCTCTCAAAATAATCAACCATTTAACTTCAAATTTTAAACATATATTATCCTAATGAAGAGCATTAATGGAGATATATTATTAAGGTTTTAAAAGCGCTTATTGAAAAGATAATTTGAACTAAGTGAATCTACCTAGGGTTTGAGATTATACCTTATTCAATGGATGAATTAATCCGTTTAAAGGCATGTTGCATTTGTGGACTATCCACGCTCCATTTTGTAGAAGATCGCTCGAGCTTCTAACGTCAGGATTGAAGGGAATCCTCCTTCGACGGACTTGGCTTGAGTTCACCGGAGAAGTGATCATCGGCGTGATTTGATTGGAGGGTTTCAACTTGGGAAATGTAGATAAACTCTAGGAGAGCTTAAACGAGCAAGAAGCTCAGGTGGAGAAGCTTGAAGGGATGATAAGTTAGGTCTTGAGTGAATGGGGCTCAAACGTGAGTTTTACCCTATTCAAACTTCTCCAGGCAAAAGGGACGGTCTTAATTGATTGGAGGGCATGCTAGGATGTTGCCACATGCCCCTGGAGCAGTTGGAAAGCTTGATGCAAGGACATGAAGGACATGCCATGTGTAAAGTGGGTTTTGGTCCCCACTTGGACACATGGAATGAATTGAACCATTTGATCATGATTCAAAGGCCTGGATTTGTCTTAAGAACATTCCAGAAGTTGATTAGGACTGATGGAATGGTTAGAGGTGGAGTGGATTAGTCTTAGGAGGTCATTTGACCAACTTTGACCCCTCCAATGCCTTGCTTTGACTGTTTGACCAGTCCTCCTGCCATTTGGACTGCTGTGGTGGCAAGGAGGAGTGCTTTGAGTGCTAGTTTCTGGATTTGGAACTAAGGATTAGAACTTGAGTGCTATGGGATTAATCCTTTGGAAATTTAATGGTCTTTTGACCATGTGTTGACTGGTTTGACCAGTCAAAGGATCAAACCAGGTGAGGTGGCATGGATAAACCTTAATGAGCTAGTCTGGAAGGAACTCAAGGTAATCCATTAGAGGTTTGAGGGATCAAACCATGGCCATTCAAGTTTGACCCAAAATTGTTGAGTTGACCAAGTCAAACTCAATGTGATTTTGCCTCACATGAGTTTTGGGTGGGTTTGGAGTATCTTTTGGAATAGGTTTGAGAGCTCAAAGGGTTAGATTCAACTAAGTGGGTTGAAATGACCCATTTGAACTCGTAAGGGCTCGTTAGGTCGATCCTGGTTGACTTAGTCAACCAGGTGGGTCCAGGGTCTAGAAATAGGTTCAATCAATTTGAGATGATATTTGGAGACCATCGGAGGTGGTCCCAAGGTCTGGGGAGGTCAATTCAGTTAAAATGCCTGTTTTGACCCTTACGGGCTTATTTGGTCAACCTAGGTTGACTTGGTCAACTAGATTGACCCGGGGTCTGTGTGTTTGGGCCGAACAGGTTTGGTTTGACATTTGAAACTTGCTGGAAATGGTTGCAAGCGATTTGGAGGTTGTTTGGTTTGAAATGGGTATTTGAGTCCCATAAGGATATTTTGGTCAAAAAGGTCGATCTGGTCAACCAGATTTGACCAGGGTCAGGGCTTGAGTCCAATGTGTTCCTAATAGTGATTAGGATGCATTGGAAGAGGTTTTGGGGTTTGAATTGAAAAGGTGTAGTTGGAGTTTGGAGAAAATTTCAAAATTGCCCTTAAGGGGCATTTTGGTCATTTTGACCCCTAGTTAACTAGGGGTCAAAATGTGTCCACCAAAATACAGTTTACTGCTCAACAGGTCAGGATCAAAGGTCTGGAAGTGATTGGAAGCTTCGTAGAAAGCACCAAGGTCAAAATCCACTGGATGGCAGGTCGAGTGGCATAGGCCGTAAATATTTGAAGGTTTTACAGCCTTTGGATTTTGATTTAGTTTTTGAGGTTAGAGACCTCAAAATGGGGCTCAAATTTGGAGGGTTGCCTCCAGAGACATGTCCCATCAGTATGAAACTGATAGACTCTGAATTAGAGGTCATTTAATTTGGTTTTAAAGTGTTTAAAAATTCACTGGAAAAGGCTTTCAGGATTTGGACCTTTGGCCTTGAATTTTGGTTTGATTGATCTAAGATCTAGGTAGATCCTAAGGTCTGAATTCTAGAAGCGTCCTAAGGTCTAGAGTAGATCTTAAGGTCTGAAGTCTAAAAGAATCCTAGGATCTAGAATAGATCGTAAGGTCAAGATTCTAGGAGGATCCTAGAGTTTGAATTGATTTGGAGATCATATTGATTTAGGGTCAGGATTGGTCCAAGTGACCTCAAACAAAAATGAGGTCAACAACAACATGAATTGAAAGCTCAAAAACCAGGCACACAGTAAGTAAACAAACACAACAATTCTAAGTTAGTAAACAACATGCATTGAAAGCTCGAAAACCCGGCACACAGTAGAAAAGAAAATACTGGCCTAGCCTAGAACTAGAGCTGGTTGTCCTAGCAAATCATCTAAGTAGGTGAAAAGGTTGTGTAGTTTTGATATATCATATATAGGATAATTAGTTCAAGTTATTTGAAGTTATGTTAATTGAAAGGTTTTAAGAAAAAAATTTAATTAAAGTTTAAATATTAATGACTTAAGATTAATTTTAAAATGTTAAATGGATACCACCTTTGTTGCTCAACGACGTCGTGAAGTTTATTTCACATTCATTGGGGCTAATTTAATAGTCTTGTAGACCCGGATTCTCTAGTGGCACCCGGTATAATTAAGTGATTTGAATTGATTAATGTTTGAGAGTTAATGAATTTTAATTAAAGTTGGTTGATTATTGGTTTTAAGGTTGATTAAGGATTTCTGGAGTTTTCAAGTGATTTTTAAGTTTTAGGATTTTTTTTTTGGATTATTTCAATCACTTAATAAAGGGGTCAAAAGTTGAATTTTTAATTAAGAATAAATTATGAAAAATTAGTATTTTATTAAAATATTAGACCTTAAGATGAGTTGTTAGACACTAAGTTTGCTGGATTTATAATTTTTTACATTTAGTCATGTGGGTTTGAAGTTTTGACTTTAATTTGACTTAAGTTTGATAAAAAAGTTGACTTTTTTTAAATTTGAATGATTTCTGGAAGTTTGATATTTTTAATAAATATTGGAATTTATTATGAGTTGAATGCCTTCGAGTTTGTTAAATTTTAATTTTTCTTGAATTAGTTATGATTTTCCAAAGCTTGAAAATAATTTGAATTTTTAAAATTGTTTTAATTATGGGCCCTTTATTGATTTGAATTCAAATGGACACCAAACTACTTGAAATCAGTTCTAAAGGTCAGAAATGACCTAAGGAGAGATTCTCAAGTGTTTGGAAATTTTTTAGAATTTTTAATTAATTGAATTAATTAAATATTCAATTTCACTTAAATTTAAATGAAGATTCAATTAGTTGTGAACTCAAAGGGATTTTATTTTTCATTGATTAAGGTTTACATTTTGGTCAGTTAGAGGTATCAGTTGTATTTTTAGATTAATATTTGATTTATTAGAATTTTTAGAAATTTTGATGCTTAATTAAGGGGTTAAACTTAAGTTGATTGATTAAGGGGTTTAATGATTTCAAAAATTAGTAAAAATTTTCTATGGACTGTATATGTCACTAAGTTGAAGTGTTTAAAGTTTTGAGTCAATATAATGTGTATCCTAATTTTTAAAATTATCTAATTTTTCTAGACAATGATCATTAATTATTGTCCTTAATGATGTCATTAGATTATGTAGGTTTAAATCAATGTTTTGCTAACCCTTGACCAAGCATGAAATAAAAACCCAATAACAATCAATTCATAGATCTAGGATAGCCTAAACTAAGTGATGTGTGCTTCCTATGCATGCAAGAGACAAAATATACTTAATTAATTGGAAGATTAATCAATGAATAATTAACCAAATAATTACTCATTGATTAATCCATAATCCCCATCAATACTATTCAATCAAGCTTAATCTAGGTTCAAAATTTTAAGGGATCTCTCAAATATTTAAATATGTAAAATTTTAAAATAGGATTTTACAAATACATGTATAAACCTATATACAAAATATATGTTTTAAAATAAAATAGTTAAAAATATAATAAAAAACAATTTAAAATGTTATGAGAGATCCTCTGATTTTTCAAGATATTTGAAAATAAATTTTGAATTTTAAAATATTTAATATAATATTTAATTAAATATTGATTAAATATTAAAGAAATACAAATAATTCAAATTAATTATATTAAATTAAATTTCAAAATTTTAAAATTATTTTAAATTAAAATTCTTGATTTTTTCAAAATTTTAAGATATTATATTAATTTTAGTGATTTAAAGTGAATTTGTTTTGAATTTTTGAAGTTTTATGGTTAATTAAAGTATTTAGATAAGTTAGGTTAAGTTAAGTTAAGTCTTAAATACTTCTCAAATTCTAAAATATTCTTAATAATTTGATTTGAATTTTAAAAATTATTTGAATTTAATTTAAGTTAAATATTAATTAATACTTAAATATTTAAATGATAAAATATATAATTCTAAATTAGTTTAATTTTAAATTAAAGTATTAAAAAAATTAAATAATATTAATTTCAAAATAAATTCTTTAATATTATTACAGGATATTTCAAATATTTTAAAATTTAAAATAGAGTATTTGAATATCTCTAATATATTTAATTATATTTAAATAAATATTAATGTTAAAATATTTTATATTTAATATAATTTAAAATTAAAGTAATATTATAAATTATTATTAACTTTAAAATACATTGATTAATTTTCTTATATAAAATATATATTTTTTATTTAAAATAATTTTTTAAGAATTTTTTTTAGATTTAAAAAAATTTAAAAATCATTTTTAAATCTTTTAAATACCCTAACGGTGACGTCGGCGGCGAAATGCCATGTGGTGTGATTAGATTGGAGGGATCCGACTACAGCCAATCATTAGATGGCGGCACAATGATTGCAGCACCGGTGATGTTTGGAGAAATGATACCGTGGGATGTGATATCACTTAAACTACATCGGATGGCGTGACGAGTCGTCAGATGTTCCGCCTTATGAAACCATCGGCTCAGATCAGCTCCCGCAATCTGATCTCGTAGTAAGAGATCATATGGCGAGATTTTGATCCCGCGGTCTGGATCAAGGGCCCAGATACCGCCGGATGGAATGAATGACCATTAGATCAGATTCATGGTCGGACGAAGCTGTCAAAAGGCTATATCCAAACCGTTGATCATAAGATCAACTATCTAGATCTTACGTAGTTAGAGGGTTACGTAAGTTGAGCCCTAGAATGAGTTTTTAACTCTTTTGTTCGATACACTCAATTATTTCAAGTGAAATTTTAAATAAAAACTAAATGATGAACAAAAATAATGGGGTATTAATTATATAGCCTAAGATGCACCGAATCGAAAGATATTTAGTCTAAGTATCTTAAACTAGGTTTAGGATTTTACCTTAATTTAATGGATGGTTTAAACCATTTTTGGTATCTTTTAGCTTGTTGACTGTCTACAATTAAGTTCCCAGTTGAATACACATTCTAAAAAGCCACGAATTGCCTGGAACAAGCCTTCGACTGATTGGGAGTTGGGCTCGCTGGAAGTTCACCAGCAACCGCTTTGACTACCGAGGTTTGAGTAGGGAAATGAGTAGGGGATTCAAGGGAACTCAAACAAACAGAGAGTTTTACTAGAGGAGCTCAGGATAGTGAGAGAAGGCTAGGTCGTCAATGAACCCTCAAATGAGGGTTTTACCCTATTCAACTCATTCCAAGTTGAATGGAGGGCTGAGATCAACTAGGAAAGCTCCTAGATGTTTGCCACCTGCCATAGGGTGGTTGGAAAGCTAGGAGCAAGGACATCCCATGTGGAAAGCTCTATTGGTCCCCACTTGGGCATGGGAGTAATGCAAGCTATTTGATCTTGATCCAATGGCCTAGAATGGGCTTAGGAAAGTTCTGGAATGACTCCAAATAGTTGGAGCTAAATTGGCATGGGGATGCCATGTCACTTGGGCATTTAAACCCCTTGGAGGACTTTGTTGACCATGTTGACCAGTCAACTAGTCAACAACAGATGAGGTGGCACCTAGGTAGTCCTAATGAGCTGGTTAAAAGGATCCTAAGGCAACTTACTAGGAGCTTGAGTGATTAAAGCATAACCATGCAAATTTAACCAAGATTTTTAAAGGTATGACTTGGTCAAATGGATTATGATGTGACTTTAAATAATTTTGAATATGCTTTAAACCATTTAATGGAAAGGATTTGAGGGTTTAGATAGCTTGAGTATGTTGATTTGACTAGATTAGATGATTTGATTCAAATTGGTCTCCTTTGATTAGACTTGGGCTAAGTTGACCAAGTCAACTTTTGACTGGGTTAAGGGTCCAATTAAATCCAAATCATTAGGGAATGGTGATAAAAAAGTTTTGATAGAGTTTGAAAGCATTTGGGTATTGACTGAAAGTACAAAAGGCTTAATGATTGATTTGGTCAACCTAGTTTGACTAGGTCAACTAGGTTGACCCAAGGGGTGGGTCCAAGCTCAATAGGTTTTATTTAATATTCAAAAATTATTGGAAGTGATTCCAATCAATTTGGATTTCATTTGATTTGAAATGGGTATTTGAATCCCAAAGGGGTATTTTTGTCATTTTGACCCCTAGTCAATTGGGGGTCAAAATGGGTCCACCAAAATGCAGTTTAAGGCTTAATAAATCATGATCAAGGGTCTGGAAGTGTTTTAGAGGCTTTGTAGAAAGCTCTAAAGTCAAATTCCACTAGGGGAAAGGCCTAGTGACATAGGCTGTAAATATTTGAAGGTTTTACAGCCGTTGGATTTTAATTCAATTTCTGAGGTTAGAGACCACAGAATGGGCTAAACTTTAGAGGTTTGCCTCTAGAGATATATTCTATCAATATGAAATTGATAGTCTCTAAATAAGTAGTTATTTGGTTAGATTTTGAAGTTTTTGAAAAATCCTTGGAAAGGGTTTCCAGGGCTTGGACCTTTTGCCTTGGATTTGAGTCTGGATTGATCTAAGATCTAGATAGATCCTAAGGTCTGAATTGATCCTAGTGACCTCATACAAAAATGTGGTCAACAGGGGCGAATCTCAGACCATAAAACCCGAACCTCTAGGAATATAATCTCAAATTTGTAATAAAATGCTAAACTCAAACTTAATTATCTTTCAATTCAAAATTGAAAGCCCAACACTTAGACTATGTTGGGTCACTTCTAGATTTTTCCAAAATCTCAAAGTGTCCCCTACTCTTCTTTCCTTGATTATGAAAATAAGTATTCGACCTTGACCCATTCCCTTTTAAAATTCCAAAATTCACCACCTTTGGCATCATTCATAGAAGACCTTTTAACAAAATTTCTTCACTATTTTATTTGAGAGTTTTTGTAAAAGGCTCCGCTTTCCTACGATGTAATTAACTACGAGAGCATGTGCTTGTGGGAGATTTAGAAACCATATCAATTTTCAATATTGATTTTCAAAACTTAAAAAGATATTTCTTTTGGGAAATTAAACTTGCAACGATCGTTATCATCACTATCGTATGACCGCTAACGAGAGTGATATTTTCTTTCTTTGAAGAAATTTATCATATGTTAACGTCAACTTGAATATGAAATTAATGATCATTTTTCTTAATTATCATAGTCTAATTTTTGGTTGAACCTTATCTTAACCCTTAAGGGTCATATATAGTTCTCCCTTAAATCAGGCTACGATAACCCAAGAGAAAGTTTATAATTTTGGGATCCGAACCTATTAGGAGATTCTATCTCTGACTTTTGAGGCAGTATATCATCTCTAATGGTTTGTTTGATTTCAGAATTGAAATCTAAACTTAGTCTCAGATTCTCAAAAGAAAATTTTAAAGCTCAAATTAGTATTCTTTGGAAAAATTCAACAAATGACAATAACTATCGTCATGCACAAATAATTATTAAACAATGATATCATCTTCCTTAGGGGAGATTTATCATTTTTTCATAAGGATTCGGGCATGAAATAAATGATAGTCTACCTAGAAATATCATGATTAAAAATTAGACCGAACTCCATTTTGACCTCCTGAAGTTATATGTGGTTCCTTCTTGAATCTAGTTATGATATTTGAGCTAGGATTTGTAATTTTTTATTTGAACCCCATTTTGAAATTTTATTTATATTTCTTGAACTGGTATGAGTTTTCTAATGGAACGTTCAATCTCATAATTCAAATCCAAAGTTGATTCTAAATTTATAAAGAAAACTTATGATTTTCAAAACCCGTTTTCAAAAATTCTAGCATCAATGCTGATCCTATTTTAGATTGTTTATAAAAAAACCATTACAAATATCTACTTATCATTTAAATGTTTTGGTTTATTCTTTGCTATTTGAATACAATGACAACAACTTTTATAACAAATCCTTACTTTCATCAATAAAGTTGCATGGGTCATGTTTGTGATATCTATTAATAAATTTCTTTCTCGTTGCCATGTTACTCAATTAGTTCACATGACATTCCTCATGCTAATGAAAATAAACCTCTTGTGTTTAGCATTCTTGACCTTTCCAGCCCAGATCGTTGCATCCTCGATGTTACTATTATGGTTTTCCATGTACACTATAAGTAGCATACACCATCGAGATGCTTTATGTTTGTACAATAAAGGAGAGTGGTTGTACGTTGATGTGTCATAAAGAAGAAGTATGTTCAAAACAATATCAGAACTCATAATTTCTTCTCAACCCTCATAGTGGCAGCAGAATCAACTTGTCAGGACCATTTGAAAAGGGACATTTTGCTTTCAGTCTTACTTGTGGGAACCCATGTCATGTTATTCATGCCAGCTAGAAGATCCTCACTAGAAATGTTGTCATTCGAGTAATTTGTCCTAATGATAGTGCCTGGGAGGTGCATGAGCTTGGTAATTCTCATCAGGATATTATAATCTCTTCCGCGTTAGTGATTGGGAATCGGATTATGTGCTTTGATAGTCAAGGTGCAAGAATTATCATGCTTAACTTGTCTAATTACAGTTGGACTTTTCTTTTTAAATGGAAGAAGTTTCCAAATCATTCAAAATGTTACTCCTTTGAGCTGGATAATGAAGTAATATGTGTAAGTTTCCCTATTATGAGCTGCGACTTCTTTAACTTTTATAATTTTGATTGACAGATGATGGATTGGATTGAGATTAATAACATTGAGTTGATGAATACCTGTTGGTTTTTTAGTCATCCATGTTCATTTTACATGAAGGGAGGTAAAGGAAAATATTTGTAATCTTTGGAAAGTTTTGCATGGTGGGGAGGGCAACCGGGAGAGCGTGCACGTCCTACTTGGAAAATAATTATTTTCTTTAGAAGAGAAGGTGAGGATGTTCTTCCGGTGAAAGTGTTCATCCACAACATGGTTGAAGGTGACATATAAAATTTTTTTTCCTTAAAAGTATGGCTCTAAGAAGCTTGAATGTTGGGTGAACAAACGTATACTATATTAAGCATGCTAATGTATTCTTTTGAGTTTAGCATGGAGTATTTCTTAACAAAAGTTTGCTATTTTTTATTAAAATTTATTTAGCTTAAACTCTTCTTCTTATATATTTAATGTATCTTGAATTAGAGAAAATAATATCAGAATTAAATATCTTATAAAATGAGATCAATTATGTGTAAATATCCCAAATGATTATTTGAATGCTTTATAGGGTGGTAGTGGAATAAAAAATAGCTTCGTTTACATTAAAAATAATAGATTAATTGTTGAATTAGAAGTCTATGAATTTCTTCCTTAATTATCGTGAGCTGAATGTATTGGTGAAAGACAGGCTGATGCGAGGATCTACATAGGACCTTCAGGCTTCAACCATTGTGTTTAGACTTTATTTGGGACAACTTTCTTCTTGTTTTTAAAAATAGTTTTTTAGTACAAAATTTTTTGAGCTAGAAATTTTGTACAAAAAATTGCTTTAGAAAGCAAAAACAAAAATTATCCCAAATAAAACATTAGCCTTTATATAAGAGGTGTTTATTATTATCTAAGAAGGGATAGATGGACAGAAGCTGGTCGCAAATGCTCTTCTTTGCTCTTCATTGAGCTTGATGAAAACATTCTCTATCGAACCTTCATAGTTAAGCTAAAAGTTTCTTTGTATGAAAAAGATATATTTGAGTGACAAATATGTATGATGAGTTTCTTATGTATAATTTTTTTTATATTAGATAAATATTATAGGAGATAAGTAATAGGAATTTACCAATATAATTACCCAATTATTTTTTTTTAAAGAAGCATTCAATAAGTCGAAACTATAATTCAATTAAATGACACAACATTACTCTCAAAACATTCAGAAAAGAAAAGATTAAAAAATTATAAGCCAAAGAGGACAAACCAAATTTATAACAACAAAATAAAATGAAATATATTTAATTTCTTACATGTTCCATACTCCATTACAATGAGAATGAAAAACATCGTCCCCACATATGTTGAGCACAATATTTTCTTGTGTGCTAAACTTAAACATGGAACATTCTACATTATCATCTATGCCAATAAAAATATTATTTCTGCCAACATGTCGAGGTGTTCTTGCACTGGATGATACTCCAGGTTTTCCTGGTATAATGAAAAAATTATACCTTCCAATATCTTCAATCTGAGTAATATAAAAATACTCTTGCATTGTCATCAAATCTCTCACCTTGAAACATGTAGGCAAATTAGGCCACCCAAATCTAGGAAAAACTAAATATAAAGATTCATCACATACAATAAAACTGGCCCCCAAATCAAAAGGTCGAGGAAATGATCTTTGTACATAATCAAGTTTGTCGTTATGATTTAGTGATAATTTATTTAAAATACCAGATTCTCCATCAAACCACCAGATAGAATCATCATATATAACAAGACTGCACATGTTTAATATGAATGTGTCAACCCTTTTACATTTCCATTCAATATTTGGATATTTAATCCATATGACTGCCAAATGATCATCATCAATGCCATCCAATGTCTCGTCCCCATATAAACTTGCAAATACTAAAATAAAAGTATTACTGTCCACTGGGGTTCCTGAAAATACTCCTTCTGAGATAGAAATTAAATTTGCCATATGTGGTATTTCCATTACTATTATTTGTCCAGTGGATAGTTCCAAAAAAGTAAAAGTATGTGCATTTCTTACTCATTACCCATCCACCATTAGAAAAAAGTAGCTTGCCGACATTCATATTCACATTAATACTTTGTCCGCTGAAAGGATAAAAAAGCTTTATATCATTAATTAGAGAATTTCTTATTAGAAGAAAAGGGTTTAAAATTTCAGCTTCTCTCTTTGTTTGTTTCTTATTTCTATTTAGCCTACAGGCTTTGACTTTCATATTGTACCTGCAAAAAAAAAAAAATACAATATAAAACTAAATAAATAAAAATGTGATTAAAGAATTGTTATAAAAAAAACAAGTGTTAGTAACTTACTTAGGTTTAATAATAGAATGGGGCGAAATGACAATTTGTTGTTGTATAGTCCAATATAGCCAATTGTCTTCATCTATATTATTAACTTCATATGACTACAAAAATAGCAAAAAAAATATATAATATTATTACATGCTCTTTAGTAAACAAAAATAAAAATTGAGCAATCTAAAGTTAGATTAAATAAAAACTGTATAATTATTATAATTAAACATGGTCAAACTTGTCAAAATTTAAATAATTTTATTATTTTATGAGGAAAAAATAAATAAATAATGATAGTCTAAACATTTAAAATATAAAGAAAATAAATGATGTCTAACAAAAAATCAATAATCTATGGGAAAATTAATTTGTCAAGGTCATGAATTTTTTTTTTTTGTAATCAAACGCTTTATTGAAAACAAAATACAATCTAAAAGGATAGATATGATATTCGCCAATAGATTCAATTACACAAAAATAAATTATTTTCATCAAATCTACAAAAAAATGAAATATCACCACTAAAGATAAAAATGATGGATTCAAATACAATAACAAATATATTATTGAAATTTAGAATTCATTCTCTGTTCGTCCCTCGAGAGATTTTTTTTCCTGCCATATTAAGAAATATGATAAGATTTATTTTATGCCAAGCAAATAATTTTTTATTAGCCTAAGCCCTTGTAGTTAATTACAACTTAGGAAATGATCTTTCTTAAGAAAACTTTTTGTAAAGATATGACAACTAAATTTTTTATCTTTCAAGCATTCCATATAAAAAAATATTGATTTTCACATTTCAAATGAGAATGGTTCAAATTAGAAATACTTTATTTTTTAAATCATAGGAAGAAAAGTATGAGATTTATGATATTGAGAAACTAAGTAGTGTTTCAAACTATCATATTGTTAGGCTTTAAATTAATTTTTTGTATCTAGATAATTTAATTTTGACTTGATCATTTTCTTAGAAATTTAGAACTTATATTCGATTAAAACAAGATCAATGAAAAGCCTAGGATTTATATATTTAGCCAATAAGGAGATAAAACCACAAACCCTAAATCTAAGTTGAGCACCTCAGAAGGTAAATGCTCAAACCAAAATCTAAAGAAATGTACAGAGACTTATAATATCTTAAATTCACTTGAAATTAAAAATAGTCTAACTCCATTGGACTTACAACCTACTTGGGAATGCTGCCAACTAAACTCATTCTAACAATTTTAATGTCATGACATTACTCTTGATACTTTACTGGATTGATAGGCTATTATTCAATTAGAAAGCAAGACATAGAACTTGATTTTCTAATCTAAGTTAGCTTTATCATGAATACTTACTTATCTAACTAATACAATAAAAGCTTTTTTAAATTTATTTTTAATATCATAATATAAATCTAGCATGCAAAAATAAAACTCAAGTCCAAATTTTTTAAAAAATTTTGACAACATGGCAGCCTAAATCTAATAAGGATTAGTAGACATAACTTGTTGCTTATGCAGCTCATAGCTGTAGGAAGCGAGTGTGAGAATTTTTATTTGATTTTTTTAATATTGCAAAAATGTAAAATTCTTGCTTGCTTGTAAAAAAAAATAAAGGCTAATTTAAAGAACAAATATATTTTATCATAAGAACTTAATGATTACAATCATCCCCAACAAACCATAATCAAAAGAAAGCCTAGGAAAATAAATTATTTCTAGCTTGCACATTAAGGCAATCACACCAATCAATCCATTTAAAATGTGGTATGTTGCAAGTGCCACTTATTGCAACTTAGCGAGTAAAATAATGTCGTGATCGTGATCTACCTAAAACAACTTGAATTTCTACTTCTAGTATACTCAATTAAAGCTTGTGGGTCTTCAAGTTTCAATCCTTCAAATTTTTAATTATTTATAAGGTTCTTAAAGGTTTCACTCTTTTTGTTATTCATCCTTTAAGCTTGTTAATTTTTAATTTCTTCAATCCCACAATTTTTGTATTTATAATTTATAGCTCTTTTGCAATGTATATTTAAATTCTAAAAAACTCAACTAGAACCTTTGCTAAATAGAGGTTTGCTACAACAATTTATATTTACATCAAACTTTGTCACACTTATATTTATAGTCTTACACAAGCATAACCTTCTACAAAAAATCTGATTAATAATAAACATCAGAGCATTTTTAGTTATAGGGCATCAAACATTCAAAACATATTATATAAATACCTCATAATATCATCACAGGTACAATCACCCATGACAGTACTTGCATGCATCCAAAAAAATTATTAAATCATTGTACTTAAAGCAGACCAAAGTAGAAGGTAAAACATTCAAAATTCAAGCAACCTTCTTATCCTAAAGTTGAAATCAATTTTTCTAACATTCAAACTAAAATATGTGCCATGTTGTATAATATGGTTAATCCTATTAAACTTTTTAGTTTCCCTTTCTAATGTTTAGTTTTTTTAAGGGTCCAAAGAAAGTTTATTTAAATTTAAATTTTAACATGCTAAAAATTTTATTGAAATTTTTAGTATTTGTTGTTTAAATTTCATTTATAATTTTTAGGGGTGAATTAAACAATGAACTCATAGTACAATAAGTTCAATAATCACTATGCCCTAATCATACACATAAATGCAATCATCTCATCCACCTGGATTAAAAAAAAAAAATTTCTCATCCACAAGGATATGATAAATGCATGTATTTATTTTAAATGTTTTAGGTATTATAACATTTTTATTTCAAATGTGCAAAACTTATTTTAAAGACAAATTTAAATTAGTTTGAATCCTAAGGATTTATATGTCACTGCTAAAGTTAAAAATATCCTTCAAGTGATTTTATAAATTTTTATTTCAACTACTAGGATTTATTTCAAGTTAATGATTTATTAAAATTAAAGTTTAAGTTAATTTGAATTTTCTGTTTGATTTTAATCAACTTTTTTTTGTTACTTCTCTAATTCATCAAAAGTTGAATGCAAGAGAGTTTATACGTTAAGAATTTTTATAGAAGTTATTATCAATTTTCAAAATAGGTCCTTATTATTAGGGTTTCATAGGTAAAGTAACTAAAAGTTTATTAATTAGACCACCAAATGGTCTCAAATCTTTATGAAACTTTGAATTTAGGTTAGAAATGACCTAATTAGTAAAAAATCCTAAAAGTTTTAAAGCATTTAGAGTTATATTAAAGAATTTATATTTACATCAAAATTTACCATGCTTTTATTTATAGCTTTGCATAAGCATTACCATTTACAAAGAATCTGATTAGTGATAAACATCAAATCATTTCTAGTCATAGGGCACCAAACATTCATAATGCATTATAGAAATATATCAAAACATCATCACAGGTACAATCAACCATGACAATACTTGTATGTATCCACTGAAATCTTTAAATCATTGTACAGAACAAGTAGAAGGTAAATCATTCAAAATTCAAAGAACATTCTTATCCTAAAGTTGAAATAAGTTATTCTAACATGCTAAGAATTTGAAATCTATTAAGACACGTGAGTATAAAATAAACCAACATAATTGATATGCAACATTAAGTTATCAGAAATCCAGACTCTTATTGAAGAGTGATGAGCAATAACATTAAAAAACCCAAACCATAAATAGCTGAAGAAACATTATAAGGATCAAAGTATCCCAAAATAAAATAGATATTACCAGGAAATGGAAAAAAAAAATTTCAAGAATGCAGTATAATATATATTTCATCGGAATGGTATTGCATTGCAAATAGAGGATGGCACAACATCCATGTAAGATACCTACTTGGAGAACAAAACTTTTATTTACATGCATGGCAAGTTCATGCTACTAAGAAAATACAGTAGGGAATACTAGGAATGTTCAAAAATAACTAAATTCCAAGCAAACTGAAAATGTTAATCCAGATTGACTTACCAAATCAACATTTGGGATATCAAGACCACGAGAAGCAACATCTGTTGCAACAAGCACGGTAAAGTTCCCCTGATGAAAACCATTCAATGTTATTTCCCTTTGATATTGTGATATATCACCATGCAGTGCTTTAGAGGCTATGCTATTTATTAAGGCTTGTGATACCTCATCAGCATCATTTTTGGTCTGTGTAAAAACAATGGTCTTCCCACCCTTTGCATATACCTGAGGAATTCTTAAGCCATTACGTACCATGAATACTGTCCTATTATCTAATAATATGCTTCCTGCAAGGACAACAAATTTCAAAATACCGTAATAAGGTCACTGAGAATTGTCCGCTTTGAGGTAGTAGTTGTTGACACAGCATAAAGTTTAACTCCCTCAGCAAGTTTCTCTTCTTCTTCACCGACCTAGATGAAAGAGATTAAGAGAAAACAAAGTGAATTCAGGAAAATAGATTAATTAATCCTAAAATGTGTGCTAAGTTGTATAATATGGTTAATCCTATTAAGCTTTTGAGTTTTATTTTCTAATGCTTTGTCTTTTTAAGGGTTCAAAGAAAGTTTATTTAAATTTAAATTTTAACATGCTAAGAATTTTATTGAATTTTTTAGTATTTGTTTGTTTAAATTTCATTTGTAATTTTTAGGATTAAATTGAACAATAAACTCATAGCACAAAAAGTTTAATGATTACTAAGCCCTAATCATACACATAAATGCAATCATCTTATCCACAAGGAGAGGAAATCTAAAAAATAGCTTCTTTGTGGTTGGCTTGGTGGTTGTTGCTTTTGACTAGTGGGGTTGCTGTTGTAGTGCCAGTTTTTTGCCGGATTGTTGGGCTACGACTTTGGATTGCATTATAGCTTTGGCTGTAAATGGTTGATTGCTGGACATTGGTGAGTTCCTCTGGCTCCTGTGCTATTTGATGTGTCTGGCTTGTCTTCCTTTTATTTTTGTCTTGGATTATGTATTTAGGTTGACACCGAGGCTCTTAGGTTTTAATTTAAATGTTGTATTTTAGTGAGCTTCAAAGTCTTTAAGGACTTATAATTTTTCTCTATTTTTTATTAAAAAAAAAATCTTATCCACAAGGATAAAATAAAATAAAAATCTCATCCACAAGGATAAAATAAAATTTGTGTTTAAAAAAAAAATTAACATACAATAATAACAAATTTAAAAAATATGCATCTCTCTTAAAAAAATAGCAATCAAACTACTTGAAAAACAATATAAAATTTTATCCCATTGTGATATTTTCATTTGCGTGTTAGTTATTTTCTGCGTTAATCTTTTAATTTTGAACTTAAGTTAGTTCATAATGAGTAGATAAGAATCTTAACCTCACAAGTTAAGTCACTGTTTACATTTTCTTTTTCTTTTTTTAAAAAAAAAAAATTTAAATCTCTATGTGAGGACTTTCATGTACATCAAACCATCTCTATGATAACTTAGGATTGTATTAATTTGGTTACATTGTGCTCTTTTCACTTGCTTGTTAATTATTAGCATTAATCTTTTACTTTTCACTTGCTTTTTAACTATTCCCCTCCCCTCCTTTCGGCACAGTTGTGGAAATGGACTTCTAAACTACAACTAAAAATGTTGAGGCTTGGTTTTAAATTTCATCCAACTTGAAGTTCACTACCACAACAGGGAGTCAAGGCTATTGGCTTCAAATGCTTTGCTCATTACACCAGATAACATAACAATAATTTCAGGAACTAGCATCTCCATATGAAATAAGCATATAAAATATTCTGATTCAAATCCAACTAATAATAATGCAAATCAATTTCACCTAATGGGGCATTTGTGATTGCCATGGCAAAAGAAATTCATCAGTACCATGAAATAATCATGACAAAATCACTTTTTTTTTTTTTTGGGACATTTAGGCCATTTAAGGCAAACACTCACACACACAACGCACTTTTTGTAAGTCA
The DNA here is from genome assembly GCA_019514585.1 of Dendrobium officinale. NCBI lineage: Eukaryota > Viridiplantae > Streptophyta > Magnoliopsida > Asparagales > Orchidaceae > Dendrobium > Dendrobium officinale. The sequence continues at coordinate 52,662,278 of CM033688.1, forward strand.
TGCATCATTTGATATCTACAGTCAAGATAAGTACGGATATTATTAATAATAGAAATTTATTCTTGCCATTTAATTCAACTTCTCGTTTGTCTATGTACTATGCAGTGAACTTGAATATATTGGATCATGCCATCATTATTGACTTACATGTGAACTTTTGTTTGTCCCTGATGAATAATTTTCATTATATTTATTATTAAGCTTTCTTAACTCAAGATCCTGGTTCTGTTTTTTTTTTTTTTTTTTTTATAGTATTATTTAGAATATTTTAGTTATTTTTTAAAGTTTAGGTATTCCATACAATCTTCTATTATTGACGAACTTCTATTATTGACGAACTTTGTTCTGAATATGAATGAAATGCTGTTATACAATCTTTGAGCTCCATCAACGAAGTCATCAACAGCAAACTCATTACAACTTTCACAAATTATTTTTATTTTTGTTTAGATATATAACTTTGATTTTTGAAATCAACTTGTGAATTTGTTTGTCATTTAATTTACCTTGTTATTTATGTCTTTTATAATGTGAAGTGAAATTGAACATATTGGACCTTATTGTCATTATAGAGTTACGTATGAGCTATTGTTTCTGTCTCTAAAGAGTATATAAATTCATTTTTGCTATATTCTAAAATTATTTTTTCCGATTATGCTTAGATCCTAACACTTGTGTATTTGTTAACACAACGAGACCTTTTTATTCGTCTTTGGTATGCCATTTTTTTTAAGATTGTTAATAGTCATTTAATTTTGAAGTTTTGTTTTGAAGGATTGCTTTTGGGTGTGTTTGGTTCTGATTGTATTTATGTTGATTCTATTAACTTTGTGACAGCTATAGGGCATATAGCATCATTGACGAACTAACCACAGTAATTTCACTATTTTTTGACACTTGTGGTGTCAACAAAGTAAATTTTCTCTTTCTTAAGCTTATAATTTTTTTTTAAGTTGAGATATATGGTCATGATTTTTTTATTTTGTTCTTTTAATTTAGAAATCTAATGAGTTTGTTGATGCGCATTTTATCCTTCTTTAATTTCGTTATTATGTCATCTTATATTTTGTTGTAGGCACATTCATATGTATTTTTGTCCATCTTAATTCAATTTACATGAATTTTATCTGGTTGTTGTTAACTATTAATCTTTCTCATTGTGATCATTCACTATTGCTTGAATGATAAATTTATGATCTTGTAAGTAATATTCTATGATAGACTTTATTATATATATATATATATATATATATATATATATATATATATATATATATATATATATATATATATATAAGTAACTAATTCAATCATCTATATAGATATATTAAATCAACTTGTAATCCATTATTATAAAATTAAATAAATAAAAAATTTTAAAATTAAATAATTAAACTAATAATTTTTAATTAAATGTTACCTAAGTCTATATTTTAAAATATATTAATAATTTTAAAATACCAACAACATCCAGTCATCCACTTTGACAGGTAATGCTCTCTCACCACTTTCGCGTGCTTCTTTCCTGTCAAACTTGTGGATTTCTCAAATTAAGATTTTGTTTGGACAGTTTTTTTACAAAAGTAATTTTTTAAACTTGTTATAAAAACCAGCTTTCTAGTTGAAAATCGTGCTCACTGTCTCAAAATCAAAGCAGTAATAAAGCTATTTATCACGCCTAGAAGAGCATTAATATAAAAGATTAATCATAGCGATCGCGAAAAACTGGTAAGAACTATGGTTACAAATGATAAGATCAGTAAGTATTCCTCCATTCAATCACCAACTCTAATACTCTATGAATCATCAGAGGCTAAAGCAAAAGGAGAAACAAACAAATATCGCTACATATCGAAGTAAGCAACTCAATCAGATCTAAATTTTCAAAGATAACCATATCAAGGAGTCGATTAAGAAATTAATTAAAGAACTAAAAGAATGATAACATAAACAATGAAAAAAAAAAATCAGAGCACGTAATAGAAAACCAGAGAAATATCGGCAACATGCAGATTACGCACAGCAACCACGCTCATTATCCTACATTGCACTGTTAAACAAGCTCGGGAAAGAGCTGCCTCACCTCATATTGAAATATCAGGAAGTATTTTTTCCCTGCTGTTCCAAACTCTGGACGAGGCATATGGACTAGAGCCTTGCTCGACGCCAGGAGTGAAGCGCTGGTAGCTGTAGATGACGAAGCTGAGGAAGCCGCCATTGGAGACCTGGATTGGGCTTCAGGTATTGGCGCCTGACTGCGGGTGGATTCACCAATATAAAATCTCGTACCTTTCATTTCCCTTTCAAGACTGGAATCATAACGGTCGTCGGTAGCCGTAGATGACGAAGCTGAGGGAGCCGCCATTGGAGACCTGGATTGGGCTTTAGGCATTGGCGCCCGACTGCAGGAGGATTGGCCAATATAAAACCTCGTACCTATCATTTCCCTTTCAAGACTGGAATCATAACGCTCGCGGTAGCCGTAGATGACGAAGCTGAGGGAGCCGCCATTGGAGACCTGGATTGGGCTTCAGGCATTGGCGCCTGACTGCGGATGGATTCACCAATATAAAACCTCGTACCTATCATTTCCCTTTCAGGACTGGAATCATAACGCTCGCCGGTAGCCGTAGATGATGAAGCTGAGGGACCCGCCATTGGAGACCTGAATTGGGCTTCAGGCATTGGCGCCTGACGGTCGCCGTCGAGGCTTCGTTGTCCACCGCCGAGAGTAGACATGTAATTAACCCCTCTTTCTTCAAAACGGACTTGATTGAGAGCAATACACTGATGGGAAATGATGGGAAATGGCACATTATATAGAAGCCTTGAGGTTGGAAATTTTTTTAGCCTCATTAGAAAAAAAACAGATGGATGATGGAACGAATATTAGGGAAACATTTGGGCTGACATTTTCTTAGTTTGACATTTTCTTTTGTCATCCTTCTAAATAAAATATTTAAAAATTTCGTTAGAGTTATCCCTATTTTAGTCGGCTAACATTATATTTCTCCTATAGCCAAAAATTAAATTTGAACTCCCTATTTTAGGATTTTAATCTGAAAAATATAATATCAAAATATCAAATAAGTCTGATAATATCTTTGGTGTGCTGTGCCTAGTCAAAGGAAAAAATCATGCATGCCCAATATTAAATTATAAGAATATTGATCGAATTTATACTACTTTATAATCAGATTTTTTTTTAAAGAATGTAAAGGCACAAAATATGGTTATCAGAACCAATTTTGATTATTTTGATGCATGGATCGTGCTAGCAAAACAAACTTTGCATAAATAAATGCAAAATAGGTTATTTGCGACAACTTATGATATTGTTATAAAAACACTATCTGTGATACCATGCAATATTGTCATTTGCAACAAATTTACGGAGAAGGAGAGATATTTTCAAAATACATTAAAATTTTAACATATGAAATCTAGTGAGAGAAAAATTATAGAATCTATCCTAGTTGAAATAATCCACTATGTTAATAATGATTTAAGAATCCAATCTTCCTCTCAATTAAAGAAACATAATTGTTGATGTAGTGGATCGTCGGAAGATGCGACCTGCAAGAAGGATTTGGGTTTTCCCAATTCAGGGAAGAAGAAGAAGAAGCTTTCAAAGCTTTAACAAAAGGATAATATCATTCAATCCTTTTCCTATTACAAAACCTGCTATTTATAAAGTAAAAAGAGCATTCTAGAAGCTCATTCTAACAAACTAGATAAGGTATCCTAGGGAACACCTCAAGCATAAAATGCACCGCAGACTCAGATGGCCACTGGGAAGATCCATCTCCAGGACAGTGATTCGGTATAGCCTTTAGACAAGGCTGCTCAGACAGTTCAGATGATCTCCAGTCCTAGCCACAATTCTAGCTACAGTGACAGTCAGGGTAGTAGTGGCAGATCACTCCATAGTTCTGAGGAAGAGTGGTAGCTAGCACTCCCCAAGAAGACTTAGCAGATGATTAAGTAGACTCTACAGAGTTCAGAGGCAGTTGAGAGGAGGCCTCCAAAGGCTGAGTCGATAGTTGTCACTCCAGCTTCTTTATTAGCACTTGTCTTTCTTTTCTTTCTTCTATTGTAGTGCTAGATGAGCACATTTTCTTTTTGCTTCTATTTGTACTAAAAAAATATGTTAAAAAAATGAATGATAATTGTAACCTCAGAAGGGAAGACAAGCCCCCTTCCAGCACTTAGGCTGAAGGACCTCGTTCTCCCTTATGTTGATGATTAATCAATTAAAAAAAAAGATTATAATTTTTCAGTTATTTTGACACTCTTGATTCCTTTAGCTCTACTAGCTTTGTAGTGATGACTCAAGAAAGAGTATGATCTCTCTATTCCATCCTGTGGGTGGAGAGGTTTCTTCTTTTGAATTAAAATCTTTTTTAAATTGAAATTAGATTTAGAAGTAAAAAAATTTTCTCTATTATCTTATGATTCTCTATCTCATAGATAACTATAGTATATTGATGAATAAAACTTCATAATTTTATTAATCAAGTTATTCATTCTTATTAGAGGATATGATTTGTTTTGTAGATCATTTTTTCTTGTCCAAGAGAAGTAAGTCTTCTTCTCTTGCACTTGGAGGATGATCTTACAATTGAGAAATAGTTTGCTTTTAGAGGTTTGGAAAAGGAAGCCAGTTATAAAAAGTGAAAAGATGCGCAAAGCGCCAAAAGTAAAAGATACACAAAGTGTATCAAGTAAATGAAAATTGTGCAAAGCACATGAAAGTTGAGAAAGTGGCTCAGAGAGCCCAAAAGTTATAAGTAAATGGCTTCCCTTTCTAGTAAATCTCTAAATCTCAGAAAATTTATATCATTTTAATATTTTTGATACTTGAGTCTAAAAATTATGATTTTGAAATCATTATTATACATTGATATCCTATAAGATATGGAAGTCTACTCTCATACAAAAAATAAAAAAAAATTAAATTTCTTTTTCTAATTTAAATTCTTTTTTGGATTAAATTTCGATTCAAGAGAGGAAAATACTCATATAAGTGATATGTCATGATTTAGCTAGTTTGGAGCTTGATCTGAGTTAGTAAATTTAAATTGATGTTCTTTTTAAGATTAGATAGAGTTAAGTACTAAACTCTTTTGAGATATGTGCCCATTTATCATTTTTGACTGTGTCCACACCCTCCTATATTTATTAAGATCAGTGATGTTGATCCTTTATTAGAAAGTGAATTGTTTCTTCCTATCAGCCCTACTCTGATGGTTGAAGCCCCCAGTCCATTCATATGAGATGAATGTGATAGGGAATGTCTAAATCATTGATTTGGACCATTGAGAGATGTAATACTTGTTAGGAAAGCTGCTATTTTCATGTTTTACATTCTTGCAACTTGTATAATTTTGATGATTTCAAATATTACTGTTTTATGTGTTGTTATCTCCTAACATTTTTTAGAAGATTTGTTTTTGCTCTTGTGTGTACTAATATTTCAGGAAAATCGAACTCCAGACTACGAAGACTTTAAATCCAATTCAGCATGAGATACTATGAGAATTTGAAGCTTGTACTTTTTATTTGAATTAAATTTGAGAGGGAGTGATTGTAATTGAGTGAATAAATTCACACACACTAATGGAGATCTTGAAAAAGTTTTTGTACTGATCGTACGGGATGAACATTGTTCGTACAGGACGATCAGATCAGTTATCTCCTTGTAAGAGCAATGGAACGGACAGGAACTGAACTGGAAAATTTTTCTAAGTCATGATCGTCCAGACAATATTATTTTTGTCCCAGGATGAGTTGTTCACTGTAAAATTTTTGTCCAGACGAAATCTTGTTCGTCCAGGATGATGGAAACCGACTATTGCAGTTTCTGGTAACGTTCTGCAGTTTTCAGAACTAACTTTTGATATAACTGTTTGTATCGGACGAAATTTTTTCGTACGGGACGAACCTATTTCGTCCAGGATGAAATTGGTTTGTACAGATGCACAAATGGTTTGTACGGGATAGGTTTTTACACAGTTCGTCCGTACTAACTCAATTTCGTACGGGACGATCCAGTGAAAAGAAAAACATGTTTTTAACAGTTTTTGGGCGGTTTTTCATGTCCTTTCTATATAAGGAGTCATAGAAACTATTACAAGTGCCTTTGGAGTTATTTTCTCTTGAGAGGGATCATTGAGAGTGAGAGTTTGAGAGAGATTGCAAGAGTGAAGAGTGAGAGATCAAGTGAGGGGTTTGTGAGGGATTCACAAGGTTACTTGAAGAAGAAGATCTCCTTGTTTCTTCCCATCTCCTTTGAAGGCTCTCAAGTGAAGTTCAACAACATCAGTCTGGTTCTCTGCCGACACTTGAAGAGTGTAAAAGGACGATAAAGTGTATCTTTGACAGCCATTGTATCTTCGTCCTTTGGGAGAAAACTAGAAGAGAGAACTTGAAAGGGAGAGAGGAAAGGGTGAAGTTTGAGAGGGAGAAGATCCTTGGAGGGGATTTCAAGGGAATGTGGAGGGGATATTCACACTGTTGCTCCGGTGAACTTGCACTTCAGTACCATCGGATTCAAGGGTCATCTTGAGGGAAGTTTTGGCGAGAAGAAGATCTCTTTGGTGTCAAAGAACCCGGCTATTCCGCCGCACCGGGGAAGGTGAAAGTGATTTTATACAGGCTTCTCCGCCTTGCTGTGGGGGCAAAAGGAGAATCACTTTGTGGTATTAGTGCAATACTCAGAGGGTGCCTCCGGGGAGTGGACGTAGGTCAAGGTTTGACCGAACCACTATAAATCTGGTGTGTTCTTTCTTTTTTTTCTTACGCATTTAATTTCATTGCAAGTTGTTTACTCTGGTTGAAAAGTTTATTTTTTAAACTTTAAATTTAACTTGCATTAATAATTAAAAAGGTTTTCTAAAAATCTAAGAGTAGAAGTATAATTTTTTAAATTACCAATTCACCCCCCTCTTGGTTAGCCTTGGGACATTGAATTAGGCTTAACATCCTAATTCATATTGAATGAGTTCTCAACAAGTGGTATCAGAGCTTTATTTCAAAATCATAAGTTTAGACTACTTTTTGAAAATACGAGTATGGCTAATTTTAGAAACCATAAATTATTAGATAGATATTCGATTGTTAGACCACCTTTATTTGAAAATATTTATTTTGATTTTTGGAAAATTCGAATGTCTACTTTCTTGCAATCAATAAATTATCGAATATGGCATATGATTCAAAATGGTTATTCTGTACCGTCACGTATTATAGATGGAATTAAAACTAATACACGTTTTTCTGAATGGAGTATAGTAGAACAAATTTATGCTGAATTAAATGCTAAATATATGAATTATTTGTTCTGTGCTTTAAATTTGGAAGATTATATGAGAATCTCTACATGTACTACTGGCAAGAAAATTTGGGACAGTTTATGCATTACATATGAAGGTACTAGTTAAATCAAGCAATCTAAGTTGAATTTTTTGATGCATGACTATGAACTCTTTAGCATGAAACCTTATGAGAAAATCTTAGACATGTATACTAGGTTTATTCAAATTGTAACATATTGTATGCTTTAGGTAAAGAATTTTCAAACTTTGAAATAGTCAATAAAATTCTACGTTGTTTACTTAACAAGTTTGATGCCAAAGTTGTTGCTATTTACGAATCAAAAAATTTGAATGAATATTATATTGATAATTTGATTGGCTCACTCATTACCTACGAGCAATATTTGGGTCAAAGACTTTTGGATGCAGATGAAACAATAATACTAAAAGCGAAAGATATGGAGAAAAGTTGCTTAGTTGGTGAGGAAAGCGATGACTTAACAAGCAAATTGAAAAGTCCACTAAAGCACAAGCATAAGCATCAACAAAAATGGAATAAAGGTAAAAATGGTAAGAATGTTCAGATTTCTTCAAATATTATTTGCTTTGGATTTAGAAAATCTGGACATCTGAAAAGTAAGTGCCCTAATTTGAGAACTCTTCCTACTAAAGAAAAGGGCAAAGCTAAGCAAATTATAAAATGTGAAAATAATGAAAAGCAAAAAATCTCCTGGACAGATCTAGCTTCTGAATCATCAGACCATGAGCAAAATGATGTTTAAACCCTTTGTTTATGTGTTTCCGTGTGTATATTTTTTATTTGTTGTATTTTTATTTTTGTTTGTTTTATGTGTTTTTCTATTTTTATTTTTTGTGTGTTTTGTATGATTTTGAGATATTTTCATATCGGATTCCATGTTTCTTGTTGTGAGACATTTAGAATATGATATGAAGATTTTTATAGTTTGTGTACTTGTATTTTATTTAGTGTTTTTTCTATTCTTTTATTGCTTTAGATTTTTTTTGGATGTTTAAGTGTTTTTGTTCTGTGTTTGAAATGTTCGTTAGCTTATATGAAAAACCCTTAAATTTTTTATCTTACAAGTGTTATAATTTGAACTGCAACATAAAATTGAATTCGTTAGAAAATCTAATTTTTCTAAATTTAAGTTATGTTTATAACTTGATATTATTAAGATTGTCAATTTCATGTCTCTTATTTAGACTACATTAATTTTAATATTATTATTGCAATTGTGACGTTTTCTTATTTTGTATTTCACTTATCAATTAATATTTATGCACTTAGAAAGATTTGAAATTTTAGATTATTGATTTTGAAAAGAATACAATTACTCTTGAAAATTATACAAATGTATAAAAAATCAAAAGAAATGCGCAATGATTCGCAATGTGAAAAACAGGCACAAAATAAGCCCAACAAGTGAAAAGATGCATAAAATTGAGCCACAAAATTGAAAAAGATGCGCAAAGCGCCACATGTGGTAGTTATTTCTTTCCATAATTTTTTAATTTCTTAATTCAAATTGATCTTATGTACATTTATATTACATATTGAAATATGAAATATAAAATTTTTATATCATCATTTTTATAATGATTTTCTCTATCTTAAATGTCTAAATATACTCATGTTTTGATAAATTCTTTTTAGTTTCTATGTTATATCTCTTCTTAAATTCTATGAATTTTTTGATTTGGCTAATATTTTGATTTTATTTGCATACCTTATGTTAATCACTTTAAAGGTTAAATTTTTAAATGATTTTCATATGTCTGCTTACATTTCTAGTCTTTTTCTTCTACACTTTTTGATGTTATCAAAAAGAGGGAGAAATTGTTTGTTGTGTCTTGTGTATTCGTATCATTGTGTGTTTGTTTTGTTTAGTGTATGTGTGTTTTTTTGTTTTGTATTTCAAAAAATTTTTGAAAACAAAAATAATTTTAATGCCTCCTTATTTTCATATGTTCATTAATTCAGGGGGAGTTTAGGAGATTCTTAGAATTTGAAATTATACAAACAATAATTATTTTGCCATCATCAAAAAGGGGGAGATTGTTAGGAAAGTTGCTATTTACAGGTTTTACATTCTTGCAACTTGTATAGTTTTGATGATTCCAAATATTATTATTTTATGTGTTATTATCTCCTAACATTTTTTGGAAGATTTGTTTTTACTCTTGTGTGTACTATTATTTTAGAAAAATCGAACTCCAGACTACGAAGACTTCAAATCCAATTCAGCATAAGATACTATGAGAGTTTGAAGCTTGTACTTTTTATTTGAATTAAATTTGAGAGGGAGTGATTGTAATTGAGTGAATAAATTCACACACACTAATGGAGATCTTGAAAAAGTTTTTGTACTGATCGTACGGGATGAACATTGTTCGTACAGGACGATTAGATCAGTTATCTCCTTGTAAGAGCAATGGAACGGACAGGAACTGAACTGGAAAATTTTTCTAAGTCATGATCGTCCAGACAAAATTATTTTCCTTCCAGGACGAGTTGCTCTCTGTAAAATTTTCATCGAGACGAAGTCTCGTTCGTCCAGGATGATGGGAACCGACTATGGCAGTTTCTGGCAACGTTCTGCAGTTTTTGGAACCAACTTTTGATATAACTGTTCGTACCGGATGAAATTTTTTCGTACGGGGCGAACCTATTTTGTCCAGGATGAAATTGGTTCGTACAGATGCACAAATGGTTCGTACGGGACAGTTTTTTACACAGTTCGTCCGTACTAACTCAATTTCATACAGGACTATCCAGTGCGCAGAAAAACATGTTTTTAGAAGTTTTTTGGGCGGTTTTTAAAGTCCTTTCTATATAAGGAGTCCTAGAAACTATTACAAGTTCCTTTGGAGTTATTTTCTCTTGAGAGGGATCATTGAGAGTGAGAGTTTGAGAGAGATTGTAAGAGTGAAGAGTGAGAGATCAAGTGAAGGGTTTGTGAGGGATTCACAAGGTTACTTGAAGAAGAAGATCTCTTTGTTTCTTCCCATCTCCTTTGAAGGCTCTCAAGTGAAGTTCAACAACAACGATCCGGTTCTCTGCCGACACTTGGAGAGTGTAAAAGGACGACAAAGTGTAACTTTGACAGCCATTGTGTCTTCGTTCATTAGGAGAAAACTAGAAGAGAGAACTTGAAAGAGAGAGAGGAAAGGGTGAAGTTTGAGAGGGAGAAGATACTTGGAGGGGATTTCAAGGGAGTGTGGAGGGGATATTCACATGGTTGCTCCGGCAAACTTGCACTTCAGTACCATCGGATTCAAGGGTCGTCTTGAGGGAAGTTTTGGAGAGAAGAAGATCTCTTTGGTGTCAAAGAACTCGGCTACTCTGCCGCACCGGGGAAGGTGAAAGTGATTTTGTACAGGCTTCTCCGCCTTGCTGTGGGGGCAAAAGGAGAGTCACTTTGTGGTATTAGTGCAATACTCGGAGGGTGCCTCCGGGGAGTGGACGTAGGTCAAAGTTTGACCGAACCACTATAAATCTGGTGTGTTCTTTCTTATTTTTCTTACGCATTTAATTTCATTGCAAGTTGTTTACTCTGGTTGAAAAGTTTATTTTTTAAACTTTAAATTTAACTTGCATTAATAATTAAAAAGGTTTTCTAAAAATCCAAGAGTAAAAGTATAATTTTTTAAATTACCAATTCACCCCCCCGCCCTCTTGGTTAGCCTTGGGACATTGAATTAGGCTTAACATCCTAATTCATATTGAACGAGTTCTCAACAATACTGGGTCTACACCCTCCTGCGTTTGTTAGGTTTGTTGATGTTGATCCTCTACTAGGATGAGATTCTCTTCTTCCTATCAGTCCCGCTCTGATAGTTGAAGTCCCTAGTCTATTCACATGAGTTAAATCTAATTGGGAATGTTGTAGTCTTTTAGATTAGACTCTTTTGAGATAGGATTTTGGGTTCATGCCCACCTATATTAGTCAAGTGGGGTGATAGTGATCCATTATCCCTATAAGATGCTCTTCTTCCTATCAGTTTTGCTTTGATAGTTGTAGCCCTCAATCCATTTATATGAGATGAATGTGATAGTAGATGTCAAAATCATTGGTTTAGACATTTTTGAGGTAGTATATTAGGTCCATACCATCCTATGCTAGTCAGGAGTGGTAATGTTGATCTTTTATCCTTATTTTGATTTTAGTTATACATCAATTTCACTATGATTGTGCTCCTCAATTCATTCACATGAGTTGAATGTGGTCTGGGTTATCAAAACCAATGATTTACTTTCTTATAATATCTTGTGTGATTTTCTCTCTCCCCAGTTTTTGTTCATGTGACGAACATGGTCTGGGATATCAAAACCAATCACAATTCCCTTTATAAAAATGAAAAAATATACATGTGATGAAAAGAGGAAAGCTATTAGTAGAGCAAAATCGGTTGCCCTTGTCACGGGAGAAGCCCGGTAATGCTCTCTAAAGAGCATAAGTTTCACAAAATTCTTTTTCTTCCCTCTCCTTTGAAGTGTCTTGGTGTCTGCCTCAAGGATGAAGGCACATATATCTTAGTATGATTTTCTACAACTTTGATTATCTTTTCTAAGTGATGTAGTACATTGTGTTTTGAATGTTAACATCACTACATTGTGGGCTTGGGTCTTTCTGAGGAAGGACTAATCCCCTTCTGCCCTCTTTTAACAGTTTACTCTCCCATTCATGCACTGCTCTGAGCTGCCAGAGTGGTCCTCTAAATGTGAGGGTGTCACTTTTACTCTGCATAGGGTCCTACCCGATTAGGGTAGGTGTTACCACTGTGACCTTCTGATAGTTATGGATTTCACTCATGATTATTGTACTAGGTGTCAGGTGTACTCCCTTGTCACCTCAGAGTTGTTTCTTGGTTGCGATGTAGTACATCATGTCTTAGATGTTAGTATCACATCCTCAGGAGTCCTAATTTTCTAGTAGAGGATCGGCTCCTTAGTTTCTTTCTGTACCTACCTCATCATTTATAGTGTACTCTTAGATGCTGGAGTAGTTCTATGAAGGTGGTAGTGTTGCTTTTACTCCCCACAAGGTTCTACCCAATTAGGGTAGGTGTTATCACTGTGGCCCTCTGATGTTTTATCAATCTTATTCATAATTATTAGCCTCGGTAGTGAGTGTGCCCCCTTACTACCTAGAGTTGCTTCCTTAGCTGTGATGTAGTACATCATGTCTTAGATGTTAGCATCATATTCTCAGGAGTCCTGATTTTCCAGTAGAGGACCAGCTCCTTAGTATCTTTCTGTACCTACCTCACCATTCATACCGTACTCTTAGCTGCTGGAGTAGTTCTATGAGGTGGTAGTGTTGCTTTTACTCCCCACAGGGTCCAACCCAATTAGGATAGGTGTTACCACTGTGGCCCTTTGATATGTTATCAACATTATTCATGATTACTGTCCTCAGGTAGTGAGTGTGTCCCCTTACTACATGGAGTTGTTTCCTTAGTTGCGATGTAGTACATCTTACCTCAGATGTTAGCATTGCATCCCTAGGAGCTTTGATTTTTTAGTGGAAGATCGACTCTTTGGTTTCTTTACTCACTTTGGCATTCGTACTCTACTCTTAGCTGCTAGAGTAGCTCTATGAATATTATTCTGTTGTTCTTGCTCCTCATAGGGTCCTACCCAATTAGGGTAGGTGTTACTACAGTGACCCTTTGATCTTTATTTGATCTTAATTTATGGTTATTGTCCTCAGGTAGTGAGTGTGTCCCCTTTCTACCTAGAGCTATTTTTCTTGTAGTGATGTAGTATACCTTGCCTTAGATGTTAACATCACTACTTTGAGAACTTTGATTTTCTTATAAAAGATCAGTTCTCCTACTCTTTTTCGTGACCTATCTTATTATTCATACACTAGGCTCAGTTGCCAGATTAGTCCTACGAATGTGTTGAGGTCACTTTCACTTCCACTTTCCATAGGATCCCACTAGTTTGTGTGGGTGTTACCAATGTGAGATTTTTCCTACTCAAAGTTGTTACCCTCAGTAGAGAGGATGCTCCCTTGCTACTTTGACTCTTTTTTTCCTACTTGATGATATGGAGTATTATGCCTTAGATGCTACCATCACCTTTTTCTTGAGCTTTGAATCTCTAGTAGAGAGTTAGTTTTTCCTAGTCTTTTACCACTTATTCCCCCATTGAGACGCCACTCCTAGCTACCGGAGAGGTCCCTTGGATGTTTTGATACTACTCCTACTTCTTACAGGGTCCCCATCAGTTAGTATAGAAACACCACTGTAGCCCCCCTTGAGGGTAGTTGTTACTAGGCTTAGTCCTACCTTTCGTAGTAGAGGCGCCCCCTCGCTACACCAGTTCTTTTTGCTTCTTTGGAATAAGGTTAGCCCTTTGCACACTCTACCGAGGGGTGTATCTCTTCTAGGTTTGTTTGAGAGACGTCATTCTGATGTCCTCCTCTCCTTTTGTGTAGGGTTAGGGTTCCTTAGGAGATTCTGACAGCATCTGGATACTCATGACCATGATGATTTGTCCTCTACCATGTGGTTACCAGAGCGCTAGAATGGGTTCCCTAGGTGGCTCTACGCTTAAAATAATCCCATTTACTTACTTCTTTCTCTCTCACATCCCTACACAGATACGTGTCAGGCTGATGTTGAGGTGACTTTTTCACCTTCTATTCTGCTGTTTGAAATGAACAGACAGGTAGTTGGTCTTACTTGGTAGAGAGGACTTGATAGAGCACCTGGCAGGTACTCCTCGCCACTCTTCTGATTGTCCTGTTTTGATCAGACAGACATTAGAGCTTGACTCTTTTTTCACTCAGTTGAAATGACTGAGTGGGTATTGAGCCCTTCTTCATTTGCAAGATCGAGCTGGTGGAGCAGATGTTGAAGCTTACTTGGTTAAAGTGAAGCCTTGCAAGAGCACCTGGAAGGTGGCTCTTACCACTCTTTTTACCACGGATGTCCTGTAAAAGACTAAGCAGGCTTCCACTTCGTGGTTCATGAGCTTCTTGCTGAGGTCAGACAGAAGTAGTGGCCACCCCAATCTACTGTTCTGAAAGGAGCAGAAGGGGTAGGATCCTTTTCACCTTCTACCCGTTGTCCAGATGCGGTCAGCCTTGTAGTTGGTTTTACCTTACCGTTGAGTGAGCCCGATAGAGTCCCTGGGAGGCGCAATTCCTCAACACCCCTTTACTCGGATGTCCTGTAAAAGACTAAGCAGGCTTCCACTTCGTGGTTCATGAGCTTCTTGCTGAGGTCAGGCAGAAGTAGTGGCCACCCCAATCCATTCTTCCGAAAGGAACAAGAGGGGTGGAATCCTTTTCACCTTCTACCCACTGTCCAGATGAGGTCAGCCTTGTAGTTGGTTTTACCTTACCGTTGAGTGAGCCCGACAAAGTCCCTAGGAGGCGCAATTCCTCAACACCCCTTTACTCGGATGTCCTGTAAAAGACCAAACAGGCTTCCACTTCGTGGTTCATGAGCTTCTTGCTGAGGTCAGGCAGAAGTAGTGGTCACCCCAATCCACTGTTCTAAAAGGAATAGGAGGGGCGGGATCCTTTTCACCTTCCACCTTGCTGCCCAGATAGGGCCAGACAGGTGGTCGGTCTTACCTTACCTAGTTGAGTGAGCCCGACAGAGTCCCTAGGAGGCTATCCTCAACGACTTTTTACTCTGGATGTCCTATAAAAAGACTACACGTGCTTCTACTTCGTGTCTTCTTTACTTTTGCTAAGGTCAGGCAGAGGTATCGAGTCACCCCAATCCACTGTTCCGAAAGGATGAGGAGGGGCGGGATACTTTTCACCTCCTACCTTGCTGTCCAGATATGGTCGGGCAGGTAGTTGGTCTTACTTGGTAGAAAGGGCCTGATAGAGCACCTGGTAGGAACTCCTCACTTTTTTCTCTGAGTGTCTTGTTCTGATCAAACAGGCACCAGACTTCGTGACTCCCTTTATTTATCGCCTTGAGTTGGTCAGGCAAATACTGAGTCACCCCAATCCACTGTTCTGGGATGAACAGGAGGGGCGGGATATTTTTCACCTTCTATCCTGCTGTTTGAAATGAACAGACAGGAAGCTGGTTTGACTTACTTGGTAGAGAGGGCCTGACAGAGCACCTAGCAGGAACTCCTCGCCACTCTTTTCCCTGAGTGTCTTATTCTAATTAGGCATACACCAGATCTCGTGATTTCTTTGTTTGCTAACCTGATTTGGTCAGGCAGATACTGAGTCACCCCAATCACTACTATGAGATGGGCAGGAGGATACGGGACCCTTTCATCTTCTATTCTGCTGATTCGATATAGTCAGACAGATAGTCGGTCTACTTTTATTACCTTACTTTTGGTTCTTCTCTTGGTTATGCCCCTTGCTACAGGGTAAGACTAGAGGAGAACCTCTCTAACTTTTTCACCCTTGAGGTGATCTTTACTTTGGTTCTTTCTTTAGTTCTGTCCTCGTTATAGGGCAAGGCAAGGAGAGAACCCCCCTTACATTTTTCACCCTCGTGGTTATCTTTACCTTGGATTTCTCTCTACAGCTCTTCCCTCACTATAGGGTAAGGATAAGAGAGAAATCCTTTACTTCTTTTTGCCTTTGTGGTGATTTCTACCTTGAGTTCTCTCCTTGGCTCTTCCCTTGTTTAAGGGTAAGGCCAGGAGAAGGCCCCACTACTGGTCCACCAGTACGGTGAGACCTCACTTGTGCACTGCTGTTATTCCCTCTCTCCTAGGCTCTACCCTCACTATAGGATAACGCGATGAGAAGAACTCTCTACTTACTTCATCATTTGGATACTCATTCACTCATATTATTCGCTCTACTTCTTTGGCATGGTTGGTCGATGCCAACAAGAGTTGTTCACTATTTATTCACCGCTCTTATTGGGGGTCCATTTGTTGACCTCGATTTTTGTTCGAGTGTCATTGAGGGTCTTTAATCGGTTTAATCAAGCCCCATTGGGTTCAATTCGAGAACGAATCAGCTCGAGTTGATTCGAATTAGGCTCGATCGGGTTTGATTAAACTCGATTAGTCTGCCTTGGCCACGTCGAGTTTGTTATGATTTGAGTCGTCATTTTATTTAAATTTAATTGGGTTAATTTGAGCAAATTAAGTTGAATTCTAAATTGACCCAAATCAGATCTAATTTTGAGCTTGATTTTAATTTAATATGTTTAATTTTTTTATGAGCATAAATTTGTTCTTAAATCAAGCAATCAAATCGACGGCTAAATCATCTCAATTCCCTTCTAATTAGCCTTAGGATGAATCTTAGCCATAGATCTAAGATCTTGATCATTTAAATACTTTTTTAGAACTTCATGTGGGGGGGGGGGTGGCTTCTATTCTCTCCCTAGCCACTCTCAACCCTCACTTCTTGGTGTGAGAGCTCTTCCAACTTCTCTCACCTTCTTCCACTCAAATCCACCGGTCAAACTCCGTCGACGGCGATCCTTCGACGAGATCAAGGCTAGATCCATCCAAGGCCTCGATCCGGTTGATCCAGAGCTTGTTTGATCGTGATTTCAACTAGAGAAATATACGAGAATAGTCTACAAACTCAACCGTATAAAGATTTTGAAGATCCAATGGTGAGATTCCTCAAAACTTTATATCTAGGTCACTACACTTATATATATATAATTTTTTTTATAAGTGCTTTTAAGATCTTTCAAATATCACCCCATGTTTTTCTTCATGATACTAATCTATATTTAAAATTTCATTAAATTTAGATGTCTCAATCGAGAAAATGAATTTTTTTTTCTCTTTTCTTTTCTTCATTTATAAAAAAATCTTTTTTTTTTTGTATTATTATTATCAATATTTATTTAAAAAAAAATTATATTTATTATGTTTAATATTATTATTATTTTAAGTAATTCCTAATTTTGGATTGTCATAATTTACTTTGTCTTTGAATTCAAATTTCCCTAAAATTTGATATTCAAATTCTTTCATAAATTATAAAATCTATTTTTTATGAAAAGTTTTTTAAATTTTTCCTCCGTTTGATTTTGAATTAATTAGGATGACTTAATTCATTCTAAATCCAACCTTCAAAATTAAGGAAGCATTAAAGCCTCCTTAATTCCCTCCATGAATTTTGAAATTGAAATCCTTACTTCCCTCCATGAATTTTGAATTTCAAATTTCAAACATCCCTTAATTACTTTCATAAAATAACTTATATCAAATTGAAAAGTGTATTTATTTCAATCAATTCTCTATTTGAATTTTAAATACTTTCCTCTTTGATAATCCTTAATTATGAAGCCTCCCATAATTTCATCTTGTATTTAAATCCTTTCATATTTTTATACATCTTAATTTGGTAATGAATTTAAATTCAAAATTCAAATTAATTTTGAATTTGAATTTGTTTTCTAAATTATTGATTTAAATTAGTATTATTATATTATATTGTTATTTAGATTACTACGTTATTTTTAATCATAAAATATACTTATTTATTGTAAATCTATTTATTACTATTATTATTATTTTAAATATTTTGATTATTATATGATTTTTTTCTTTTATTTTTTTAATCGTCTAAACTACTTTGGATATTATTAATACCAATATTCTTATTTTTAAAATTATTATTATTATCAGTATTTCATTAAATAAATGTTAAGTTTTAGAAACTTTAAAATATTATTTTATTCTATTTTAATAATTATTTTTAAATTCTTGTTATTTTAAATTATTTTTTAAATCCCTTTATTACTTTAAACTTTAAAAATTCATACCTTTCTCGTTTTAAATCTATTGTCGACGCACAAAACCTTGTTTTGATTGTATTTGAATTCTGCACGATTTGGGATCATATTTGTTTCAAAATATTAGGTATACCTGTAGTTATTTTGAAAACAGCAAAAGAGCACTATTTTAAAAATATTCTATTTTCGTATTTAAACTTCGATAATACACAACTTTCTCATTTTAAATCTGTTTTTGATGCACAGCACCTTATTTTATTTGTATTTGAATTCCATACGATTTGAGACCATTCTTGTTTGAAAATTTTTGGTATATCTGCAGTTATCTGGAAAATTGTAAAAGGACACTATTTTAAAAATATTCTATTATTGTATTTAAACTTGTAAAATTTATAACTCCGTCGTTTTAAATCGGATTTTTGCGTGCGACCCCTTTAACTTTTCAGAAAAATAAGTTTTATATTTAAAAATTATTTTCAATCACTGATTTTCACTATTTAGATAGATTTCTATCTTGGAATATTTTTTTTGCCTATTTAATTATTATTTCCTTCATTGGTATAATAATTATTTTCAAGATACAAATAATTTTCAAATCATTTTGAGGCCTCGATTGGATGACCAGTGGATCTTCTCTATACTTATATATACTATGAATCAATCTATCTTTCAAATATGCTATTTTTACACAAAATCTATATATATATATTGATCTTCTCTATACTCTATACCCCGGATTGACATGAAAATTTTAACACTTAAACTTAGTGACATCATAAACCTCTCAGAATTTTCTAGGATTTTTTAGGAGTCTTTAGACCCCTTAATTAACCAACCCTAATTAACCTACTAAATAAGGCCTTGAAACCTTCCAAAAATTAAAATAAATAAAATTTAGGTCATAGAATTACCCATAATACCTCAAACTGACCAAAATATTATCCTTGACCTTAGATAAATAGGGCTTCCTAGTTTGACTTCAGGTTGACCCCTAATTTGACCATATGTGGAATTTACCATTTAACCCCTAATAATTCATTAAAAATTATTAAAAATCCCAAACTTTCCCCAAACACTTGGGAACACCCTCTCAGATCATCCCTGACCTTTGGGGGTGATTCTAATCCGTTTGGAATTGATTTGGATCAAAACAATAAAAATAGCCCTTTATTAGGAAATTTAGAAATTCGTTTTAAATATCCTGAACTTAGAAAATCTATAAATAATTGTAGAAAATTCCAAATTAGGAAAACTCACTTGCATTAGACTCTAATTAGGGCTTAGTATTTATTTAAAAATCTTAGGGTTCAAGAAAATGGCCTAGATTAGAAAGTCAACGTTTTTGGTCAACCGTAGTTCATTTTGGGCCCCAAACTTAAAAAAATTCATAACTTTGCCTAGAAAACTCCAATTTCAGCCTACTACCTGTCTAACTACTCGTATTAAGGTCTAGTATTTTCTTAAGGTGTTAGAAAACCTAAACCTTGTCTATTTTTCATAGTGACTTTTTGGACCCATAGCTTGGTTCCTAGGAGGACTTGGGACTTTCCAAAATTGGCTAATATAATTTTAACTCCAAATATCATCACCCTAAGGATTTAAAACTGATCAAAAAACTAAAATAATTAAACTAGACCCTAATCCGCTAATATTTGAATTTCAACTAAAATATCCTTTTCAGACCCCTAACAAACCTGAACTCTAGATAACTTTAACTAACTACCCTACTTAGGATCTATCCAAACCACACCAGCCTTACATACACATAGAATTGTTTGCTAGGGCACCACTTCTAGATTTAGGTTAGGCCACTGGGTTTTATTTTTCTGCTGTGTGCCGGAGCTTTCCGTAATTTTCATTGCATGCTGTTTAAAAATGATTGGTGTGCTTGCTTACTTTTTTTGCACTCCGTGGATGATGTGATGAGTGCCAGATTTACCCCTAGGTTAGGAACTAAAATAACTAGATGGATAAGAGAGGGGTGAATTGCGAAAACTTTTAACAATAATTAAAACCTAAGCATGAGTTCTAAATCTTTTGGTTGTTTTTAGAATTTTAATATGAAAAATTAAACAACTTTTTTTTTCAAATTTTTCAAGACAAATATTTTGAAAACTAAAAGCACGCAGTAATGAAAAAACATTAAAGAAAAAACACACACCAAGATTTTTATAGTGGTTTGGTCAAAATATGACCTACGTCCACTCCCCGGGGTTCTCCGCTCCGGGAATTTCACTACCAACTATAGTTCTCCTTTTGCCCCCCTTGGTAAGGCGGAGAAACCTTTACAAACCTCCCTTTCACCAACCCTGCGTGGCAGAGTGACAAACTCTATATTTTCGTCCTCCTGGCGACGGGCAAAAAAACCTTCTCGTTTTTTTTTCTCCCTCCTGGAGAAGGCAGAGTACCTCGAGGTCACGGATGTAGACGAGCCTTTCCCTTGGAGATCCTCCCTCAAATTCTTCTATGGCCATAGGAGGAGCAAGATGCAGCAAGTTTGGAGCAACCGTGTGATCTCCCACACACCTCTTCTCCCTCACAACGCTCACCTTCTCCTTCATCTCTCAACCCTATAGAACTTCTCTAGAGCTCTCTCCCTTGGAATCCCTCTCTAACCACGTTCTCCTCTCTCATACGCTCTCTGAAAATTACTTTTTTGATACATAAAAATGAGCTCCAAAAGCCCTGAAATCTCAAAGTAGTCGTTAATATCGTACAGTACGGTTTAACAATCGTACCGTACGATCTTCATAAATAGACTTCGTCAAGGTACGAAGTGATACGAACAGTTTAAAAATGTTCATACAGTACGATAAAATATCATACGGTACGATCCATGACAACATAGTTCATACAAGATGATAGTCGGGACGATCAAACATCTTCTCTGTTCATCGTATAGTACGATGTATATCGTACAGTATGATGAGACAAAAAATAACTAATCGTCTGATACGATATCCGGGATGATTTTAATTCTTCTCTGTTCGTCGTATTGTATGAATAGTTTCGTATAGTACGATGTTCAAATTATAATTAAGCCCAGATTTCTTGCACTAATCACGGGTTAAGTTAAGTAAGTATTTAAAAATAATCATACAGTAAGAATAAGTTCATACAGTACGAGCGGTAAAAAATTTCTTACTTAAGTTAAAAAACGACTAGGGTTTTGGATTTGAACATATCGTACAGTACGATATAATTTCGTACGGTACGATCTATTTACAGAATCGTACTACAACCCTCTGATCATACGGTATGAATTATCATCGTACAGTACGATCTACATATAAGAAATTTTATTACATTCTATATTTAAAACCTCTCCCCCTATGCGTGTGCATGGTTGCTCGAGCTTTTATGTATTTTGTGGCTAGACTCAAGAAAATAAAAAATGAAATAAAAAGGAAATGCATTGCAGACTCTTACTCCTAATCTACCCATCCTTGAGTCTTCCTGTCATCCTGAGTAGCTTTTGATCCTCCTGAAATGTTAGTACTCATGAACAATAGCAAATAATATTCAATGAATCTCATGTCAATTATTATTTGTCATCATCAAAATCTTGAGCTTGGGGTCATGGGTTGCAACAATCTCTCCCTTTTTGATGATGTCAAATAATAGTTATTGTAAGCAAGTGTTTAAAGGCATTTACTATTATTATTTATTATTATTTAAACATGAGAAAAAGAAAGGTACAAAAACAAGGAAAATGCAGTGCAAAATAAAAACTTTCATTTAACCATAAAAGAAGATGCAACAACCTTCTCCCCCTTTTGACAGCACAAAAAGAGGAGCAAACACGAAAAGAAAAGTACAACAAAAATGCAATCTAAAGAGGAGGATCCTGATCAGGTGGTGGTGGAGGTGGATTTGGTTGGAAGTACTGAAAAAGAGTGTCAAAGCGCTGATCAATAGCAGTAAAGCGCTCTCCAAATCATTGCATATCTGTCTCGTGTTGCTGATGTTGTTCCTGAATATGAGTGTCGAGACAAGTTTGAAGTTGGTAGAAGCGTTCGACCAAATCATCGTGTGCTGGTGCAAGTGCTCGGGGTGGTGCATGTCATCGTGGACGTGCTGGAGCTGCGGCTGGGGCATCTTCTCCTTCTTATTTGTCAAAAACAGGTTCTTCTGGCTCGTATCCCTGATGGAACAAAATACGGAAAGAGGCATCCGTATAGAAAATAGAAAGATTGTTGGGTTCATCAGAATAGGTCAATTGATATTTATTTTTGAGAATATATCCTATAAGGTGGCCAAGAGCTATATTTTGTTTTCGGCGTGTGGTAGGGAGACGAACGAAGGTCATATGGCAGATATAGTCAACAATTAGATCGACCTCGTCGAATTTGGTGTTGGACATGATGAGATAAGTAGCGACAGATAAAACAGGGGTCATGTTGATCCGGTCGCCAGCTTTGGGGATTATGGAGGTTCTAAGGACATGTTAAATTATGCGTGCATTTCTATTTAAGGAAGAAACGAGAGGTTGA
Source organism: Dendrobium officinale (assembly GCA_019514585.1). Lineage (NCBI taxonomy): Eukaryota > Viridiplantae > Streptophyta > Magnoliopsida > Asparagales > Orchidaceae > Dendrobium > Dendrobium officinale. The sequence continues at coordinate 52,684,815 of CM033688.1, forward strand.
TGTTGATAGAAAGCGGTATTTCTAAGGACTCGATTAATATCGCTCCAATCAAAATCATTTGTGAGGAAGGAACGGACCCTAGGACCTTCAGTGGATAGCCCAATATGTTGGGCGATGTCGGCTCTGGTGATTTCTAAGTTGGTACAAAAAAATGGAGTGGAAAGTGGTGTTGTCTATAGTGTAGGTGAGATTCACTAGAAATTCTAATAAAAGTTTGGCGTTGTAGGGAAACGCCAGGGTGAGGAGGAACTGAAAGGTGGTGGAAGCAAAGAGGTTAAGTACCTCGAAATTCAGTGCAGCCTGATTAAGCATTTTGGAAGGAGTAATTTTACAGGACTTATACTTATGGCAGGCTTCATCATTTTCAGCACTCAAAAACCGAGCACTATGACGACTTGAGGAGGACGAACTGGCAGTTGCCAAACGGCCTCTTTTGCTGGAGCTAGACATCTTGTAGAGTGGAGGAAGGTGTGAAATATGAGAAGGACAAGGTGTGAGTGAGGGAAAGTGTGAGTGAAAACAGCTGCCTAGCCAGGTAATTTATAGAATTTTCCCCATATCGTACAGTACGGTAGTAAATCGTACAGTACGATGTAGTAATAATTGCTCTGACGGTTCGTACCAGGAAAAGGAGGTCAAAACGTACAGTACGATAGATATCGTACCGTACGATCAGAGGAATATAGATAATCCCGAGGAATTCAGTACGACTTTTGACCAAACATATCGTACAATACGAACAGTGTATCGTACCGTACGACTTGCATTAATATCGTACCAAATGGCTTTATTTCGTTCTTATCCATTGGCTGAGGTGGATCGTACCGTAAGATAGTTTTAAATCGTACAGTATGATATGCAATAATAACGTACCAGAACGCTTAAATTCGTCACAATCTGGTCGCTCACGTGGCGCGTACAGTATGAAGTGGAGATATCGTACCGTACGATGACCAATAATTTATCATACAGTACGATGTAGGTCGTACAGTATGATCAATAGAGACGAAACTTACCGGTTGGTGTGTTCTGTGCAGATTATAATATACCGTACAGTACGATCAGTGTATTGTACATTACGATATTACAGAGTCAAGGTTGGTTCTTTATGTGTAGTGAGTGTGTGATGATCAAGAGCAGCCCTATTTAAATTTTTTTTTTTGCTTTTATTTATTTATTTATGTAGTTATATTTATGACACCTAATCTAGTCCTCAAGGTGCTAAAGGTGTCGAAAGCTAGAGGTTTTGTGAATAGGTCAGCTAGTTGATTTCCTGTAGCGATGTGATGTAATTCTATATCTCCCTTTGCAACGTGATCTCTAATGAAATGGTGTTTAATGTCTATGTGTTTTATTCGAGAGTGCTGAATTGGGTTCTTAGAGATGCAAATTGCACTTGTGTTCTCATACATAATTGAAATGGTTCCTACAGGTAAGCCAAGATCAAGAATTTGTTGTTTTAGCCATAGTACTTGTGCAACACAACTTCCTACTGCAATATATTCTGCCTCGACTGTGGAAAGTGCTACTGAGTTTTGCTTCCTACTGGACCATAAAACTAATGATTGTCCTATGAATTGGCAGGTACCAGAGGTTCTTTTTCTATCTATCCTACATCCTGCAAAATCAGAATTTGAGTACCCTAGGATTTCAAAGGAAGTGTTGTGCCTGGGATACCAAATTCTTAGGTTTGGGGTGCCTAGTAGATATCTAAGAATTCTTTTGACAGCAGTTAAGTTAGACTCTTTAGGATCAGCTTGAAAACGGGCACAAAGGATGTCCGGTCTACTGGCAGTCAGGTAAAGAAGGGACCCAATCATTCCTCTATATTTTTTTTGATCTACTAATTTTCCACTAGGATCTTTTTCTAATTGAATTGTTGAGCTCATTGGGGTGTTCATGGGTTTAGCACTATCCATTTCATATTTCTTTAAGATATCATTAATATACTTTGATTGGCTAAGAAAAGTTCCATTATCCATTTGCTTTACTCTAAAGCCAAGAAAGTAATTAAGTTCTCCCATCATGCTCATTTCAAACTCATTCCTCATTATTTTTGAAAATTCATCACATAACATTTTATCTGAATATCCAAATAAAATGTCATCCACGTATATCTGAACAATGAGAATTTCTTCTTTGACCTTTTGTAAAAAGAGTGTAGTATCTTCACTTCCCTTTTTAAATCCTCTATCCAATAGAAATGAGCTAAGTCTTTCGTATCATGCTCTAGGTGCTTTCTTTAATCCATACAGTTCCTTCTTTAATTTGAATACATGGTTTGGAAATTGTGAATTTTCAAATCCGGGGGGTTGCTCAACATAGACATCTTTTTTAATTATCCCATTCAGAAATGCACTCTTTACATCCATTTAATATAACTTAAAGTTCTTGAAGCAAGCAAAAGCTAAGAGCACTCTTATGGCTTCTAGTCTAGCAACCGGGGCAAAGGTTTCTTCAAAGTCTATTCCCTTAATTTGGTTGTACCCCTTAGCTACTAGTCTTGCTTTATTCCTTATTATTATTCCTGAATCATTCACCTTATTCTTAAAGACCCATTTTATTCCAACAACACTTTGTTCTTTAGTTCTCTTGACTAACTCCCAAACATCATTCCTGGTGAATTGGTTCAGCTCTTCTTGCATTGCAAGAATCCAAAATTCATCTCCTAAGGCTTAATCTATACTTGTAGGTTCTATCATAGAGATGAATGTTGAATGACTAACCTCCTTTCTAAGTCCATGCCTAGTTCTTACACCTTCTGAAGGGTCTCCTAAAATTAACTCTTTAGGATGACTAGAAGAATATCTCCATTCTCTAGGAAAATCTTCCTAAGATTCGACCCTTTCTCCTAAGGTCATAGTCTCTACTCCTTGAATTGCCTCTATTTCATCATCTTCAATTTTAGATTCAGAGAGCTTATCTGATTCATCAAATACCACATGGGTGGACTCTTCTACTACAAGGGTTCTCTTATTAAAAATTCTATAGGCCTTACCTACAAAAGAATAACCTAAGAAGACACCCTCATCAGACTTGGGGTCAAATTTTCCTAAGGAAAATGAAACACTTGCACCCAAAGACATGTAAATATGAAAGGTTTGGTGTCCTATCCTTAAGGAGTTCATATGGAGTTTTATTCAGCTTAGATCTAATGTTCACCCTATTTAAAACATAACATACTATGTTGACTGCTTCTGCCCAAAAGTATCTAGGAAGGGTGTATTCTGCTAACATTGCCCTAGCAGCTTCTACCAAGGCTCTATTCTTTTTTTCTGCTATACCATTTTGTTGTGGTGTTCTAGGGGCTAAGAAATTGTGTTCTATTCCTAGTTCTTGACGGAATGATTCAAACCTATCATTTTGAAATTCTCCACCATGATCGTTATGAATTGTTGAGATTTCACAACCTAATTTCCTCTGAATCCATGTGGAGAAAACCTTAAATTCCTCAAAAGACTTATTCTTATGTGCTAAGAATCTTACCCAAGTGAATCTAGTGAAGTCATCTACAATCACAAAACTATAATTTTTCCCACCTAGGCTGGTTGTACTAACGGGTCCAAATAAGTCCATGTGTAGGATTTCTAGTGTCCTAGCGGTGATCACATCTCTAATTGAGTGAAATTATATTTTGACTTGTTTTCCTAGTTGCCAAGAATCACATAAATGATTCTTTGTGAAATCTAACTTAGGTACGCCTCTAATTAGGTTTTTCTGAGTGATGTTTCTAAGAGTTTTCATACTAGCATGGCATAGTCTCCTATGCCATAGCCACGAGTCATCAACTATTATTTTCAAACAAAATGAATTTTGAGCTATCAATGCAATCAAGGTCTAACATGTAAACATTGTTCATTTTGTTTTCCTTCTAAGACTAGTTTATCAAATAAAGTAATCAGGTATTTATCAGATAGAAATTTAATATCAAAACCTTTGTCACACAGTTAACTAATGCTAAGTAAATTATGTTTTAAACCATCAACTAGTAAGACATTTTCAATTAAAAAAATTTTAGAATTACCAACGATACCTGAGCCTATCACCTTCCTGGTAGTGTTGTGTCCCAACGTTACTTTGCCTCCAGTTTTAGTCTCTAGTAGGATGAACTTCTTCATATCTCCAGTCATATATCGCGAGCAGCCACTATACAGGTACCACATGCTCTCACTAGGTCTTTTGTGAGAGCATCCCTATAATTTCATTCAAAGATTAGATTTGGGAATCCAAGTGAGTTTGGGTTCCTCCTTATGCTTGCATGAATGAGATTTATGCATGCTATGTTGTGATGGATGCAATTTAGGTCTCCATATTAAGTGTGTCCTACGGTGAATTGTGCATGTGCGGGCTATGTGACCTAACATGCCACAAGAGAAACATCTAACACCAAGAAATGGGTTTACTAATCTACGTGGGTGGTGGTGCCTCTTCCTAAAGTTATGTGATGCATGCTGTGTTGGTGGTTTTCTAGGTTGGCCTGATGTGAGTAATGCAATTTTATTTTCTAATTCTTTGATTCTTTCTTGAAAGGTGTTGTTTTGATATGTCAATCCATGAACTTCTAATTTTAACCAATGCTCACTGTGATCTACTTCTAATGCAAGTTTGTCTAATCTATAAAATGCTTCTTCTAGTTCAACATGAGTGGTTTTCAAGGTTTCATGCATTTCAATTAGTTCAATATGCTTCTTATTTAATGCATCATACTCATCAAGAAGTAGCATATGATCTCTATCTAAATCAGTATTTTCTTTAAACAAGTTAGCATGCTCGGTTTGTAAAGAACTAAATTCAACATTAAGCTTAGCATGCATCTTTTTCAGTTTCCTATACGAGTCATGAATATTCTCAGCAATAAGCAGTAATTCTTCATATGAAAGTTGACATACCTCATCTTGATTTGATGGATCAAGGTTATCATTAGCCATAAGACACAAGTTTGTTACCTCCTCCTCTGCTTCTTCTTTTAACGATTCTGAGGCAGAGTCGGCCCAAAAAGCTTTTTGTGTCTTTATCTTTCCTTTCTTGTATTTAGCTTTATCATCACCTTTCTCCTTAGCTGGTTGGCTCTTTAGATTGGGGCAATCAGCTCGAAGGTGACCTGGCTTCCTGCACTCAAAATAAATTGTATCAGATGAAACCTTATTGTACCTTGAGCTCTTACCTTTATTCTAGCTGTTCTGATGACGCTTTGGTTTTCTCTTTAGGAAATTTTTGAACTGTCGGGTCATCAGTGCTATCTCATCCTCTTCCTTCCCTGCAAAGCTTTCACTTTCCGAGTTGCTTGCTTTTAATGCCACCGTTCGCTCCTTTTTCTTTTCACCTGCATCACTTTGCCTTTGGCTCACTCTTTGCTCGTATGCAATGAGTGACCCAAGGAGGTTATCAATAGAATAAACATTAAGGTCTTTAAACTCAGTGATAGCAGTTATCTTAGCGTCATAGGAACTAGGTAAGCATCTAAGAATTTTATTCACTTTCTCAGAATTTGAAATCTCTCTATCTAATGCATGCAAGGATGTCACGATTTGGGTGAACCTAATGTACATGCTAGAAATTGTTTCACTAGGTTTCATACGGAAGAGTTCATAATCATAAAGTAGAATGTTAAGCCTAGACTGTTTTACTTCGTTTATTCCTTCGTATGTAATACACAGTCTATCCCAAATCTCCTTACCAGAAACACAGGTAGATACTCTCATATAGTCCTCAGACTTCAATGCACAGAAAAAATAATTTAAGCACTTAGCATTCAGTTGGGCTAATTCCCTATCCTCATTGCTCCATTCATTAAAAGGTAATAGAGTTTTCACTCCATTCACAGTTTTAACAGGTGCAACATATCCATCATTCACTAACATCCACATGCGGTAATCTATAGGTTGAAAAAATGTAAACATTCTAATTTTCCAGAAATCAAATGGAATGTTATTAAAAAGTGGTGGACGGGTTATTTAATAACCCTCCGTAGTGTTATGATTACCAAAGTTTGACATGATCGTTTTCTTTTAACATTTTCTAAAATACTATTTTTGAAAGTAGGCTCTGATACCAATTGAAATAACTAGATGAACAAGAGGGGGGGTGAATTGTGAAAACTTTTGATAATAATTAAAACCTAAGCATGAGTTCTAAATCTTTTTGTTGTTTTTAAAATTTTAATATGAAAAATTAAACAACTTTTTTTTTTCAAATTTTCCAAGACAAATATTTTGAAATCAAAAAACACGCAGTAATGAAAAAGAAGGAAAAAACACACCAAGATTTTTATAGTGGTTCGGTCAAAATATGACCTACGTCCACTCCCCAAAGTTCTCCGCTCCGGGAATTTCACTACTAACTATAGTTCTCCTTTTTCCCCCCTCGGCAAGGCGGAGAATCCTTTACAAACCTCCCTTTCACCAACCCGGTGTGGCGGAGTGCCAAACTCTGTTTTCGCCCTCCTGGTGTCGGCAGAGATCCTTCTCGTTTTTCTCCCTTCTGGAGAAGGCAGAGTACCTCGAGGTCACGGATGTAGACGAGCCTTTCCCTTGGAGATCCTCCCTCAAATTCTTCTAGGGCCACAGGAGGAGCAAGATGTAGCAAGTTCGAAGCAACCGTGTGATCTCCTTCACACCTCTTCTCCTCACAACGCTCACCTTCTCCTTCCTCTCTCAACCCTAAAGAACTTCTCTAGAGCTCTCTCCCTTGGAATCCCTCTCTAACCACGTTCTCCTCTCTCATACGCTCTCTAAAAAATTACTTTTTTGATACATAAAAACAAGCTCCAAAAGCCCTGAAATCTCAAAGTAGCCGTTAATATCGTACAGTACGGTTCTACAATCGTACCATACGATCTTCATAAATAGACTTTGTCCTAGTACGAAGTGGTATGAACAATTCAAAAATGTTCGTATAGTACGATAAAATATCATATGGTACGATCCATGACAACACAGTTCATACAAGATGATAGTCGGGACGATCAAACATCGTCTCTGTTCATCGTATGGTATGATGTATATCGTACAGTACGATGAGACAAAAAACAACTGATCATCCAGGACGATATTCGGGACGATTATAATTCATCTCTGTTTTTCGTATTGTACGAATGGTTACGTACATTACGATGTTCAAATTATAATTAAGCCCGGATTTCTTGCACTAATCACAGGTTAAGTTAAGTAAGTATTTAAAAATAATCGTACAGTATGAATAAGTTCGTACAGTACGAGCGGCGGAAAATTTCTCACTTAAGTTTAAACAGCGGCTAGGGTTTTGGATTTGAACATATCATACAGTACGATATAATTTTGTACAGTACGATCTATTCACAGAATTGTACTACAACCCTCTGATCGTACGATATGAATTATCATCGTACAGTATGATCTACATATAAGAAATTTTATTACATTCTATATTTAAAACCTCTCCCCCTGTGTGTGTGCATGGTTGCTCGAGCTTTTATGTATTTTGTGGCCAGACTCAAGAAAATAAAAAATGAAATAAAAAGGAAATACATTGCAGACTCTTACTCCTAATCTACCCATCCTTGAGTCTTCCTGTCGTCCTGAGTAGCTTTTGATCTTCCTGAAATGTTAGTACTCACGAACAATAATAAATAATATTCAATGAATCTCATGTCAATTATTATTTGTCATCATCAAAATCTTAAGCTTGGGGTCATGGGTTGCAACAGGAACATCATATATATACACTATTCTTTCGGGCATGTGGCCATGCTCAAGCTAATAAAGGGGGGCACCATTATGATTTCTAACACTGTCTTATGCAGGTGCTTGCTCAGCTCCCCCCCCCCCCTAAATAAATGAGGGCTAAGAATAATTATAACTGCTACAGGTGGAGTTTCTTAGCCCTCATAATTAAGAGCATGGCTTGGCACAGGGTCAATGGTTTGAATTATTTTTATTTCCATATATAACTACTTGAGATTTTTTTATTAGGAAAACCATGCAGGTCTTTAGATTTTCTTTTCTGCTTTCTCATTTGAATATAATATTTGTAATAATTTGTTAAGAGTTGTGAAAATGCAACTTTGAGTGTGGATATTCTTATTCCACTTGAATCTCAAAAGAAGAAGGCATCCTCATATGGGGAGAGTCTTCTTCCATTTGGGAGATCGAGTGGGATGACTTTAGATATCCAAAGAGAAAAGGCAATCATTCCCAAAAAGGGAGAATTGTCTCTTCATTTGGATATTCAAGCCACGACGGATCCAAGGAGTTCAAGGAGGAGATATCCAAGGAGTCCAAGGAGGAGATTTCCAAGGAGTCCAAGGAGAAGAAGACACCCAGAAGACTGAAGACCAATATCCCACTCAAAGTCATTTGAGTCTGTCATAAGCTTAGAAATCCGAGGTTATTGGCAGTAGTGCTCGGCCACTTTACTTTTCTGCATATCTGGGTTGTAAATAAGGGAAATTTGCCAATGGCCATTTAGTTGATTATTTTTGGATTCATATTGATGTGTTTACCTGATTGTGCAGTAGAAATTACCTGCTTTTTCTTAGGTTTCTTTCTTGCATGCCGTTTTAGCTTTTTGCCTGGATTTTCGTTAGGCTCTCTAAGGACTATAAAATTTTTCTACTCATAACTAACTCCTAAAATTTTAAGTTCTAAATAACATAGAAACTTAACGAACCTAGGGAACTGCCAGAATCGTCCGGGGTTGCATGCATATTACTGTATTCTTCTTGCCTTACTATAAGACATCTCCCCTGCTTGCGGGTAGAGTCCGGATAATCTGGCCTATGAGGATGAAGTGCCAGACCTAAGGAGGCTCAGTCTGTTTCTAAAAATTTATTTTATTATAAGCCTATTTTTAAAATTTTATAGCATTCATGAGCTACATTTCAACTAGAAATATAATTGTATTAGTAATCAATTAAATAAAAATTTAATTGATATTAGCTAGGACATCTGACCCACATAAGTCCATGATCATTTAGGAAATTCTTTAGATAGTCGGTCCTATTTCTAAAGAACTGTACCACCCACCCATCTTTTTCAGGACTCTAAATCCTATACTCATCTGCATCACAGGATGACGCCCACCTCCATCCTTCTCTCACGCATGTGATTGATTGTCCGATTTTTTCGTTTTCTCCTATTTTTGTTTAGTATCCTAGAGCCTCTGAATGCTGGTATGAGCCACGCATGTTGATTCCGAGCCCTTCGGACCTTTCTTCCTTTTGGATAGGAACTTCCTAGTCTACAACCCTTGTACTTAATCCACACTTTTTGGAAGGATAATGTATGATCCCTTAATCGAGAGTTTTTCTCGGGCTCCGCTTTGAGATGTTAATTAACCACGGGGGCTTGCGCCCGTGGGAAAACTCAGTCCCATATCCTATTAAACCCCATTCGAGCTCTTGTATCGGTGGGGAATCCCGTGATTAGTCGTGTATATTGTACCCATTGGGGTGTTGGCGATAGCCACTATCCTCAATGGATTAGTCGTATGCACTACCAATCTTGTCCCTTGTCAATTGACTACCGTTCGTGCGGTGCTCTTTGTAGG